>OX637401.1:28314279-28911779 GCA_951799425.1 Ilex aquifolium
TATTGACTATAATGTCCCTATAAAAAAGGTTAAAACCAACTACATCCTTCAATCAAATAACCCTTCATATACTTTTCTCCCATTTCCTTTTCACCAACCCTGCAATACATTCAATAATAGGACAATCGTAATGGACACTCTTGTTTAATTTTTAGACCCTTCTTTTTCCAACGTACATATATCCAAATGCAATAGGACAATCACCTTCATTGCATTAGGATTTTTCTAATACCACAATCACATATATATAAACCAGAAAACATCTTAGGTTTTTTATTTTTCTAATACCACAATAAAAAATACAACAATCGCATATAAACCAGAAAACATCTTAGGTTTTGGCGTAGGAAGATTTTTCTAATACCACAATCACACACACACACATATATATATATGTGTATATAAACCAGAAAACATCTTAAGTTTTCGCATAGGATTATTTACTCTGTGTGGCCGGCAGCTAATGATGGGTTTAGGAGGATGCCATGTAAAGCTTTTCCTTAAGGTTCACTGCCGACGACATAGCAAATCACGAAAGCCAAGATTTTCTAACAGGATTGACAATAGGAGCAGCAGTCTGTTGGAGCATTAAGGAATTGGCTATGTGGTGTTGTGAAAATTTAATTTTTTGCTAGTTACCAATGTTTTAATTGCTTGTTGAGTGAAAATGTAAAATGGCCAATTTTGGGGATGTATGTATACATTTTATAAAGTGATATTAATTCTTGACTGGGTATAGGTTATCTTGATTCTTGGCATGGTTCAAGATCACGGTATCGACCATCGATTAGGAGAGCTCTGAGACACATCGATCGCAACATTACTGTGCAGTATACTACTAACATAAGTAACTTTTTTTTTCTTGAATGTAAAGTCATTTTGCCCACCAATGCATCTAGCCAGCAAAGTTTTCATTCTCACATGTCTCTTCTTAAATAAAATCATTAATTCATCTAATAAATTGAGATATTTTATATTAATTCATATATTTTATAAAATCACTAAATAAATTTGTCTTTTAGTGTTTGGGAATCTTCTTCCAAAATGCTCATTTGTTCACATGCCACAGCTGTTTTTCCCCCTTAGGGTTGCTGGTGGTTGGAAGATTCATACTCAAACATCAATCCCTAAAAAATCAAACCCCTCATCTATGAAGAGGACTAGTGAACATAGTTCAAACCAAAATCATAGATTCTCAAATAAAAGTTAGATTTGATGTTTCCCTTTTAACTTTATATTACTATTTGATTTTGTCATATTACTTGTAGTTATTTAAATTGATTTGACTTTTTTCCAAGAGCAAATGATTTTTTTTTTTCGTATCTCTAGATTTATGGTAATAGGGAATAAATTGTACGGGAGATGACAATATGAAAAACATATCTGCATTTTTTGGTCCAAAATCTTGTAGGGATCCCTTTTTTTTTTTTCACTTTGTAGTGATTCGATTTTGGGTGGTATAAAAATACGCATTATTGAAGGGACAATACGGGGATAAAAGGTGTAAATAACAACAAACAAAAAAAAAATATAAGAGTTAAATATCTAATTGGTCTGTTATAGCTTAAATTAGTCATCATCAATATTTTTAGATTTTTAGAATATTCCAGTCTTTTGTCTTCCACTGTATTCATTTTCTATTATAATATATACATGGGGAATAGTTTTCCCCCATTTCTCATGGTGAGACGGCCCACAATTCTGTTCAAAGAAAAAAAAGTCAGCACAACTCTATTCTCTTAATCATTTGTCATTGAGAGGATAAGATTACATTGGCTTATTCAATCTTGGAATTTTCTTACAAAACATGATTATTAACTAGCTTAATCATCAATATTTACCAAAGATATGGATTTCTATGAAAGTGCTCCAGAGATTTAATATACTATATCTCATATTCAAAGTAATTCACGTGCAACACACGTGTGTATCGACAAGTAGTTATAAGCTTAATGTATAACGTTGAAATATAAATACTTAAGTTACACCCAGTTTAACACCGTAAGCTTTTGAAGTAGATGGTGTTTAACATGGTATCAAAGTAAAAAGTCTTGTGTTCAAATCTCGCCGCTACTTAAAATATTAAAAAAAAAATAAAAAGATGTTAAACCTAAATTCTAGCTTGCACATGAGAAAGAGTGTTAAAGTATAAATACTTAAATTACATGCTATCTTACAGTTTAAGTTTTTAGAGTAGATCAAAATATAATCAAATTAGATATTGATATTCAAATCAAAATTCATGAAATATAATAGTTGCCTTTAAGTTTGAATATTTTGTAATTCATTCCAACTGTTAATTTTAGACCATAAATATTAACGTAAGTTAGACATGAGAAAATCACGTGATCTCTACTTTTGTTGAAAAGACATAATTACCCAAAAGAAAGTGTATGTGTGTGTGTATGCGCGCGGATGTTTGTTGGTATTGGCTGGAGGTGGAGGTGAATGGAAACATGCATGGTGTTGTGCAGTGTGTTGGTGTTGAGTTGACCAAATGTATTTTGTTCTTGACTTTTCTATTTCCTTATTTTTTACGGATAGAATTGGTATCTCAAGAAAAAAATATGATGAATAATATATAAAATAGAGGGTATAATGATACTTTCATGTTCCAACCACTGTTGTCAATCAATTTAGTATGTTCGAAACTTGGAGGGGACAAATTGTTGCATTTGAAACTATAGGGAGCTGATTCCAACAAGAGGCATAGTTTGAGTGGACAAATTGTAATTAATCCTAGTTAAATTCATATAGTTTACAGTTAAGTTATGATTGGAATTTTGGTGTAGAATTGGGCTTGTGTGTATTTAATTATTAAGGGTCCAAAAAATTAGACAAAAAATAGAGGCTAGATAATATGACAATTGATATTGTAAGTAAATCTGAAAGTTGAATGAATAAAAGCGGGAACAAAAGTATTATTATTATAGTGTCACATCATTTTTTTTAATCTCAGTTTTTGATCGATCTAAAATTGTTCAATTATTAAATGGCAAATAGTACATCCAATTGTGGTAGGTGTCTCAACATCTCAGCCATCCATTAAATTTTACTTCATTTGCTTCCCTCATTTTTCCTTATGGGGTTTCCCTATATATATCTCAAATTTTTATAGTCACCAAACAATAGCTTGGTCCAAAATCTTCAACTAAGGAGCAGGCATAATGGAGTATGGCAAGAAGCCTAACCCTCCAACTAAGCCTGTTTCAGTTAAAGATTCACCTGAGAACACAACCAATACTCTTCCAAACTACAACCTCAAAACTGTCAGACTCAAATACGTGAAGCTTGGATACCATTATTTGATCACCAATACCATGTACCTCTTGCTCATACCACTTGTAGGAGTTCTATCATTTCACCTTTCAACACTTTCTGTCAAAGACATGTTGCAACTATGGAACCATCTCAATTTCAATCTTTCTCAGTTGATTGTATGCTTACAACTCATAATTTTCATAGCTACCCTCTACTTTGCGAGTCATCCCAGAAAGGTTTACTTGGTGAATTTTGCATGTTTTAAGCCGGACCCGGCTTTAATGTGCAGTAGGGAGGATGTGATCGAGAGATGTAGACAAGTTGGTTCCTTCACTGAAGAGAGTTTAGCCTTTAAGAGGAAAATTTTGGAGAAGTCAGGGTTCGGACAGAAGACATATTTCCCGCCAGGCATTATGACAATTCCACAGAACCGGTCGTGGATGGAGGCGAGGAAGGAGGCAAAGATGGTGATGTTTGGAGCCATCGACGAGCTGTTGGCGAAAACAGGTGTCAAGATTCAAGATATTGGAATTCTTGTGGTGAATTGCAGTCTATTCAGTCCTATGCCATCTCTTTCAGCCATGATTGTGAACCATTACAAGCTTAGGAGCAATATTTTGAGCTACAATCTTAGTGGCATGGGCTGCAGTGCAGGAGTAATATCTATAGACCTTGCCAATAATATATTGCAGGTTGGTTTGCTGTCTTAATTCTACCTTTTTTATTATATAAAAAAACAATTTAATTGAGATTGTGCTGCCAGTCTTTTATGAGTAATTTTATGGCTAAAGTCATTTGTATGTATACCTTGTGGGCTTGTTTGGATGGTTTTTTTTTTTTTTTTTTGGGGGGGGGGGGGGTTGGGGGCGAAGCCTTCTCAAACCCAGCCACAAGAATTTGTACATGGGATTCAAACAAAAATTATATTTGATGACATAAACACATGTGGGGCCCATATATTAATGTCAAATCATATTACTCAATTTATGAAAATATACATTGTTAGGTGAATAGAACTTAGAAGAATAATTTTTTTGAATAAAATAATCTTTTTGTCTTTAAATCCAAACTCTCACTTTTTAAACCACCACCCAGTTTTATCAAACCCTCATTTGTGGGTTTTAATCTATTATTCACTGCAAGCCATGATTTATTTATCATATAAATATCGAACCTCAAATCTTGAAGTAAACACAAGTTTAGAAGATACATTTGACTATTTTCACAAAATTCACCCTTTAGATTTCATCCAAACCCACATCAAGGCCGACTGAAATCATAAGCAAATGAAATGCTTGTTAGGACCCCCAAAAATGAGGAGCCCCAAATTATACTTTTGATCTTTATAATATGGATTAATCTAACTCAAGAAAATTTGAAATAAGGGGTCCAAAAAGATACAAAATCTGATTCTCTCTTAGCTTCTTTAAATTTTACACTTTCCCACCAATTCAACGGTCACATCTAACATCACTCACCATATATCTCTTCATTTATTGTTAATCCAATTACTCTCCAGTCTCCATAATTAAGGCATATACAAATACGGACTTGACTATGGTACCGACAAAAAAAATTTGGTATTGTACCTCCAAAATTTACTATTTCAATGGGTGTTTTTACAACTTTTGTGGGTCATTTTACAACAAAAAACTTTACCACTTTTATGAGTATTTTTTACCACTGATGTAATATAAACCCTCTCTCTTCATTGAAAAAATATCATAGCCATAAAATTGCATATATATTTATAATAGTTGGTAAGGGGCCTGCTTAAAATTTTTGCTTAGGGTACCAAATTCTATTGAGCCAGCCTGACCCACATACCAAACATGCCTTGTGTGTGGATTCATTAAATAAATGTTCTTGGGACACTACAGAAAAATATATTTTAAGTCTAACCATCCATTTTATAAGTGTAACAGGTGCACCCCAACTCCAATGCCCTAGTGGTGAGCGTAGAAGTTATGACTTTGAATTTCTACGTAGGTAACAATCGGCCAATGCTCGTCTCAAATTGCCTCTTCCGATGGGGTGGGGCTGCAATATTACTGTCTAACAAACCGTTAGATCGCCTCAGATCGAAATACCAACTCGTTCATACTGTACGAACGCACAAGGGTGCAGATGATAAGTGTTATGGTTGCGTGTCTTTAGAAGAGGATGATAGCATGAGACTTGGCATTTCCCTTTCAAAAGACTTGATGGTTGTTGCTGGAGAGGCATTAAAAGCAAATATCACGACATTGGGGCCATTAGTTCTTCCCATGTCTGAGCAAATCCTATTTTTCGCCGTCTTAGTTGCAAGAAAGATCTTTAAAATGAAGATCAAGCCATATATTCCAGATTTCAAATTTGCTTTCGAGCATTTTTGCATTCATGCCGGAGGAAGAGGAGTGTTGGATGAGGTAGAGAAGAACCTTAACCTAACTCCATGGCACATGGAGCCTTCAAGAATGACTCTATACAGGTTTGGCAACACTTCTAGTAGTTCATTGTGGTACGAACTTGCTTATACTGAGGCTAAAGGGAGGATCAAGAAGGGTGATCGCACTTGGCAGATTGGATTTGGATCAGGTTTCAAATGTAACAGTGTTGTTTGGCGCGCGTTAAAGACTATTAATCCAGCTAAGGAGAAGAATCCTTGGATGGATGAGATTGATGAATTTCCGGTTCATGTGCCCAAAGCCTTTGTTATTGGTGCTTGAAGATTAGTGACCAGTTTCTTTTGAGATGATACACTATGGTTTTACATAAAAATATTGTAATGGTAATGAATATTTTGTAATAAAAGTCAATGCTCTCTGGCCCTTTTAGTATGCTATATATGCTTAATCACGTGTGTTGGTGTTAGATGGAGGTGGAGGGGAATGTGAAGACAAACATGGTGTTGTACAATGAGTTGATGTTGAGTTGATCAGATGTATTTTTTTTTTTTGGTTTTTCCATTTCATTATTTTTTTAGGGATAAAATTGGTATCTCAACGAAAAAAATAAGAAAAATAATGTAGAAAATGGAGGATGTAATGGTTTTTTCATGTTTCAACCACTATTGTCAGTCAATTTAGTCTGCTTGAAACTTTTTTTTTGTTTTTTTGAATAGGCCTGCTTGAAACTTGAAAGGGATAAATTATAGCATTTGAAACCATAGGGAACTGATTACAACAAGAAGTCAGCCTAAGAAATCAGCATTGTGTAACCAAATTGTAGCATTTTTTTAGTACTACAAGAAATTAGTGTTTTAGTGACAAAAAAATTCGTCATCTAATGTTAACATTTCGTTATTAACAGTAAACCTCCACCAAAAAAATCGTTTGGCAGTTGGTGGGCGTATGAGAGTGGAAAAAAGTATTTCGTGACAAAATTCAACTTTCTCGTTAATACTTACCTTTTTGTAACGATATAAGTTGATACTAAAGATTAACATTCAACGACGATTTATTTTCATTGTACAAAATTGTTTGTTACTGGCAAAAAATTGTCACTAGTTTGCTATATTCACCAACAATTTTTTTTCACACAAAAATACTTTTAATGACGAAAAAAATTTCGACGATCATTTGTCATTCACTAACAAATGTTTTTGTTACACTAAATTGTTATTTAATGACAAAAAAATCATCGCTCATTAGTCATTTTTAAAGACAACAACATTCTTTAATTATAAGATGAATTATTTTGTTGCTACAAATTAATTAATTTATTTTTATTCATTGTTCATTTTAATCTCAATTTATCGTCTGTAATTTTCTGGTTTTCATTTCTTGTCATTCTATCATTCCATTCCAATCATGACCAATACAAATATTAAATATAAAAGAATAATTTATTGTAATTCAAAACCGATAACATAAAATAGTTATAGGTCAAACTAATGATTTATTGCAATCAAAAGCTAATAACATTTGTCACCGATGAGGCTACACACTACAAAATTTATTCAAAAAATATCCTAAAACATAATTGTGTCTCGATCAAATATCTCCCCAAAGAATCCCAGTTATGTATCTCAATCAACATCTGTCGCGAATAATAAATTTGAAAGGGAATCAAAACAAAGGTAATGAATCCAAACCTTAATCATTCGACATAATTTTCAAACAAAAACCAAGTTAATAGCACAAATAAGTTTAGTTGCACAAAGAACATTGAAAATCCACAAAAAATGGAAGTAATGGTTAAAAGCAAGAAATAGGATAAGCTCCAAGGAATATGTAATGACTCATAGTGGAGCGTCTTCTATCAGGACACCGAGCCCAGACGGAATCAACAGAACCTGCTAAAGTAGAGGATGATGTCAAAATAAAGGAGATGCCAAACTCGATTTGTCAAATAACACCAAAAACATCAATTCAGTCCTTCGACCTATTTGCAACATCGAAAATTAAGATAGATTCAAAAAACCAACAACTACCCAACAACTTAAGTCAATAGAAAATAATATAAACATCAAACGGTACATCCACTAACTTATGAACAGATTAAATACTGAACTAACAACTCCATAAGCCCGAATGAACTTAACAGAATTTTTAAGATAAGAAAGACCAAATAAAATCAAAACACTCATGTACATTTTTGTACATTTTTAATAAGGATAAATATTAGTCCAAAGGTTGTTCCACCCTGAAAAGAGAGAATTAGAGATAAAAAAAAATTGACACTAGATCGTATGAAAGAAGCGTAAGTCTATTTTTTTAATTCCTAAAAGAATTCAATTTTTTACTAATAATGAATAGTGGTATTGAGATCTAAAAACCTATCCTAAATTGTCGACTTAATGATATGACAATGAAAAAATTAAAATAATATTATTTTAATTAAAAATCTTAGATTTATTTTTTTGAAACCACACCACTTAGCACATTATTAGGTCGGTAAATTGCTTTAAATTCTTAGACCAAAAAGTATTATTGATATATAGAAGTAGAAAAAAATTATACATTTATAAACAATTCAAAAATACCCAAAAAAAAATTAAAATTGCACTGGGGGCGGGGCAACTGGCCCCGTGTAAATCCGCCACTGTTGACTAGAACTACGAAGAATGAAGAAGCAAACAAATAAAAGTAATAAGTGGCATTCAATGGAGAGGTTGTGACTATGCATATAATTTGTGTACGTGTAAGCTTGGCAAGGAACTCTTTTTCGCTACCATAATTACATCAACACTTTTATTTAACATTACTTCATGGTTTAATTATCTCACTATTTAAAAAAAAAATGGTGTATCTAATACACGAGACTCTCGTCATGAGATTTGGGGAGAACTAGATACACGCAGCCTTATTCTTATAAATAGAGACATTGTTTTCACAACTCAAACTTGTGATCTCTATATCAGAATAAAATAATTTTACCGTTTCGCTAAAACCCGCCTTCTTCTCACTATCTATGAACAATAAAAACCCCATGGACTATCCAAATGCACCATATAGATAAAATTCGCAAGTAGTACTCTTTAATGACAGAGAAGTTTGAAGAGACAAAACTTACCGATACGTTTTCAACTTTTTTTTGTTTGGGGGAGGGGGGGGGGGGAATAAACTGCAATCTTTTGTTGGCAGAGAGTTGAAGCTCAATTAAAAGTAAGGGGACAAATGAAAACCCCTTCCCAGGACAAATAAAATGTAACGTCACTAAAAGTCGTACTTCAACAACAAATTTAATTTTTCGTTACTGAAAATTTTATTTCAACCATATTTTTTTTTCCGTGACTATAAGGTTATTTAGGTGATAAAATATATTTAGTTATTAAAAATTTTTCATTAACTTCCCATTTTCAACGACAAATTTAATTTTTCGTCACTAAAATTTTTACTTCAACTACGATTTTTTATTCGTCACTATAAAGATCTTTAGGTGATGAATTAAGTTTGGTCATTAAAGATTTCGTCGTTTATACCCCATTTTGTTGTAGTAGGCATAGTTAGAGGGGGCAAATTGAAATTAACCCGAGTTAAATTCATATAGTTTACAATTAAGTTATGATTTGAATTTTGGTGTAGAATTGGGTTTGCGTCTATCTAATTATTAAGGGTCCAAAAAATAGAGCCTAGATAATATGACAACCAACATAGTAAGTAAATCTGAAAGCTAAACGAATAAAAGCGGGGCCAAAAGTTTTATTATTACAGTGTCACGTCATTTATTTTTTGAACAATTTAACATTATTTAATTATAAAATGTCAAATACTACAACCAAATGTGGTAGGTGTCTCAACATCTCAGCCCTCCATTAGATTTTACTTCATTTGCTTCTCTCATTTTTCCTTATGGAGTTTCCCTATATATATATCTCAAATTTTGATTTGCTCACCACACACAATACTGGGCATAACGGTGACGTTGGTGTCCACTTGTAGGTTTATTATAGGATGGCCACACCCCGTCCCCGTGAAAACGGTGATATTGGTGTTACCATTACACCCAATATTTTTCCCTCAAACTTAGCCACAAGAATTTGTACATGGGATTCAAATAAAAATCATACTCAATCTCATGTTTGATAAGTGACATAAATGCATGTGGGGTCCAAAGATTAATGTCAAATCATATTATTCAATTCACTAACGTTATTGGGACATAATGAATTGTGACCAATGGATGATACTGGAATACATTTAATGATGGGACTCATTGTAGCATTAAATGCATTCCACTATTACTCCACTGGTCACAACGCATTATGTCCCCAAATTATGTCTCTAAATTATGTCTTAATAGCATTGTTCTACTCAAATTACTAAAATATCCATTATTAGGTGGATAGAAGACTAAAATTTTTGGGTAAAGTAGCCATTTTGTTTTCAAATCCAAGCTCTCACTTTTAAAACCCTCCATGGGGTTTCATCAAACCCCCATTTGTGGGTTTTAATGCACTATTTATTGAGGGCCGAAATTCATTTACTCTATAAATCTCAAACCTCAAATCTTGAATCAAACACGTATTTAGAAGATGCATTGGACTATTTTCACAAAATCCACCCTTTAAATCCCATCCAAACTCACATACCAAACATGTCTTGTGTGCATTCATTAAAAAAAAGGCTCTTTAAGAGCACATACAGAAAATATATTTCAAGTCTCACCATCCATTTTATAAATGTAACAGGTGCACCCCAACTCCTATGCCCTAGTGGTGAGATTAGAAATTATGACTCTAAATTTCTATGTCGATAACAACCGGCCAATGCTTGTCTCAAATTGCCTCTCCCAATGGGGTAGGGCAGCAATATTATTGTCTAATAGACCGTCCAATCGCCTCCGACCAAAATACCAACTCATCCACACTGTACGAACACACAAGGGTGCAGATAATAAGTGTAATGGTTGTGTGGCCGTAGAGGAGGATGATAGCATGAGACTTGGCATTGCTCATTCAAAATACTCGATGGTTGTTGCTGGAGAAGCATTAAAAGCAAATATCACAACACTCGGGCCATTAGTTCTTCCCATGTCTGAACAAATCCTATTTCTCACAGTCTTAGTGGCAAGAAAGATCTTTAAAATGAAAATCAAGCCATATATTCCAGATTTCAAATTTGCTTTCGAGCATTTTTGCATTCATGCTAGAGGAAGAGGAGTGTTGGATGTGGTAGAGAAGAACCTTAACCTAACTCCATTGCACATGGAACCTTCAAGAATGACTCTACAAGTTTGGCAACACTTCTAGCAGTTCATTGTGGTAAGAACTTGCCTATAGAGAGGCTAAAGGGAGGATCAAGAAGAGTGATTGCACTTGGCAGATTGGATTTGGATTGGATTTCAAATGTAACAGTGTTGTTTGGCACACGTTAAGGACTATTAATCCGGCTAAGGAGAAGAATCATTGGATGGATTAGATTGATGAATTTCCTGTTCATGTGCACAATGCCTTTGTTATTGGTTCTTGAAGATTAGTGACCAGTTTCTTTTGGGATGATACACTATGGTTTTACCCAAAAATATTGTAATGGTAATGAATACAATGTAATAAAAGTCAATGAACTCCGACCCTTTTAATATGCTATGCTTAATCACGCTTAATCACATGTGTTGGTGTTGGATGGAGGTGGAGGCGACGGTGAAGACAAACATGGTGTTGTGCAATGTGTTAGTGTTTTGTTGACCAGATGTATTTTTTTTTTGGCTTTTGCGTTTCATTATTTTTTTTAAGGATAAAATTGGTATCGCAAGAAAAAAATATGAAAAATAATGTACAAGAGGGACGATGTAGTGGTACTTTCATGTTTCAACCATTATTGTTGGTCAGTTTAATTTGTTTGAAACTTTTTTTTTTTTTTTTTGACCAGGCTTGCTTGAAATTTGAAAGGGATAAATTGCAGCATTTAAAACCATATGGAGCTGACTCCAACAACAGACCAGTCCAAGAAATCTACATTGTGTAACTAAATTGCAGCATTTTTTTGGTACTACGAGAAATTAGTGTTTTAGTGACTAAAAAATTTGTCATCTAATGTTAACATTTCGTCATTAACAGTAAACCTCCACCAAAAAAAAGTCTGGCAGAGAGTCGGGAAAAATATTTAGTGACGAAATTAAACTTTCGTCGTTAATACTTATCTTTTCGTAATGATATCAATTGATACTGATGGTGCTAAAAAATCGAGAAGCCTGAGGTGGAGAGCTGTATGTGCTCTTGATGGGTGTGTCGTATGTGTGTTTTAAAAATGAATGAGAATACACAAGAAAATAAGTGGTTCACCAGCTAAAACGCTTGGCTAATCCACTGTAATGGAGGTTCTTGCTCCTTGATTGTATATTGCTTTCTTGAAGAAGAAGAGTACAATAGGGTTTTTTCCTTTCTTGAAACCCCCATTTTTCATAGAGACCACTGCCTTTTATAACAGGATATTAGGGGAATATTTAGGGAATATTCAGAGAATATTCTGTGTGGCTTATTGCCCAAGATATGGCTTGATGGTGAAAACTCTTTTCTGCCCCTTCTAGTAGTTTCTTTATTGTTTGCTGCCTTATGTATTTTTTCAGTATCATCAGATACTAAATGTTAACATTCAACGACGATTTGTTTTCGTCGTACAAAATTGTTAATTATTGGCAAAAAATTGTCACTAATTTGCTATTCACCAACAATTGTTGTTGTCACACAAAAGTGCTTTTAATGACGAATGTTTTTGTTACACAAAATTGTTATTTAATGACAAAAAAAAAAAAAAAAACGTCTCTCATTAGTCATTTTTAAAGACAACAATATTCTTTGTAAAATTCCTACGATTAGCGACAAAATTTCTTTATCATTTTTTTGATTGAAATTACTTTATCATTTAACCACAATAAAAATTGTCGTTAAAAAGCTTTAGCAACAAAAAATTTACCAACAAAAAACTATTCATAGAGACGAATTATTTTGTTGCTAAAAATTAATTAATTTATTTTTATTAGTTATTCATTTTAATCTCAATTTATCGTTTGTAATTTCTTGGTTTTCATTTCCTGTCATTCTATCATTCCATTTCAATCATAACCAATACAAATATTAAATGTAAAAGAATAATTTATTATAATTCAAAACCAATAAAATAAAACAGTTATAGGTCAAATAAATGGTTTATTATTATCAAAAGCTAATTACATTTGTCACCGATGAGGATACACACTACAAAATTTATTCAAAAAATATCCCAAAACATAATTGTGTCTGCATCAAATATCTCCCCAAAGAATATCAGTTATGTATCGCAGCTAACATTTGTCGAAAATAACAAATCTGAAAGGGAAACAAAACAAAGGTAATGAATCCAAACCCTAATCATTTGACATAATTTTCAAACAAAAACCAACTTTGGTGAGCCCAGATCCAATTGGGTATAGGTCCAATTCGTGGAGTAGGCCCAAATTAGCTACAAAACAGGTCAAGTCCAGCTCATGGATTAGGCCCAGTTCAAAGTTCAGGGAGTTCAGGAAGATCAGCGTACGTGGGGAGTAATTATCGAAATAACCACTACTCGAAAATCAAGACTATTTCTAATTGTACATATCCTTAGCTATAGGCCTATAGCCATCTACTCTGAAGGACTAGTCACCTATCCCTTCATGTCACCGCCTCAAATAAGGCTCTGTGTCTATAAATTGTAAATCTTCTACACATGAGGGACACACAACAACACACCTTTTACACAGTTATCTCTCTCATAGCTACCTAACCTCACATAGAGCTTACCCTTGCTCTCTCTCTCTCTCTCTCTCTCTCTCTCTCTCTCTCTCTCTCTCTCTCTCTCAATAAAGTCATTCGGCTACCTCTCTCTCTCTCTCCCTCCCCTTCTACTTTATCAATAAAGTCTTTCGGCTACCGTTGCCGCCTTCAAAGTGGAGTAGGTCACCCTGACCGAACCACTCTATATCTGTGTTGCTCATGTTGATCTCATCTTTAATTACTCGACTGTTAATTGTGTATAAATTCACTTTTATGTATCATCAAACTTAATAGCACAAATAAGTTTAGTTGCACAAAGAATATTGAAAATCCACAAAAATGGAAGTAATGGTTAAAAGCAAATAACATGTTATTATATAACAAATCAACATGCAACAAAAAAAAAATAGAATGGTTAGCTTAGGCAATCTTCATCAAAACCTTTTTTTTTCCTTCTTATAAACCATTTATTTGCAACATCGAAAATTAAGATAGATTCACAAAACCAACTACCCAACAACTTAAGTCAATAGAAAATAATATAAACATCAAACGGTACATCCGCTAACTTACTTTTGCACAAATTAAACTATAAACTAACAACCTCCATAAGCCTGAATGAACTTAACATAATTTTTAGGTTAAGGTAGAACAAATAAAATCATAATACTCATGTACATTTTTGTACATTTTCAAGAAGGATAAATATTAGTCCAACTGTCCAAAGGTTGTTCCACCCTGAAAAGAGAGAATTAGAGATAAAATAGATGACAGTAGATCATATGAAAGAAGCGTAAGTCTAATTTGTTAATTCCTGAAAGAATTCAATTTTTTACTAATAAAGAATAGTGCTATTGAGATCTAAAAACCTATCCTAAATTTTTAACCTAATGACACGGCAGTGAAAATGTTAAAATAATATTATTCTAATTAGAAATCTTAGATTTATTTTTTGAAACTACACCACTTAGCACATTATTAGGTCGGTAAATTGGTTTAAATTCTTAGACCAAAAAGTATTATTGATATATAGAAGTTGATGATGCACAAAATTGTCTTTGGCAAGATCAACAGTCAAGTATGAATAATGATGTAATTAACAAGCAATCAATGGCAATCAATGGAACTTAAAGCAATAAACAACAGATCAACACATGGATTTATAGTGGTTCGGTCTCAGATGACCTACGTCCACTCTCTGGAATGGCAGCGATGGTCGGTGTTCTTTATTGATGAATAAGGGTCACCGGAGTGTTACAGAGCTTTGAGAGAGAGAGCAAGTGTGTAGTGAAGTTTGCCTCTGGGTGTTTGAGATGTATCAAAGTGTTGTCAGCGTCTCTTTACCCTTGAGAGGGCTTATATTATATAGCTATGTTGAGGCGGTGCCGTGAGGAAGAGGTCTTCCACTATTTAAGTAAGTACAATCATGGTAAGAGTGGACCTCTTTGGCAAGCACAAGTAAGGTAGGAGTTGATCTCCGTATCCCGTCATTCTCTCCCTCGTGCTCCTATTTAGTCGGAGGAGAGTCTTGATTGAATTGGACTTTAGGCTGGACCATGAGTTGGAGTGGGCGTACCGGCGTGCCAAGGCAAGAGGAGCATCAAAGGGGTAGGCGCCCATGGGTGGTCCTCCCCTTGGTGTCTTCCTTGGGCTTAGGTGTAGGCTTCTGGTGTCTTCCTTCTTGGACTTGAAGCATCATGTCATGAGGAGAAAACAAGTGAGAGGTTGAGGAGGAGTGGGGAGTTCAACCATTGGGCGGCGCCCATATGATGAGGTCCAAATGATGAGTCCAAGTGATGAGCTACAAGTGGTGAGTCTAAGTGATGAGTCCAAGTGATGAGTCCTTAGTGGGCGGCGCCCAAGTGATGACCTCTTGTTGGCGCCCCTTGGTCCCCCTTGGTCATTTGGCTTCCTTCTGGACTCTTTTAGGATGGGTTGACCCGACTGAATGGGTCTTAGTGACTTGGGCTTCTAATATCTGGGCTTTTCTCGATTTATTTTATCGGGCTTGGCCCAGTCAAATTTGTGCTCATCAGAAGTAGCAACAAAATTATACAAAATTTTTAGTGGGGACAAATTTTTAAAAAATTATAAATTTATAAACAATTCAAAAATACCCAAAAAAAATTTAAATTGCACTCGGGGCGGGGCAACTGCCCCCGTGTTAATCCTCCACTGTCGACTAGAACTACCAAGAATGAAGAACCAAACAAATAAAGGTAATAAGTGGCATTGAATGGAGAGGTTGTGACCATGCATATATTTGTGTACGTGTATGCTTGGCAAGGAACTCTTTTTTGCTACCATAATTATATCAACACTTGTATTTAACATTAGTTCATGGTTTATCTCACTATCTTTAAAAAAAAAGGACGTATTTAGTGTACAAGACTCTCGTTATTATGGAATTTGGGGAGAGTTAGATATATATAGTCTTATTCTTATAAGTAGAGAGGTTGTTTCCACGAGTTAAACTAGTGACCTCCACTATAAGATTCTTTAGGTGATAAAATATATTTAGTCATTAAAAATTTCGTCATTAACATTCCATTTTCAACGAGAAATTTAATTTTTCCTCGCTAAAATTTTTACTTCAACTACAATTTTTTATTTGTCACTATAAGGATCTTTAGGTGACGAAATAAGTTTGGTCATTAAAGATTTTGTCGTTTATACCCCATAGTAGGTATAGTTAGAAGGGGTAAATTGCAATTAACCCGAGTTAAATTCCTATAGTTTACAGTTAAGTTATAATTGGAATTTTGGTGTAGAATTGGGTTTGCGTCTATCTAATTATTAAGGTTCCAAAAAATAGTAAATCTGAAAGTTAAACGAATAAAAAGGGGACCAAAAGTTTTATTATTACAGTGTCTCATCATTTATTTATTTATTTTAATCTTATTTTTTGATCGGTTTAACATTATTTAATTATTAAATGTCAAGTACTACATCAAATGTGGTAGGTGTCGCAACATCTCAGCCATCCATTAGATTTTACTTCATTTGCTTCCCTCATTTGTCCTGGTGGAGTTTCTCTATATATATCTCTCAAATTTTGATATGATCACCACAAACAATAGCTTGGTCCAAAATCTTCAAGGAGCCAAGCATAATGGAGTATGGCAAGAAGCCTAACCCTCCAACTAATAAGCCTGTTTCAGTTAAAGATTCACCTGAGAACACAACCAACCTCAAAGCTGTGAAGCTTGGATACCATTATTTGATCACCAATGCCATGTACCTCTTGCTCATACCACTTGTAGGACTTGTATCACTTCATCTTTCAACACTTTCTGTCAAAAACATATTGCCACTATGGCAGAACCACCTCAATTTCAATCTTTCTACGTATATTTTATGTTTACTACTCATAGTTTTTATAGCTACCCTCTACTTTACGAGTCGTCGCAGAAAGGTTTATTTGGTGAATTTTGCATGTTTTAAGTCGGACTCGGCTTTAATGTGTAGTACGGAGGATGCGGTTGAGAGATGTAGACAAGTTGGTTCCTTCACAGAAGAGAGTTTGGTCTTTAAGAGGAAAATTTTGGAGAAGTCGGGGTTCGGACAAAAGACATATTTACCGCCAGGCATTATGAAAATCCCAATGAACCGGTCGTCGATGGAGGCGAGGATGGAGGCAGAGATGGCGATGTTTGGAGCCATCGACGATCTGTTGGCGAAAACGGATGTCAAGACTCAAGATATTGGAATTCTTGTGGTGAATTGCAGTCTATTCAGTCCTATGCCATCTCTTTCAGCCATGGTTGTGAACCATTACAAGCTTAGGAGCAATATTTTGAGCTACAATCTTAGTGGCATGGGTTGCAGTGCAGGAGTAATATCTATAGACCTTGCCAATAATATTTTGCAGGTTGGTTTGCTATCTTAATTTACTTTTTTTTTTTAAAAAAATTGTTAATTGAGATTGTGCTGCCAAACTTTTATGAGTTATTGTCATTTGCATGTATCTATGGCTAATGTCATTTGTATGTATTGTTTGGATTTTTCTTTTTCTTTTTTTTTTTGGCAATTAGATTGCATTTACGAAGCCTTCTCAAACCCGAGAAAATATTGGGCATAACAGTGACGTTGGTGTCCACTTACAGAATGGTAACACCACATGACAACGGTGACATTGGTGTCACCATTACACCCAATATTTTTTCCTCAAACTCAGCCACAAGGATTTGTACATGGGATTCAAACACAAATCATATTCAATCTCATGTTTGGTAGGTGACTTAAATACATGTGGGATCCATAGATTAATGTCAAATCATATTATTCAATTCACTAATGTTATTGGGACATAAGTGAGGGACATAATGAATTGTGACCAATGGATGATAGTGGAATGCATTTAATGATGGGGCCCACTGCAGTATTAAATGCACACTACTATCACTCTATTGGTCACAATGTATTATGCCCTTAAATTATATCCTAATAGTATTGTCATTTTGTTTTCATATTCAAACTCACTTTTTAAAACCCCCCATGGGGTTTCATCAAACCCCCACTTGTGGGTTTTAATCCACTATTCATTGTGGACCGGAATTCATTTACTCTATAAATTTTGAACCAAACACGAGTTTAGAAAATATATTAGACTATTTTCAAAAAATCTACCCTTTAAATCCCATCCAAACTCGCATACCGAAAATGCCCTGTGTGCATTCATTAAAAAAACGCTCTTTAAGAGCACATATAGAAATATATTTCAAGTCTAACCATCCATTTTATAAATGTAACAGGTGCACCCCAACTCCTATGCCCTAGTGGTGAGCTTAGAAGTTTTGACTCTGAATTTCTACGTTGGTAACAACCGGCCAATGCTCGTCTCAAACTGCCTTTTCCGATGTGGTGGGGCTGCAATATTATTGTCTAACAGACCGTGCGATCGCCTCCGATCGAAATACCAACTCGTCCACACTGTACAAACGCACAAGGGTGCAGATGATAAGTGTTATGGTTGTGTGTCCCTAGAAGAGGATGATAGCATGAGACTTGGCATTGCCCTTTCAAAAGACTTGATGGTTGTTGCTGGAGAAGCATTAAAAGCAAATATCACAACACTCGGGCCATTAGTTCTTCCCATGTCTGAGCAAATCCTATTTTTCGCCGTCTTAGTGGCAAGAAAGGTCTTTAAAATGAAAATCAAGCCATATATTCCAGATTTCAAATTTGCTTTCGAGCATTTTTGCATTCATGCTGGAGGAAGAGGAGTGTTGGATGAGATAGAGAAGAACCTTAACCTAACTCCATGGCACATCGAGCCTTCAAGAATGACTCTCTACAGGTTTGGCAACACTTCTAGCAGTTCATTGTGGTATGAACTTGCCTATAGTGAGGCTAAAGGGAGGATCAAGAAGGGTGATCGCACTTGGCAGATTGGATTTGGATCGGGTTTCAAATGTAACAGTGTTGTTTGGCGTGCGTTAAGGACTATTAATCCGGCTAAAGAGAAGAATCCTTGGATGGATGAGATTGATGAATTTCCTGTTCGTGTGCCCAAAGCCTTTGTTATTGATTCTTGAAGATTAGTGACCATGTTCTTTTGGGATGGTTTTACCCAAAAATATTGTAATGGTAATGAATAAATTGTATAAAAGTCAATGCCCTCCGGCCCTTTTAGTATGTTGTATATGCTTAATCACTATATACCAAAATGTGGTTTGTATATAGGAGAATAGGAATGGAAGTGATTAGAAAAATCATATGGATTTATCATGTAGAAAGTATATGTGAATGGGATATAAAATAGTTATGCAATTGATGGTTTGTGTGTGTTTTAAACTTGTATTATTAGTTGCATTAGTGAGATTATATACTTTTAAGTAATCTTGTACAATAAGTTAATAGAGGGACCAAACATTAGCAACTAAATAATTTAGGATTCATTTGATAACGTTGTCAGTTTTCTGTTTTCAAAAAAAACAAAAACAGTTTTTTTTTTCTTTTTTGGAGGTAAAAAGTTAAAACAAAAAACTTGTTTGGTTGTAATTTCTATTTAAAAAAATATGAAAACTTATTGTGCCGATTTTTCGCCTTTTATTTAGTGGCCAAAAGCCTTTTATGGTGAAGCAGTAACCAAACGGAATTGCCCATTCAAATAACCAAAACTTTTTAGTCATTTTATAAACTTGTTTTAAGGTTTATGTAAAGAATTCAAGTTGAAGAAGTAAACTCTCTGTCTTTCTGTATATTTTACATGGTGAAAAGATTGCACTTCATATACAAAATGGTGTGTTACATGCTTAACAATCAATACCTAATTACAATAGCTAATGTGATAAGACTATGGAATCAAACAATACTTTTCAATATCAAGCTGAAATTAATATGAATTCTAAACATTGATCTTGTTTTGATTTATATGCAACAGTTGATTGTAAAAATAATAAAATGAAATGTAATAAGATTAGACAATTTTATATTTATTTTATTCTTAGGGTTCGTTTGTTTAGCGGGAGAATGATAGAAAATGCAAGAAAGAGAAATTTTTTAAATTTTTTATGTGTTTGGTTAGCATGAAAAGGAAAATGATAGAAAAAATAATTTTCCTTCATACTTGAATTTTCTCACAAATAACCAACTTTTTTTTCTTGTAAAAAACACAAGGAAATGCAAGAAAGTTGTGATCTATAACTAACTTCATATTTTACCCTTATTTTTCTTAAAATATTTTATTGGTTATTAATTCTAAAAAATTTTGGTATGAATTTAATTAATCATATAATTTGGCCTAAAGACCTTTGTAGTGGTAATTGTCTTAAAATTAAGTTTTAAGTCATTTTTTAAAAAAAATTTAACTTTCAATTATAATTACATATATTTTTTTTTTAGACCGATTTAATATAATTAAGGGTAATTTAGACAATTATAAAAAATTTCTTCTAACTTTTCTTTCTTTCAAACAATAGAATGAATTTTTTTTAAAACTTTCCGGTAAATTTTTCATTCTAACCAAATACATGTATGAAAATATATTTTCTATCATTTTCTTTTCTTTCACTTCACTTTCTATCATTTTCACTTTCCATCATTTTTTTCTTCCTAACCAAACAGACCCTTATGTATGAAAAAGGGACAGGAAACCGAAAAATAATTTTTCCATTTGGTGGTTGGACACTAATTGATGAGTGACCACAATTGGCGACCAAACCACATATCTATATAAATAAAATCGAGTCTCCCACTTAACCTCCTTAAGCTAATGAATTAACGGCCCAGATCGTTTAAATCTATCGTCTTATCGTATTACTTACATTTTAATCTTCTAACTATAGTAACTAGCACTATTTATATTTAACTTTTTAACCGCAATAAGTTAAAACAATTCCGAGAGATACGCCAATGTTAATAATTGCATGTTAAAATCATGCATTTAAGTTATCACACTTCTCATGGCCAAGATCGCTTCTATAATCAATCACCTTGATTGAGTTTTTGTACGGATCTAAATCCCCTCCAATACCTTTTTTCTTCATCTACTTTCTTGGCAAATCCTTTTGTCATTCATTAGTGAGGTATTCACTTATATCCAAAGGGTCCAACTTGAATTTAAAAAAGATGTATTTTGCACAAATTCATCCTAGTGCTTCAACAATTGCAAGAGACATGTCAATGTTATGAATTGCATGTTAAAAGTTATTTTTTTAAGTTATCAGACTTCGCATGACCCTTAAATCCCGTCTAATACTTTTTTTCTCGATTTACTTTCCTAACAAATCATTTGTCATTCATGAGTGTGGGATTCACTTATATCCAATGCGCCCCATTTAAATTTAAAAAATACGTATTTTGCGCCTGTTCATCCTAGTGTTTTGCGAATTGAGAGAGACACGCCAATGTTTTTAATTGCATGTCAAAATCATGCATTTAAGTTATTAGGTTTCTCATGGTCCTTATATAGATCACGACAATCAACCACCTTGATTGATTGATTTTTTTAATCTAAATCCCCTTCAATACTTTTTTTTTCCATTTACTTTTGACGACCCCAGATTCAGACCATGCTTAGGTCCAGTTCATGGGTTGAGTCCAAATCATCAAAAGGCAGGTTAAACTTAGCTCATGGCCTCAATCCAATCGAAAGCTCAAGAGTCCAGAAAGAATCAACACACGTGAGAAAGCAATCATCGGGATAGTCATTACTCCAAGATAGTGTCAATCCCCAATTGTAGCTATCCTCCCAGATAAACTAATATCTTGACTCTCACTTCACCGTCTCAATTAGAGCTCTACGCCTATAAATTGTAAACCCCTCACACAGAAGACACATACACCTCACTTTGAACGTACTCTTACTCTCTCTATCTCTCTCATATTACCTTGTACTCTCTCATTAATAGAGTTCTGTGTTGCCGCCTTCAATAGTTAGATCACACAGACACAACCACCCAATCTTTATGTATTATTATTAATTGTTTTACACCACACACTCGACTGATTTGATTGTGCATAATCAACTTTGTGCATCATCAACTTTCTCGTGACACTTATATAGATCACAATAATCAACCACCTTGATTGAGTTTTTTCTAGATCTAAATCCCCTCCAATATTTTTTTTTCTCCATTTACTTTCTCATGGCCCTTAAGATCACCACAATCAAATCATGTATTTAAGTTATTAGAATTCTCATGGTACTTATATAGATCACAACAATCAACCACCTTGATTGATTTTTTTTTTTTTGGATCCATATCCCCTCCAATACTTTTTTTCTCCATTTATTTTCTTGGCAAATCATTTGTCATTCAAGATTGAGGGACTCACTTATATCCAATGGATCCCACTTGAATTTAAAAAAAGACGTGTTTTGCACTTCAACAATTGCCAGAGACACACCAAAGTAAATAAATTGCATATTAAAATTATGCATTTAAGTTATATAGATCACCACAATCAATCACCTTGATTGAGTAGTTTTCGGATTTAAATCGCTCTAATAATTTTTTTTTCTCAATTTTTTTTCTTGACAAATCATTTGTCATTCATGAGTGTGCGATCCATTATATCAAATGAGACATGCCCACGTTATTAGTTGCATGTTAAAATCATGCCCACGTTATTAGTTGCATGTTAAAATCATGCATTTAAGTTGTCCGACTTCTTTGGTCCGACCAACCATCTTGATTGAGTTTGTTTTGGATCTAAATCCCTCTAACACTTGTTTTTTTTCCATCTACTTTCTTGGCAAATCAATTGTCATTCATGAGTGAGGGACTCACTTATATGTAATAGGTCCAATTTGAATTCATTGTAGATGATCCACCAAGAAAAAAAATGTATTGAATGTGATCTCACTTCGTTCTTACTCACTAGAATTAAAGAAAGATTTAATGGTTCACTCCCCCTTCCCTCTTTGATAGGTCGCCCATGTATAGGTGAGGAAATTAAATACAATGGGCTTGTTTGGTTGTCGTATTAGAAATAAATATATTAGATAAAGTAATTCAATCTAATACAATACAAATAGACAAAAGACAAGATTAAATAGTGTATTAGAATAATACTTAATTTTATCTAATATTTGAGAATACACAACATAAACGTTGAATAATAGCTATTTAATCAAATTGGTGTTTTGGTTAGAGAATTATTTCATCTTATTAATGTTAAATTAACAAAAATACATTCAATCAGTATTTGTTACATTGATGACAGCTTGATTTTATTAGTTGGGGGGTTATAATAGTAAATGTGTAGAATAATACGTTTGAGTTGAATTATAATATCACCTCTCTTAGTGGTATTAAAATACCTACATAATACAGGTCTATCGTATAAAAAATATACGATTAGTATACATTTTTTAAATTAATATGGTATCAAATTTGCTTATCAAACAAAGTATTATGCTTGATTAAATAAAAAATAATACAATCTAATATTTTTAATTCTCTCATAATGCGTCTACCAAACAATTCCAATGGATTTAATTCCCGGTAAAAAAAAAACAAAAAAATATATATTTAAAAAAAAACTCTCTCTTACAAGATAAGGGTTGTGTTGGACAATTTTTGGAGTAAATCTGTGGTGGTTATCCCAAGAGGAAGACTTATCTTTGGTAGCCATCCCATTGCTATTATCGACGTAGCCACCACACCGCCACCACCGTGCTATCACCGGCCACCACCATAATCACCATCGCAGCGTGTATTTATTTGCCAATATATTAGTTATCCAAATAAAAGAAAAAAGAAAAAGCAAAACACATTTTTTCATTAAATTCTTTTTTTCAAACATCAATAACAGTCATTTGATGAAAGTGATTTTCTTATAAAGTATTTTTTTAATAAATACTTCTTTAGAAAAAGGGTTAATCTTATTTTGTATCTCAAAAGATATTTTGGTATCAATGTGGACTTTGCTCAGATTATCTTCAATTTTTCGTTATAAATTGAAATACATGAGTTGTAAGTACTTTAAGGATAAGATTATTTATAAATTCACATATTATTGGAGCCTCATATGAATTGCACATAATGCGATTAGTTTCTATTCGATTAATAAAATCTTAATTTTAATACATAAAACGGTGTCAAATTATTCGCAAACGAAGATATACAACGATGGACATACCTCATCCTCATGCCCGAAACACTTGCACCTTAGGTGGCAAGTGCTTAAATTTATAACGAAAAAATAAATGGCAGTCTAGGTTAGGTTTACATTATTATCAATTCATAATATTAAGGGTATAAATTAAAATTTTTAATATTTAAGAGTATGAATTGAAAATAAAAATATCTTTCAAGATACAAAATAACGTTTTGAAATTCATAAACTAGTCAAACGTCACCGAAAAGTTTGTTGCGGTAGTTTGAAAGACGCCACTAAAACTATCGGTGCATGTGCCCTTTAAATCAGGGGCCTTAATTGATTGAACCATAATATTTACTTTTTCGGTACCATATCAAAAATTAATATTTAAGAGTATGAATTGAAAATAAAAATATCTTTCAAGATACGAAAATAACGTTTTGAAATTCATAAACACATCAAACGTCACCGAAAAGTTTGTTGCGGTAGTTTGAAAGACGCCACTAAAACCATCGGTGCATGTGTCCTTTAAATCAGGGGCCTCTATTGATTGGACCATAATATTTATTTTTTCGGTACCATATCAAAAATTAATATGAATCGTTGATGAGCTTTCTTTGCAATTGGAACCATAGATCACATTTGTTTTGTATTTTTTGAGCTTCCCAATGAATGAGGTAACCGATAACCTCTTAAACCAATTTTCTTTTAAAAGTTAGAAAATACAAGTCAATGTGTCGGATAATATTATACAAATAGTATAATTTTTATCTTGATTTGTACAACGAAAATGGCGTATTAGTACAACTAATGGATGTGTATTTACAACAAATAGGATAATGTTATCACCAATGTGGACAAAATTATCACATTTAAGGTCAAATTACAAAGATTGTATGTAAATTTAGGACAGAAATAGGTTGTTGAGAGGCTGTGCATATGTCCTGTCCGAATCAGGGGCCTTTATTGAGGGGCTGTGCAGCGACAAACAAAGATGGGAATTTAGGCAAAAATATTTAATGAGACCCCATTGTAATACAATATAATAATAATATAGATATGATTAAATAAATATGATGATTAATTTTTATTTTTATTTATACACCAATACGAGAGGCCTTTGTTGTGAGTTGTGACGTGAGACCCTCCATATTGGGCCATGTAAATTGTCGATGATATAGGCTCAAAAGAAAGAATTTTTTCAATCGTTTTAAACCCAATTTAGTTTGGACTAAACTAATAAAGATATCTATATATATAAAATTTTAAATAGTGGAAGAATTCACTCCTATGTTTCTAACAACAACCGGCAAAAGAATGAGTTGAAAAAACTTTCTTTGACATATCCTGATTTGTAACACATTCGGATAGGTTATGACAAAGTATGACCATTCTTTGACAATTTTATTCCTAAAATTGGTTAATAACACTTTTATCTCTAAAATATACACGTTTTGTCAATTTGGTCTCTAAAATATCAATTTTATCAATTTGAGCCCCTAAATATTCAATTTATGTTTAGAGCATCCAATAAACATTCAATTTATCAAATCACCACCGAAGTAACGTACAATTTTATCCAATAAACAATTAATTCATCAAATCAGTATCAAATTACATTAAATTCAACAAATTAACATTCAGTTTCATCTACTAAACATTTAAATCATCAAACTAACATTCAAATTCAACTATTTAACATTAAATTCATCAAATTAACATTCAATTTCATCTAATTAATATTAAATTTATCAAATTAACATTCAATTCATCCAATTTATATTCAAATTCATTGATTTAACAATCAATTCATCAAATTAACATCCAAAATCATCCAATAAAAATTTAACTTATCAAATCAACACCAAAGTAATATGTAATTTCATCGAATAAATATTTAATTTGTCAAATTAACATTAATTGGATAAATTAACAATCAATTTCATCGACCAAATATTCAATTCATCAAATTAACATTCAAAATCAATTATTTAATATTAAATTCATCAAATTAATATTCAATTTCATTCAATTAATATTCAATTTATCAAATTAACACCAAATAAACATTTAATTCATCCAATTTATATTCAAATTCATTAAATTAACATTCAATTCATCAAATTAACTTTCAAAATTATCAAATAACGAATCAATTTATCAAATCAACACCAAAATAACATGCTTCCAATTAATATTCAATTCAACAAATTAATACAAAATTAATATTCGATTTGATCTAATAAACATTCAACTCATCAAATTCACATTTACATTCAATTAGTTAACATTAAATTTATCAAATTAACAATTAATTCCATCCAATTAACATTCAATTCATCAAATTAACACCAAATCAATATTAAATTTATCAAATTTATATTCAAATTCATCCAATAAAGATTCAATTTATCAAATCAATACCAAAGTATCTTGCAATTTCATCCAATTAATATTCAATTCATCAAATTAACACCAAATAAACATTCAATTTAATCTATTAAATATTAAATTCATCAAATTCAAATTCAACTAGTCAACATTAAATTCATCAAATTAACATTCAATTTCATCCAATTAATATTCAATTCATCAAATTAACATTCAATTCATCTAATTTATTTTCAAATTCATCAAATTAGCACTCAATTCATGAAATTAACTTTCAAAATCATTAAATAAAGATTCAATTTATCAAATCAATACTAAAGTAACATGCGATTTCATCCAATTAACACTCAATTCATCAAATTAACATTCAATTGGATGTTAACATCAAAGTAACATGTAATTTCATCCAATAAATTGAATATTAATTTGATGAATTGAGTGTTAATTGAATGAACATGTATTTTCATCCAATAAATTGAATGTTAATTTGATGAATTGAGTTTAATTGGATAAATTTGAATATTAGTTGGATAAAATTGAATGTTAATTTGATGAATTTAATTTAACTAGTTGAATTTGATGAATTGAATGTTTATTAGATAAAATTGAATGTTAATTTGATATTAATTTGACAAATTGAATTGCATATTCATTAGATGAAATTGCGTGCAGCTTTGATGTTGATCTGATAAATTGAATCTTTATTGGATATTTTGGATGTTAATTTGATGAGTTGAGTTTTTAATTGGATGAATTTGAATATAAATTGGATGAATTGAATGATAAAATTATCACATTTAAAGTCAAATTACTGATAAATTTAGGACAGAAATAGGTTATTGAGAGGCTGTTCATATGTCCTTTAAATCAGGGGCCTTTATTGAGGGGCTGTGTTTAAAAATTACTGTATTTTGGTGATTAATTCCCTTTATTGAGGGGCTGTGCATATGTCCTTTAAATCAGGCAAAAATATTTAATGAGACCCCATTGTAATACAATATAATTATAATATAGATATGATTAAATAAATATTATGATTAATTTTTATTTCTAATTATACACCAATACCAGAGGCCTTTGTTGTGAGTTGTGAGACCCTCCATATTTGGCCATGTAAATTATTGATATAGGCTGAAAAAGAAAGAATTTTCTCAATCGTTTTAAATCCAATTTAGTTTGGACTAAACTAATAAAAATGTCTATATATATGAAATTTTAAATAGTGGAAGACTTCACTCCTATGTTTCTAACAACAACAGGCAAAAGAATGATTTGAAGAAAAAAAAAAAAGTGAATGAGAAAATATTAATATATATTCATATAAAAATTATTTTTCTCATATTTGTGATGTAAAACTATTAATTCAGTTTTTGCATTTAAACTTTGAGTAATAAAAAAAATCTATTAATCGAAGTTAAATTTGGATACCACAATATGATTATTTTTCAAAAAACGAATATCAGCAAGAGTTTTGAAAAGTAAACTACTCAAATTTAATATATTTTTCAATCATTCTGTGTGTTTCTTGTGTATTTTTCTTGTGTATTTTTTTAAAAAAATGATTGAGCAAAAAATTGGACCCAAATAAAAAGGTCTTGAATTTAAGTTAAGAAAAAAACTACAATTTATGAAAATTAAGTAATAAATAATTACTCAGCTAATTGATACCAAATCAACATTGAATTTATTCAATTTATATTCAAATTCATCCAATTAACATTCAATTTAACTAATTAACATCCAGATTTATCCAATAAAGATTCAATTTATCAAATCAAAACCAAAGTATCTTGGAATTTCATCCAATTAATATTCAATTTCATCTATTAAATATTAAATTCATCAAATTCAAATTCAACTAGTCAACATTAAATTCATCAAATTAACATTCAATTTCGTCCGGTTAATATTTAATTCAACAAATTAACACCAAACTATCACTTAATTCATCCAATTTATTTTCAAATTCATCAAATTAACACTTAATTCATGAAATTAACTTCCAAAATCATCAAATAAAGATTCAATTTATCAAATCAATACTAAAATAACATGCAATTTCATTCAATTGACATCTAATTCATCAAATTAACAGGAAATTAACATTCAATTGGATGTTAACACAAAAGTAACATGTAATTTCATCCAATTGGATGAATTGAATGTTAATTTGGTGTTAATTTTATGAATTGGGTGTTAATTGGATAAAATTGAATGTTAATTTGATGAATTTAATCTTAACTAGTTCAATTTGAATGTTAATTTGATGAATTGAATGTTTTATTAGATAAAATTGAATGTTAATTTAGTATTAATTTGACGAATTGAATTGAATGTTAATTAGATGAAATTGCCTGCTATTTTGGTGTTGCTTTGATAAATTAAATCTTTATTGGATTATTTTGGATGTTAATTTGATCAGTTAAGTTTTTATTGGATGAATTTGAATATAAATTGGATGAATTGAATGATAATTTGATGAATTGAGTGTTAATATGATGAATTTAATATTAAATAGTTGAATTTAAATGTTAATTTGACGAATTAAATGTCTATTAGATGAAATTGAATGTTAATTTTGTGTTAATTAGGTGAATTGAATATTAATTGGATAAAATTGCATGTTATTTTGGTGTTGATTTGATAAATTAAATCTTTATTGAATGATTTTGAAAATTAATTTGATGAAAATTTGATGAATTCAGTGTTAATTGGATGAAATTGAATGTTAATTTGATGAATTTAATATTAAATAGTTGAATTTAAATGTTAATTTGACGAATTAAATGTCTATTAGATGAAATTAAATGTTAATTTGGTGTTAATTAGGTGAATTGAATATTAATTGGATAAAATTGCATGTTATTTTGGTGTTGATTTGATAAATTAAATCTTTATTGAATGATTTTGAAAATTAATTTGATGAAAATTTGATGAATTCAGTGTTAATTTGATGAAATTGAATGTTAATTTGATGAATTTAATATTAACTAGTTGAATTGAATGTTAATTTGATGAATTTAATATTAACTAGTTGAATTTGAACGTTAATTTGATGAATTGGATGTTTACTAGATGAAATTGAATGTTAACTTGATGTTAATTTGATGAATTACATATTAATTGGATGAAATTGCATGTTAATTTGGTATTGATTTGATCAATTGAATCTTTATTGGATATTTTAGATATTAATTTGTTGAATTGAGTGTTAATTGGATGAATTTGAATATAAATTAGATGGATTGAATGTTAATTTTGTATTAATTTAATAAATTAAGTATTAATTGGATAAAATTGAATGTTAATTTGATAAATTTAATCCTAACTAATTGAACATGAATGTTAATTTGATGAATTGAATATTTATTATATGAAATTGAATGTTAATTTGATAAATTTAATGTTAATTTGTTGTTAATTTGATAAATTAAAAGAAAATTATATATTACTTTGATGTTGATTTAATTTAATAAATTGAATCTTTATTGGATGATTTTGAATTTTAATTTGATGAATTGAGTGTTCATTAGATAAATTTAAATATAAATTGGATGAATTGAATATTAATTTGGTGTTCATTTGATAATTTGGATATTAATTGAATTAAATTTAATGTTAATTAGTTAAATTTGAATGTTAATTTGATGGATTGAATGTGTTAGTGTGATGTTAATTAAATACTTTAGAGATAAAATTGACAAAATTAATACTTTACAGACTAAATTAACAAAACTTCCATACGTTAAGGATAGAAGTGTTATTAACCTATTTTAGGGATAAAATTATCAAATCAGGATCAATCATGCTTTGTCATGACCGATCATGAAGTGGAAAAGTGTACCTCAACAAAGTGTGATAATTACCCAAAAAAGTATAACCTTTGCCCCAAACGGTGATAATCTAACCCAAAAGTTGGTAACTTACCCAAAAAGTGGTGAATTTACCCACAAGTTCTTTACTCCCAAAAAAGTGATAACGTATTCCCAAAATAATAGTAATCTTATACCAAAAAATGCTAATCTAACCGAAAAGGTGGTAACTTACCACCCAAAAGATGGTTAACTTAACCAAAAGTTGCAATTTCCCCTAAAACAGTGATTCATTACCCCCAAAAAATGGTTATATACTGATGAAATTGGTTGCGTTTATTAGTTTTTTTTTTTAATGAACAGATGACAAGCAAACAAAGCCTTTATTTTTCGATACCATACCGAAGAGTAAACTAAAAGGACGGTGCTGAAGTGAACTCCTTACAGTCAATAGTCAGCCTATGGTTTATAATAGATCATATCACGTCTAGCTTCTTTTTGTGGCAAAATTTGTACAATTTATGTCGATGTTTGCATATAGTCAAGTTCGTCTTATATATAATTACACATAATAGATCTGTATTGTTTATAGCTTGATTTATATCGGGACTAGCAAATCAATCCGGTAATGAACCGAAGTTATTAGACTAAAATCCTATATTTTTTATTTTTTTATGATTTCGTATAGGAAGGACGGATCCTGTTTAGGATTATCAAAGGATTTCTTTCAGATTTGTAACCACAATGGCGGATGACAAGAAGCCTAACCCTGCAACTAAGCCTGTTTCAGTTGAAGTTTCACCTGAGAACACAAACAAACAATAAGCTTCCAGACTATCACCTCTCTGTGAGACTCAAATATGTGAAGCATGGATACCATTATTTGGTCACCCATGCCATGTACCTAATTCTCACACCACTTCTGGGAGTTGTATCATTTCATCTTTCAACAATTCCTGTGGAAGAGATAGTGCATCTAGGGAACCACCTCATAATATGTATGCCTACAACTGATCGTTTTCCTCGCTACCCTCCACCTCATGAGTCGTCCTAGAAAGGTCTACTTGATGAATTTTTGCATGCTACAAGCCCAAACCAGTGTTTAATTGCAGTAGAGAGGGACTTATAGAGAGATCTAGACCATCTGGTATCCTCATTAAAGAGAGTTTAGTGTTCGTGAGGGAAGTATCGGAGAGGTCGGGGTTGGGTCAGAAGACATCTCTCCCACCAGCCATTATGCAGATTTCACCTGACCCTTCTTTGATCGGGGAAAGAAAGCATGCGGAGATGGTGATGTTTGGAGCCATCGACGAGCTGTTGGCAAAAGCGGGTGCCCAGGCTCAAGATATTGGGATTCTTGTAGTGAATTGCGGGCTATTCAATCCAATGCCATCTCATTCGGCCACGGTTGTGAACCATAACAAGCTTAGAAGCAATATTTTGAGCTACAATCTTGGCTGAATGGGTTGCAGTGCAGGAGTAATTTCTATGGACCTTGCCAATCATATTTGCAGGATAGTTTACTCTCTATTCTACTTTTTTTGTAAAATTTTGAGATTGAGATTGTGTTGCTAAATATAATCTACCAGACTTTCATTAATCAGTTTTGTTGTGTAATAGATGCACCCCAACTCCTATGCCCTAGTGGTGAGCATAGAAATTATGACTCACCATTTGTACTTGGGCAACACTCGGCCAATGCTAGTCTCAAACTGTCCCTTCTGCATGGGTGGGCTGCAGTCTTACTCTCGAACAGATCGTGTGATCATCAGCGTTCGAAATACCAACTCATCCATACTATACGTACACACAAGGGTGCAGACAATAAGGGTTACAGGTGTGCATTCCAAGAAGAGGATGAAAACAAGAGAATTGGTATCACACTTTCGAAAGACCTAATGGCTGTTGCTGGAGAGGCCTTAAAACCAAATATCACCACACTCAGTACCCTAGTGCTTCCAATGTCCGAGCAACTCCTACTTTTCGCTACCTTAATGGCAAGGAAGATCTTTAAAACAAAGGTCAAGCAATATATTCCAGATTTCAAGTTGACTTTCGAGCATTTTTGCATCCATCCTGGAGGAAGAGCAGTGCTCGACGAGATAGAAGCGAACCTCAACCTACCTGAATGGCCTATTCTGAGGCTAAGGGGAGGGTCAGGGAGGGTGACTGCATATGGTAGATTTCGTTCGGGTCAGGTTTCAAATGTAATAGTGTTGTTTGGCGCGCGTTGAAGACAGTTGACCCAGCTAAGGAGAAGAATCATTGGATGGATGAGATTGATGAGTATCCTGTTCATGTGCCCAAAGCCTTAACTAGGGGTTCTTGAGCAGTAGTTATCAATTTCAATTGGGGTTATATATGTTAATGTTGCACCATAAAATATTGTAGCGGTCGTAAGCAATTTGTAATAGAAATCAAATGAAATTATGTGTGAAAAGTATGAGTGAGATGTAAATGATTAATTGGTGGTAGAATTATGTAATTTATCGTTTGTTTTCTTATTTATCTATTTAAACACAATTGTCAAACAATAGGGACATAATTGCCAAAATTGACACTTTAGGTGCCAATTTGATAATCACTGCATATCTTAGTGACAGAAATTTTATATAATCCTATACCTCATGATATAAGATCACAAAACAAGAAGGCAAAAATCATCTAAACTATTATCCATGGAACACAAAAATTTGAAGGAAAAGAAAAGCACATTGAAGCCATGAGTAAAGAGACCGGAAAAAAAAATTGGAATTTTGCAAACAATATCCATCATTGAGTAGTTAAAAGATTATATCCATATCAGTGCCCCATCTGTGCCCAGAATGCACACAGCTGACATAAAAGGGAATATTGCTTGCAAATATGACTGGTACATATACAAGTTAGCAAATATGTTCATTTACACATTAAGAGAATCAGCTACCAATTTTCTTGAATGCTATTAAGACACAAATTCAAAAAAACCAAAATAAAAGCAGGTTTGCACTTACATGCCCCAAATACCGCGAGCTGTCACCACTTTGTTGCTGGGTCGAGATGTCAGTTCGTACAGTATCCTGGCAAATGTGTCAGAATATCTTCCATCTGAGAAAAGTATCTCTGCAAATGCATTCTCATAAGCAAGCAGCTGGGCCCTGTTCTGTGGCTCAGAGACAAGGTTCTCCAATATCATTGCCGCCTTTCTACAGATTTCTGGCACTGGATGTGGTGCCTTAATCAGTTTCAGCAGTCGATCAACTGCCCTGAAGTGTAAAAATAGTTTGTTCAGCAACACATGTGAAAATCTTAGATGTTTATATCTATATCTGAATACAACTATTGGTGGGTTGGGTTGGGGGTATCTCACCATCGCTCATTGGCAAGCTTCAATCGACAGTCCATATTAATTTCTGCAAGGTTATAAAGTGCACCAACAGCAGCTGCTTGTGCATCAGTAGCTGTAAGGCTCAAAAGATCAACTAAACGCTTGTACATCTGCAGACTCCAAACGATTGTTACAATCTTTAGTCCATACAAATAATATAAAGGAGGACATATTTTTAACAAGAAACCATATGTGGAACAACATTAACCTGCGGAGCAAAAGGAAGAATAAAAGGTTCATTATCAGGATTTATTATCAAACGCCCCAGTAATTCTGCAGCTGCACAATGCCAGGCTTTGACAGCGGATCCTAGTATCCCCATGATGGCTTGGACAGCACGCTTCTCTCTGTTTTGGTGAAATCAGAAGAAAAAGCAATTTAAGAATGAATTTAGAAATAATGGTAGAGGTTGGACCTAGGGCGACAGCATGTGCACAAATTAGCCTCTCTACAATGTGAATAATGTTGCCTACCATTTACCTCTCCTAGACTGGAAAGGAGGCCAATGCACTAAGTACAACCTTTCTTATATTTAGAAATCATGTAGCATGTGGTGAAGTAAAATAACAAGACAGATTTCTTACGTTATATTGATGTACGAAGGTTTGGATGAGCTAAATATTCGAAGATCAAGCAATGGGGCCAAATTCACAACCGTCTCAACAGCATTTGTAACAAGTTCCTCATCCTCTGTTATCATTGAAAACTATAAGAAGCACTGCTGACAGTGACATTACTAAAGAAAGATTCTTGGGCAATACGTAGATCCGTAACCAAGGAATAATTATATTCTACAGTTCTTTGAAACAAAATTATTAAAATCTTACATTTCATAAAACATATTCAAATCCCATAATAAGAAAGTTAGATACAACTCCTACAGTATTGATAGGCATAAAATAACCAAAGCATTAAAATTATCTATATTGCAGCCCTTTGACAGTGCGCTGTTAACATGACCAAGAAAAAGCAGCACGATGGTGTAAATCCCATCATATTTTATGTCACTTGTCCATGTCCATTGGTAGTAAGTGAGTTGCAAAATTATCTAGGATTCTCATGAAAAGCAATGGAGATCACATCAAGATTATTTAGAAGCTTGAGAACAGGCAACCACCCATATCTACCCACTAACCTGTATCCACAAAGGGAAGATGAGAAGCAGAAACATAAGAACAAAAAGAAAGAAAAGCGCTGTTTGGTTTTGGGAGAGGGTGGGGGGAGGCGGAGAAGGCTTCTCCTTAATTGGTCTAAGAGGTTCATTCTCAAAGGGGAATCGCAATGGAGTCCTTTTCTGAAGAACGTAGGGCAATAAAATGGAAAAGTCATATCTACAAGTAGGCTTTCCATTGCTGAGTATGACCAGTTCAAGAGAAGCTTTCCATTACCAAGGAATTGTTTAGCTATGATTTACGCTCTGGTGATCATTCAGAGAAGATAGAAACCCAATTTTCCTAATTTTTACCATAGAGTGTAAATGAGAAACATAAATATGCATGTTTGCGGCAGAACAGATGAGCATTTTATTAGATCACTCTTTTGCGAAAAACATGATGCAGCACCAGCAAGGTTAAATAAAATATTCATTAAAGATGTGTCTCCATACATCGTTATAGGGAAAGGAAAAAAAAACGAGCGCTTTTACACCTTGAGCTTAATCCCTAGGCATGCCTCAACAAAGTCACCTCGACTCTAGTTTAGACGAAAGGAAAGCATGCGCCTAAAGTCGCCTTAAGCATAGGCGTGAGTTTTACAACACTGAGTTGTTCCACAACATATTGCACTTATTAAGAAAGGACATCAATCAATTCACAACCAGTATCTCATGTCTAACATTATAAATATTAGGCATCTTTCCTGGCGGAAAAGCTACATCTAGCATGGATCAATATTTGAGCAATATGCCCTCGTTTTTTGGAAACCCTAGATCACATAAAATTACTTTAGCTTCTGTCAAAAGCATATGACTAGTCATTTCCTTATGTGTCCCACTAACCTAAGCACTACGTACTTTTGATGAAGTCTTCTAGTTTCGTAATCACATGGGGCGGCAACCATTGGGACAGGGGTGAGGAAGAGTAGAGAATTTGAATAAATCTTCCCTAAGATTAATATTTCTAAACTCAACTTCATACTTAGATCTTCGGGGTCAAAAAATTTTCAGAAAAATTATCCAGGTCAAGCAAGCATCAAACAGGTCTAAATCTTTCCAACATGAAGACCTTGATCCTCTACTTTCAATGTTGTGCAATTCAGCTTCATCTCAGCCATTTTTGGCTTGAGCACTGTCCACTAAAACCATCCATGATCTGAGAGTCTCAAGTAATAAACTGTAGATCGTAGACCCTAAACCCTAAAAAGTCACAAAAGGATGCCTCATGGTTTCAGTTCCATCCGCATTTTACTTCTTGTGCTTTTTTATATATATAACCCTGACAAGATTTTCAGTTACGCTTCAGCAGTTACAGGCGTGTACAGCAAGCAAGATCACTTCTAAGAGAACTACTCAGCAACCACTTTATTGAAAATTACTTGAAATATCCTCCATATTACACACCTAAGCATACTAAAACAATATGAATAATTAAAATTTTTAATTTTTAAGGAAAAGAAACTAATTCAGATGAGATGTTAAACATTCACAACAAACGAGCAGTGATGATTACAATGATACAAGGTTATGATGACCATAAATACACTTATCACCTGTAACGTAATCTTCGATACACTGAAACACTGTTTCCAAGCAGTGCCGATGTTGAGCCATGATGACTTCATTTTCTGGCATGAAAGAGAAATTACGGATAATATTTGAAGCTGCAACAGCACACTGCTGCTTTTCTGCCCGCCCTTCGTCATCCAGATTAAATAGGCCATCTTCATCAAACCACCACGCTGCAGGACGATGCTTTGTTGTACTCTTCTGCACTGGTGTCTCTATAACAGAAGAATCAGATCCCAGGCTGCAACAAAAAGATCATCCCAAACTCCAATTTATTCTTCATTACAAACTATAGGCTTTCAAGACATGGTTATGCTAAACTTACCTAGGACGGGGAACAACATCATTTGAGTTCAGTACTTCATATTCATTCCCAAATCCAGTAACAACAGAATTAGCACCCAACAGTCTCACCCTTTGCTTCTTTACAAGCTCCTTCGGTAGGGCTATATCACGCCAATCATCAATCTATGCGCATTCCAAATAATTTACTATTGATATCATTCTAAGGTGAACACTCTAATTCAAAAAGACTCCAAACAAACATATGATTTTGAACATTGCAAAGAAAAACGCGACATACCACTTGAAGAAGAGCATCTAGTAATCCGGGTATTTTTGCAAGAGGGGTTGCATCTTTGCGCACCTCATCTTTTTCTTTAAATGAGAGCAGTGTAAGAGTATTTAATGCCCACGTCAGCTCACTCTTTAATCCGCTCTGAAGAGCCAGAACTATCCTTTTGTTATTTTGATCTGGGAAAGACAACATACAGAAAAGGGGTAACTACCTGATACATGTGTAAGTGAACAAAATAGATACAAAGAATATCAAGTTTTTCAAAATGCAAGGCAAACACAAGTGGTAGCCAATTAATGAGTTGCCAACAAAATCAATAAAGCACTGGATGCCCAATAAGCACCTGAATTTGAACAGTTTGTAATATATGGGGCACAATTATAATAGAACAGTTTGTAGCAGGAATATACTCACTCAGGAGAATATTTAGATAAATTACTAGCATATATAAAATATCCTCAATTACTTTTTCCGTATTTCCAGGGAGAGAGAGAGAGCAGGAGGAGGGGGGGTTGAAATGAACTACTTGCTAAATATTCAGTATTAAGAAGGAAAAAAAACTGCTAAATATGTCCATTCTAACTCTCCAATGTGAGCACTACTTGCTATGTATTCAGTATTCACTAAAAAAACAGCTAAATGTATCCATTCTAACTCTCCACTGTGAGCAACAACCAAAAGAAAAAACTATCCAATGCCAGCGAATAAAGTCTTTCCCAAAAATCCAAACACCATAGTATCTCCAAAATCTCTCTCTCCCTCCCTCTGTCTCTCCCTCCCTCTTTGCCTCTCTCTCTCTCTCTCGCTCAGTCAAACAAAAAGATGGAATTTAGTAAACCCCCCCCCCCCCACTTAACCACCATAATTACATATGAATAACTTATCAAAAAATTGACAATTCATCTAGTCGCAACAAGAAAATCAAGTCATTTAAGGTGATCTAGTAGTTACTAAGCAAAAATCTAGGGTTCGGATGGTGACTGACCGGCAAAGGAGGAGTGGACTTGGAGAGAAGGGCCGAGGAGTGTGGGAGGAGCAACCGAATCGGCTGCGGTTGCGGCAGCTGCAGCGGCCGCGTTGCTGCTTCCACTGCCGAATGGACGGCCTCTCTTCGTCGCCGGAGTGGCGGAACCACCAGACGCTCCGACTTGCTTCCCTTGCTCTCTCTTCTGCATCTCTCTCTCTCTCTCTCTCTCTCTCTCGCTGTGTTATTTTGTGGCGATTTGGTAATTACATCTATTGGTGTGGGTAACAACAGAGACGGCCCAATTTTAGGGCACTTATGAATGAAGCCATTTTGGATCATGGGCTTTTGGACAAGTTTGACTCGAAAGAGCCCATTCAAGATCCATATTTCTAATTGGGCTTATTGGTTTGACATGTATAGGCTCAACCATATAAAAAAGGGAAATTTGGAGGCCGGTCCCCCTAGATGGACTTGTTTGGAGATGAGTCCTGTAAGAAATCTTATTTGGGATGAAGTCCATTTTTTGCGATTTTTACCATTATACCCTTAATTATTAAAAAACCCTAAACGGTGTTTAACTTGCCGTTTGTACAGTAGACGGAGTAACACTTCTTATTCGAGTAGGAACACGAAAACTCCCCCTCCATTCCAGGCAACAAATCCGGCAAAAATCCATCACAATCTATATCATCTTCCTTCTTCGAAATTCAAAAACTGCTATTACCTAATGTATGTTGGTTTCAAACCGCCATTCCCCAATCGACATTACACATACCGAACCAACTTCAAACATTCAAAGCTTCCAATCGGCATTACCCAAATCTTTATAAACCGCCATTATCCAACTCTTTCACTTCAAGATTTGTACTAGTTTCAAAGCATAAGACCGAAAATCGGATTTACTTATCAAGTTCCATTGTTGACGTTAAAGTGGGTATCGGCATTCAGGATTTCTTTACAAAACCTTTGGGATTCTTATTAAAATAGAGAGGTATGTTTCTTTACATGATATTATGTTTGTTTTAGGGTTTTATATCAACATTAAAATTGAGATTTCTTTGTCACTATATAACAGATTTGGGTATTATGATGTTTTTTTTTTTTTTTGGTTGGTGTTATACATTCGAATTGGATTTGGGTATTTGGAATTTTTTATGTTACTGTGAGCGCAATTTTCAAAGTTTATTGATTTTAATGTCGATATCATGATGTTTTGTATATGTGTTGATTTGTCCTAAATAAAACATTAACAATGTGTTAACAATAGTTCATGACAGTAACATCATTTTTTGAATTGGTTTTTTACTATCAAATATTTGTAATTCGATGTTACAGGACACAATATAGACTTGGAGGGATGGAACTGTACATATTAATGTTGCTTAATGAATGTGTTATATAATAGGATGTGTAAATTTTTTGTTGGTTTCTTCGTTGTTCATGAAATTTGGAAACCATTTGGATCAAGAGTACTGATTCAAGTGTAAGTCACTTGAAGCTAATTGATGAGTTACTAGTGCAAATCTTGGAAGTTTTGAAATGTGTCAATTACATATTCAATGTGTGGTTTTTGAAAAATGTTGATGATACTGTGGATGTTAATGTGAATTGATGTTACTATGAATGTGTTTGTGATCACAACCCTTTGATTTTTCTTAGAGAATTATAGGTATATGTTACATCATATATCTCTCAAGCTTTGTTTTTGCTAGTGTAAGCGAAAATTGGTGTTACTTGTGTGTTACTATTTGAAATGTTTGCAATCTTCAATTCAACAGTTTTCCTTTTAAATTGGATTCAGTTAATAGATTAATGTTATTATGATCATGTTACTAAGATCATGTTACTATGTTACATCAACCACTTTGGTGTTACTGTTCATGTTACAGTTGCACTTTTTTTTTTGGTAAGTGTTGTGTATCCATTAAGTTAAGTGAATTTGTGACAGGTTGTGATATGCTATAAGGAGAAGATAATTCAATGTAATGTTACAGGTTGATGGCTCCAAAAACATCTTCATTTCACCAATTCAGGGCTAACTTGCTCCCAATGGTGAAGGTTATTAGTGACATAAACATCAATGATGTTCACAAAGAACAGTTAAAAAGAACACCATTTTGGTATTTATATCAGACAATATCAACATCTGAAGTGGATAAGGATTGGTTCAAGAAGAACGAAAAATGTATTGTGGACATAATTACCACATATGATGTTGAAACATCCAGATTTAGAATTGGTGGAAAAAACTTAAAGATACGGAAGACTGATGTATCCCTCATTTTTGATATAGAAGATGGTGTAGATCCAATTGTTTCCCCCCAAAGTGCAAAAAAAATGTCACCATTTGTAAGGAGGAGATTCAATAACACCCAAAGATTGAATGCACCAATTATTAAAAGTAGGTTGGAGGATGCTGCAAGGGGTGATAGTAAGGAAGATTGTGAAGATTTTGCTAGGTTATTCGTTTTATATGTCTTAGTGACATTACTGATTACAAATATGGGGCAAACAATTGGATGGGGGTATGTCTCATACATTGAAAATTTGGATGAAATCAAAAGATATGACTGGTGTCAAGCAACAATTGATGCAGTGATTAATTCTATACGGCTGAAGATTGATAGACCGAGTGCAGTAACCGGTTGTGTACTACTGTTACCTGTAAGTTTGTTATTGCTAATTTTTATGCATTGTTTTTTATAATTATTAAACATTGAATGTTATAACTAATGTATCCAATTATAATTTGCAATATTTGATATGCGAACACACATCTCTTGTTGTGGCCGATAAGGCGGATGCATTTCCAAGGTGGATGAAATGGGACTTAAGAAAAATTTGGGCGGCTCTCTCAAAAAACACATTGTCCGACATAGCAGCTGATCAGGTGTTATTAAAATAATTTGTTTTTTTTGTATGTTTATTATTTTTGACAATTGGTTAATTGCATGACAATGTTACTATTTCAAATTGATGTTACTATGGATGATAGTATTTTAAAAATATATGTTACTGTGAATGTTACTGTAGTAAAATGCATATTACTTTGGATGTTACTGTGTAATGCACAGTCATTTGATTCGATTAAATGTGAACAATTATTGAATACATTTTTTAAAGGTTACTAATGATGTTGTCAGGTTGTCCGAATGAGACTTAAGAAAACACTTGCTGAGAAAATGTTACTGAAAGGAAATCGGAAAAATGGCAAGGATGTACAGCATAGTGTGGAGGTTCCACAACAAAACACTGTTCCCTGCAAGAGTGATTTAAATTCAGAATTGGAACATGGAGGTGATAAACCTAATGTGGCTGCTGATGATCATCTTGTGGTTAATGAAGATGTCCATGAAAGTGATGATGCAGTTTCAGTTCCTACAAACGATCATCCTGTCCAAAAGGAGAATCATAACATCCAACCGTTTGATGCGTTTGTTGATGTGATCATCCGAGAATCAGCATTTATGGAACCAGATGAAGTGGAACCTCGAGAGAAAAAATCACAACAACCTTCCCATGACAATGAAGGTGAGTCCGGATTGATTGTTGAGAATGAGGTGCAAAAATTTACTATCCAAATGTTGACTGTTGAGAACGAAACACTTACAACGGTCATCAAGAATATTGGGGGCAACCAAAGGGAGGAAGATTTGAAAGAGATTGAAGAATATTCGATTAAACTAGTTGACAGGGAAAACCAAATTTCAGAATTGAAAGTTTTAGTTGATCTCTTGGAGAAAAACAAAGAAACACAAGAGGAACAAATTAAAACACTGACATCAAGGGTGTCCGAATTAGAGGAAGAGAACAATTCCCTGCATGATGCTGTAGCTGATATGACTGTTCATGCCGTTACTCAAAGGTTCACAGGGACTCCACCAAAACCTTAGCCCACCGAAGCTGCAGAACAAACATCAATGGTGAGAAAAATTAAAAGGAAAGAAAGAAAAAGAAAGAGAGATGACAAATTTGAGTATAGTATGAAAAAACAGGGAGGAAAGAAAAAATTGAAACAAGTTGAAATCTAGGATCAAGTCGACAAAATTAAAGGGAATGAGAAGATATCAGATAGCTACATTGATGTTGATGATTTGGATATTAAAATACCAAGTGAAAAGCCAGAGAGTAAAAGAGTTGAAGCTAGAAGATGGAAAGCCTGCAAGAAATTATCACCAAATGTGTACGACAAATTGGTTCAAATGCATAAGGCTGAGGGAAAAAAGTAAGTAACTTAATTTCCCATTATGAAACACCTTATATATATTACTGTTTATTCTCTATTTTAGTAACATTAACCTTTTTTAATTAAAAGGGCAACCTTATGGAGTGGAAAAAAGTATGGAAATATCTTTGATGTTGATGACGTGTTGAAATTCATGGATGGGGAAGAGCTGCACAACAATGTAATGTACCATACCTCTTTACAATTTAAACAAATTTCGGAATACTTGAATATTTGTTATTTAACAGAATCGTGTTATCACACAGGTGATTGATTGTTGGGGTGAAATACTGATGGAGGAAGCAAATTGCAAATGTTTCTTTTTCAACAGTCTGTGCTGGGTGAGTTTGTTTGATCTATGTTGAATTCTTGATTGCTGGATAATTGAAATAGAAATATGAGTATAGTAACATAAATACAGTAACATTCGTGTTACTAGGAATAAAACTATTATAACACTGCTGTGGTTGTGTTACTATAGTAACATGTAAGAAAACAGTCTGTGCTGGGTGAGATTGTGTAATATACATTGATTTTTTGGTTACTGGAATAGCGAATCAAATACAGTGGGTATAGTAACATGCATGTTACTATACTATCACAAATACAGTAACAGTTGTGATACTTTGAATTGAATGGAATCCCCCATGTTAATATAGTAACATGAATGTTACTGTATAAAAAACAGATGTGATATTGTTCTATAATGGCATTGTTAAATATCTAAAATTTATGGGTTACTACTGATTAACATGTAAACATTCGTAACGGTTGGGGAACAAAAACAATCACGGCAGGTTGAGATAGACAACAACCTTAACATGGGGAAGGTTTGTCCATTCCTAGTGTTTCCAATGAATTAAGATGCACAACGCACCCAGCCCATGTCATTCCACTGGACCTTGCTTGTACTAGATACAGAAGCAGGGGAATGGATCCACTACAACTCTTTGAAACCGCGAAGTGGAATTGTGGATAAGTTTTTTGAGGATCCAAAAATATTGGTAAGTTATTAAAATCTGAACAACCCATATTGTTTGATATATTTTCATTGTACAAAATTAACAGCATTGTATTATGGCAGAAAGACTATGTGGAGTCGGCATCCAAAGAAGGACAAAGGAAGTCATTGAAGACAAAGGATGACATTGTTGTCAGTACACAAGACATCAAATGTCCAATATCTTCATTTGAGAAATGCCCTCAACAACGAGCTGACACGTATGTAAATAATAAAAATAGTGTACATTTAATGTCTTGAAATTAAATATCATTAACGAAAATACATGAATGCAGGGTCGACTGCGGATTGTACGTGTGTTACTTAATGCAGCAGCTTGCTCGTGGACAACACATAGAAGATAAATTGAAATCACCGCAACTTAATGCTCTACGGATCGATATGGTGTCTACCTTCATAAACCATAGGAATGCATGGACTGTTGAAGACTACAAGACAAGATCAAGATTGAGAAAGAGATACCATGACAAATAGGCAGTTCTGTTATGTGGGGTAGCTATTCATTTGTAGGCTGGTTGCAGGATTGGTTAGACTAATTGCTAGATAGGTTATAAATTGGTTGTAATTGGGGGGTGATTGATATTTGCCCTAGAAATTAGTTGTAATTGTTGGGTGGTTGATATTTGGTTAGAAATTGATTGTAATTGTTGACAGGTTGATATTTGATTGTAATGGAATATTTGCCGAACAAAGGAAACTCTATCCACATTGTTATTGAAATAATAACCCAAACAGTAACATGTATAAAAATTGTGCCAGTCTATATGTTTCTAGAATGTTGAAATGATGTTGTTAGTGGAATGTGAATGTTGTTATACACATGGCTGAGTATGGTTTGTACAATTTCTTTGTAAAAATGTTGAAAACTATTCATGCTTGATTATCCAAAACAAAGTAACATGTGTATTAAATTGATTTAAATTTCTCCAAAGTAAGCAATCACACAAAATACTTGTTAAAAAGTAACATTAGTTCATCGCCACATGATCATTAACTAGTAACATTGGAGTAACATTAACAGTAACATGAAACATATATTGATCATGCGATGAGAACACTACACTATTAAATTATCATACTGTATAACCCATGATAATTTCAATGTGTGACATGATAAACACAAATAACAAGGAAAAAAAAGTAACATCTTATTCCAAAAAAACATACGGAATATTACAATGGTTCGTTACAAGTCTTTTTATTATGACTACCTAAACGACCACAATGAATTTTCCTAACAAGCTCACCTCTAGACCTAAATCTACGCTTTCTTGGATGGCCTGGTTGTTTTTTTGACAATGGTGGCAACATATCAGCATCACCCGCTGAAAAGTCAGGATGACCGAGTGTTGGAATAGGGTGTATAGGCTCAGAATAAAACAGTCTGTAAGTAGTAACCTGATAAAAGTAATCAATAAACTCATTGATGTTCATTCCACTCTTTTGAATTGCAGCCACAGCATGGGCACATGGTAAACCATTGATCTGTCATTGGTGGCATGAGCACGTGCACCTCTCAATGTCAACAGTCACTAAAGAATGTGAAATAACCTCGAAAACATGACTTGATGACACCCTAACAAACCAGGAACAACACTCAATAAAAGCAGCTTGTAGTTTGGTTTCAATATTTGGACAATTAATGTCGTTCCACTGTGACGATGCATTCAAGCGGCACCCCATCTGGTTCATGATCTGCCCCCTTATTGTGTCGATCATGCTTGTGACAGGTAGGTGACGTGACTTTGTGATCCAAGCATTGAAAGACTCCGCCGCATTTGAAGACATCTCCCCATAACGTTTCCCCTTAAAAAAAGCGTTCGCCTATTTCTCAAACGGAACGTTTTCCAAGAACCTATCAGCAACGGCTCCTCCTTCACTTCGAAACGCATCAAGCTTTTCATTGAAAAATGCCTCTGTCGGAGCATAAGTACACAATGTAAACAAAAAAACCATACACTCACGAAACACATGGGTAAAACGACCCCCACTATACTTATCTCTCAGATTTACTTTTAGGTGTTGTAGGCAGAAAGAATGGTGCACCGTTGGGAACACCTTTGGCATTGTTTCCATCAAGCCAACGTTGCAATCGGACATAATGGTTAGGTCCCTAGTATTATCAACAATCTCAGCTAATTGTTCTAAAAACCAACGCCAATTACACTCATTCTCCGAATCAACAACAGTAAAACCAAAGGGAACAAACCTGCAATACATATACCAACACAAACAATAACATCAAAAAACAGTAACATACAAGCCAAAAAAAATAAAATGTAACAGTAAAATAAAATCAGTAACACCTAATTAACAAAAAAATCACATTGGTTCCCATCTTTTGCAGTTGCAGACAAAATAATGCATTTATACATTCTCTTTAAAAATGTACCATCAATGAACAATATGGGTTGACAATATTTAAATCCATGTATACATGCCTTAAATGACATGAACAACCTGCCAAAACGCTGCGTATCTGAATCACCTTCTAACACAAAATGACTACTTGGATTGCTTTCATTAGCAGCCTGTACATATCACCGTAATTGTTGGTATGACAACGAATGATCCCCAAACAGCATATCCCTTGTTTTTTCGACACCCATCCAAGCTTGATCATACGATATGGTCAACCCATAATCTGTATGAAACATACTTTTCACATCAACTGGTCGTGTGTCAGATTTTTGTCTGACGTTGTCAACAATAAGACCTCCAACCAAATTAGAAGTCAATCTTTTGTTCTTTGTCGTACGTGCAGCCACACCACACGTGTGCTCATTGTTTAATTTCTTAATGTAAAACAATCCATTTATTCGCTGAAGTGTAGCAACAATGAACCACTCACACCCAGCAAAATATTTCATGGCACATTCAGCCTTCACCCTTGTTTTTTCATTCTTCACATAATTAAATTGAAAACCAACCTCGATTGCATATTTGCATAAAGCATTCCGAAAATCAACTACTCCTCCCTCAAATTTCTGACCAACCTTTACTATTCTGTTCGACCATCCATCAGTCAACAAAACATTCTCATTGTGAGAACAAAAACGAGGGAGGAGATCATCCTCTCGACCAAAAGGGTCAACAGTTAATTCAGAACTTTCCACTACTTCCCCACCCTCAATATCACGAACCTCATTCCCTTTAACACCAACTGTAACATCAACAAAATTCATCTGAACAGATTGTGCAATTAAAAACATGTTTCTCACATCATGATCATTTTGCAAAGAACAATTCGGATGTCCAGGAATAGCATACAGCAAGGCAACACAATTGACACTCAAACCATTCCAATTGTCACAAACACCATGTAACACATCATCAATTGTGGAATTCATTGAAATTCTTAGCACAACAGTCTCAGAAGAATACTTGCAACAAACCAATATATTATTCTCCATCTGTAATAACCAACAAAAAAAAATATAGAAAACCAAACATAATTAATTATAATTCCAAAATATCACTACTAGTAACATGAAAAAAAAAAATTAAAACCTTATTAAGAAAGAAAAAAAAACCAGTAACGAACGTCGCGATACAAGTTCCGGAAAGTGACATTAAATTTCGGCAATAACAAAGGAAAAAAATGAAAAATAATCAATTATAACTCCAATTAAATCACGAACAGTAACATTAATAATAAACTGAGTACCTAATTTAAAATAAAAAAAACCGAAGAAAAAAATGTTGCAATACGAATTTCAGGTAAGGAACATAGAATTTCTGGCGGATGACTATCAATTAACTCTAAAAATGTTCAAAACATCACTGTTTTCCATAATTATGTTAAACAACAACTTACAATGAAAAAACGTCAGGATATAACAATGTTTCGGCACATACAGGAATGAAGCACCAGCAAGTTGCAGTAGAATCACAAAAAAAATCAGAACTCCAGATGCTGTTGTTCCGATTTTCGGTCCTCCACCTCAAACAGAAAAGTCTATTGCTCAAATGCTATACCAGGCATTCTAATTGTGCGTGATTCATAATTTAAATTTGAATTTGATTTTTTAAAGGAATATTCTGATCTGATTTTAACGTAATTCAAGCTGATCAGTTGGTTACCATATATATCTCAACCGTCTTACTTTTAGGGCTTTCCATAATTGACCAAATTTAACACCGTTAGGGGTATTTTTGGGATAAAAAAAAAAAAGTGAACTTAATCTCTTATAAGTTTCCTTACCAGACTCATCTCCAAACAAGTACATCTAGGGGGACTCACCCCCAATTTTCACTATAAAAAACAACCGTTGTTCATGAAGGTTTCTACAGAAAGACCTCTTGGTTCTGACAAACAGGTCACATTTACAAGTACTTGGGAGCATACCGAGGGCTGAGTGGCAAGCATTTGTTGGAAGAAGTGGGCGGGGTTCCCACAGCAATTCAAACAATCATTGATTTGATTGGATCATGGGCTTTTGGATAAGTTTGAGTCGAAAGATCCCATGCTAGATCCATATTTGTAATAGGGCTTATTGGTTTGACTTGTACAGGCTCCAGCCTAGTGTTGTAAGAAAAAAATTTCAAAATTTTGGGCCTTCTGCGTAAACACGGGCCTATCACACGAACTAAAGCCCTCAGGGAATTTTGCACCACTCACCAACAAGAGTAAATATTTAGTGTAACGCTATGTTATTACTCTCATGTGGTGTTACAATTAAAAAATAATAAATTGGACAAATGATATTTTATTTCTTTACATGAGATAGTTATTGCATTGTATGAAAGGGTAATTATTGAATTACGTGGAATTTTCTTGCCCACTTTTTAATTTTTTTTTTAAACAATGACACCATGTCTTCATTTTCAAAAAGTTATTGTTTTTTGTTGTGATTAATGAGATCAACCAAATTTGCCATGATTAGTGTCGGTCTATCTCAATCCCTATAATTATAGAATGTGTTTCTATATCATTCTAATAAGCAAAATATTATCCCTATAATTATATCAATCTTTATATGATTAAAATTTTTTTTTTTTTTTTGCAAACACTTAAATTTAAGTAGATTTTTAGTTCATAAAAGATCTATGAATGGTTGGTTTACAGGTACCATACAAATTTGTAGCGCTCGGATATATGCTTGGATTCCAACATATCCCTTGATGATACCTAAAAATGGCATCAATTATAAATTAAAGGATAGTTAGATAACTGATTTATGAAAAGAGCCGACGGACGAGGCCTATCTCCCAACCTAATGGCTAAACATTTATCTTCAAATCAAAAGTCAAGGTTGTTCACATACGACTTCACGTACAAATGTCCCGGTCATCCACGTTACATCACGATTTGAATCAACATCTCTAACTCAAGACAAATATTTGGATTGAGCTCCCTTGCTCACGAGCTGGCTAAAAGAATAAGAGGTCATCTAAAAGCAGAACGACCTCATAGCAAGGTCTTTCATAAGTATGGAAAACCACAACACATCCAAGCTTGAAGCCAACCCGCAAGGCCACCCCAACATGTTCTAGAAACCATGTCACCCCTAGGGAATATAAACTCTAATGGCCCAATATTCTCTGAACACAATCTTAACAACCTTGATGACTACGTGATGATGATAGAAAGACCACCCCCACCTGTGGGTATAAATGCAAAAGCCTTCACCATGTAAAATGATCAAACGAATTGTAACCCTATCTTATTCTTCAAATATTATACAATTTCTCAAAGAATAAGAGACTCCGTTAGAGTGAATTAGTCAAACTTTTCAACCGGTGAACAACTATAATTTGTTTGTTCTTACTTGTCCTTAGCTTAGACCATAGTCCCTGGTTCATTCATCGTAACATTAGGTAGATCCATCTAGCTCAACTTCATGTCATCTTCTTTTCCACTAATCACATACACACAAATGTTCACAAGCACTCCCGGACGCGACACTCATGTGCGACACCCCCTCCCCCCCCAAGCGCAACACCGCAACAAGGTAAGATACATCCTCATCGCATTGAAAGTGATAAAATGGTCCTTTCACCAAGGGTGGACAAAAGTGAAATTGCAAATGTCTGGGGGCAACCTTGGCAAGACTCGTCTCCCCTACTACGGGAGTGGTATCCTCAACCTACTGGACACAATTGCTCAACTGGCCCATTAGACTAAGAGAATGGGTCTCCATCTAGGGACAGGGCAGTCTGGCCCTCTTCAAGGGAGAACTAAGTAATGGGGCGGACGAGCAAGATTGTTAACCTAGGTCTGAGGTAGGGTCTCGAAGGTTTAGTATGTTCGAGCAGGCTTCCCAGTGTATGGTTCACTACCCACTAGGATGTTCTTGACTGGGATCCGGAGAGACTTCACCGGTAACTGGGGTTATTGATCTAGATCAACATATAGGATTATGGGACATGTAAATTAGTAGTTGAAAGACTAAAACTATGTGAGTTTCCTCTATTAGGCACCTCGACAAATGTCTCGAGGAATGGTCTAGATAGAGAAAGAAGGACCCTAGATAGCAGCGTGCTAGGGGCAGCGCGGACATGACCCTCTCGAGGCCATGGTCCCACGATGACCAGTCACGGTCATAGACCTTGGGAGTCCCATTTCACCTTGGTTGTCACACCCTCCTCGGAGCCGCGTTCAGGCTGCGTTTGGGGAAATGTCACATATGCCTAGTTAATGTTAGGACACGTGGTTCGCGGTTAGCGACCACTGGTATCGCTGCGGTCGAAGCAGTTGTGGGTTGGCGCAAGTGGTAGGGGTCGTGCCGGGCAGCCCGATTTGCCCGGGTACTGTGTTATAAATACCCACATTACTTGCCCATTACAGATGATGAAAATTTTGGTTGGTGAGAGCATTTCACCTACCCTTTGTCCAACTGGTTCGTTATTTTGTTAATAGGCTGCTCGAGTTCCTTTCATCCCATCTATTTATCCTACTCATTCTCTTTAATTATATTTGGCATAAACACGTGTAACAACCTCTTTTAACTTCTCACCTACAATATACAATTTTTCAAAGAGTAAGAGACTTCATTAGAATGAATTAGTCAAATTTTTCAACTGCTGAACCACTATAATATGTTCGTTCTTATTTGTCCTTAGCTTGGACCATAGTCCCTGGTTCATTGTAACATTAGGTAGAGCCATATAGATCAACCTTATGTTGTCTTCTGTTCCACTAATCACGTACACACAACTGTTCACAAACTTTGAACTCTTCTACTTAAGAATTCTCTCACATTTCGAATTCATACATCACCAACCCTAAAAATTAATCAGCTCGATTTAGACTAATAGTTGAAATCAATTCAAAATAATGCAACCATACACGACAAAACAGGACTAAATTGTTGCCAAATGATTCACATGGCGAAATTTCCAACTGTTCACAAACTTTGAACTTTTCTACTTAAGAATTCTCTCACATTTCGAATTCATACATCATCAACCCTAAAAATTAATCAGCTCGATTTAGACTAATAGTTGAAATCAATTCAAAATAATGCAACCATACACGACAAAATAGGACTAAATTGTTGCCAAATGATTCACATGGCAAAGTTTCCAATTTTAGTCCTCAAGTAAAGAGCCAAGGGGAGTTTCCAAAAGTATAATGATTAAAAGAGGAATAATGTTTTGTTACTTGAGGGAAACACTTTTTTAAGTGTAAACTAGTGACCTTCTTTTTTCTTTGGCGGTCCCTACCACTAGCTTTCTGATATCTTAAGCCAGATCTTTTCCATTCAAGAAGGTCCCACACAACCATTGCCCATTTGCCATGCAACTCAACCGGAATTATTATTATTATTATTTTTTTTTATCAAACAATGCAACTCAATTTTTTTATTTTAATACATAAAATGAATATAGAAAGTCATTACATATATATGTCAAATAGTATTGTTCTTTAACACTATGTAATTATTTGTAGGAGACCTCATCACATTTATATCGGGATCGAAATTAAGGTTTTACCATGCGTTCTGAATGTAGATATTAAATAGTAAGTTTAGCTCCACCAAATTATCGTATCGTAATTGTGAATTGTGGAGACTCACACTAACATGCAACTCAAGTTTAGTCTCACCAAGTTTCACGCGACGAACACATAATTTTAATTTCCTTTGAGGAAGAAATATTTTCATACTATAAAGATTGTCTAAGTCAACAAATGACTCGCTATTAAGATTACCATCATCCAAAACTTAGCTTGAATTGGTAATGTTATTTTCGAGAAAATTTGCTTATAAAAACAAGGTTTATAAATTTTTTTGCTGAAAATATGCCTTGAAATATATAGTTAAAAATGTTAGTTTAAATTATATTTTTTATTGAAATAATAAAAAATTAAATACAAATAATAAATATAATTAAAAATTGTGGTTTGTTTGATAAAAAATTCAAGAAAATTGACCAGTATTGACCAATAAAGACAAAGACTACAAAGCTTTTCTATCAACAATGACCCATTTGCCTAATGTATTTCTGTCCACTAATATTGGAAGAGGGAAATTAAAATAAGGGTAAATTATATTTTGATACTCTTAACTGTGACTTTTTTATTTTATTTCTTAAACTATTGAATTTTTATATTACACCCTTCACTATTTTGATTATTTCACATTACCTAAATTACAAACGCCAGTTATTTTTTTAAATAAAAATTACTAACGTGTCAAGACAAATTGAAAATAATTACACATTTCTTAAGGTAAAATGAAATAACTTTTCATTAAGTGTGTAACAGATGTTATAATTGGAGTAATGTGAAACTAATCACATAGTTGAGGGTATAATATAAAAAACATAATAGTTGAGGGGCAAAGTAAAAAAGGTTCATAGTGGAGGCGACTAAAGTATAATTTCCCTTAAATAAACTAATTAATTAAAAAATAAAAGGACAACATAAGAAGCTTGATCATTAGCTCTATATATAGCAACAACAAAGGGATTTAGAAGTTAGAACAGAGATCTGTAAAGCAAAACCTGTGTCTTTCAATCAGGTACATCTACCTCTATAGTTTCGCTCTCAAACTCTATATGAATCTTTATCGTGTAGCTCTCTAACTTATCTCAGTTAGTTGAATTTCTGGGGCACACTGCTATGTTCTGAATTCTCTTTGTTTCACTCTGTGTTTCAGTGTTACATTCGTGTTTAGAATATACGTTGATTCTTACATCGTTCGTGTAAGTTGAGATTTATGTCATCAATTTGATCTGGGTGCTGTTCATTTTTGTTGATTTCATGTAGTTTGAGGTGGAATTCAAGTATGCTCTGTTTCTCGAGAGACCAAATGCGTGCTTTAGACATATAGATTTAGTGTTGGCATACCCATGTTGGTGTGTGTATGTATATGTATTCAGGTCCCCTTGTTACAATATGGATATTATTAATTTACCCATTATCTTGGTGAATTGTCTGCACTTGTTTTTGTTGGGGGTGGTGAGTAGGGGCAGAGGCTTTTGTTCTGCTGGTTGGTGTTCCTCTCCTTTTTTTTTTGTTTTCACATTTTCCCCTGGATGGTTTACTTTCTATGACTTTATCATTTAAATATAGTAATTTTCTCGTAAATTTATTATCGGAGTCGGTATTTGTACATAGGGATGAAAGGATTAGTTGATATTCCCCTTGTAATTTTGGGTTTTAAGTTTGTCAAGACATTCGTATATGTGGTTATTGGTACCGCTTATCTGAATTTATGCCTTCGTGAGGGTGTTGATTCTTTGATTTACTATGTTTCTGGGCTATCTTGTTACTCCTATTGAGTAAAACCGAGTATATCCAAGCAATACTTTCTATTGGGTTAGGGTTTGTTTTGTTTCTCTTTGTAGTATTTATTAATGTCGAATTGTGGCATCAAAGTTTCATTTTATAGTCACATTGGTCACGATCTCGTGATTTCATTTTTTTACTCATCTTAAACCTTGTTTCTGGTAAAATTGCTTGTGGATTGAGTCAATTTTAGTTGTCCCATCTCATTTTGTAGAATGTTCTTGTGACCTTAGCTTCTTATCTTTCTTGCAATGTCATAACCATTCCTTCTCAACCCCCCATCCACACAAATATCAAAGTTTGTTTATTTTTAAGGATGGTTTGCTGATAGTGCCCTCATCATTTTTTGTATACTGAGGTCTACAGAATGGGAAGTGCGGGTGGAACGGATTATGGGGCATTCACCTATGAGAACCTCGAGAGGGAGCCCTATTGGCCCTCAGAGAAGCTCCGGATTTCCATCACTGGAGCAGGTGGATTCATTGCCTCACACATAGCGAGGCGTCTAAAGAATGAGGGACATTACATTATTGCTTCTGATTGGAAGAAAAATGAGCACATGACCGAGGACATGTTCTGTTATGAGTTCCATCTCGTTGATCTTAGGGTGATGGATAACTGTCTGAAAGTCACAACTGGGGTTGATCATGTTTTTAACCTTGCTGCTGATATGGGAGGTATGGGCTTCATCCAGTCCAACCATTCAGTCATTATGTACAACAACACTACGATTAGCTTCAACATGCTTGAGGCTGCCAGGATCAATGGAGTTAAGAGGTTTGTCACCTGCTCTCTCGTGTTTCATATATTTCTCAGTCACTGTGAGAACTATTTGTTTCTATTTGTTATTTGCTAGAGACGCCCGTATAAATTATTTCCGCAGCATTTACATCTGGATCTCAATCTAGGGCAAGTGCGCAGTTCTAAGATGGGACATTTATTTGCATTTTGCATCATATTCAGGAGATAATTGCTTTCCTTCTACGACAGTGCTGGTTAAGAACTTAATTCTGTAAGTTCAGTTCGTTTTTGCTGGTGGATCCTCTCTAGAGGAGAAAAGAATATCAAACTTTTTTTGAGGTCCTGATAAGGTTGCATAAAGTGAGTAACCATGATGGATTAGTACTTCACGAGGCCTCTATGGCTTGAGAGAGCCTGTGTCTATCTTCTATCAAAAATCAATTATTTTCTGTTCTTTTTCATAAGGGGAAAGGACTTCATAGTAATCGCTAATAAAAAGTTATATTGTTAAGCAAACCCAGTGCAAAAGTAACTTTAGTTCTAAGGTTCAGGCATTCCCTCTCTCAACACCTTCTAGAAAGGACTACCCCTAAGTTGTTTCAATTGGTTCCAAGCCATGTGAAGTGTCTCAATGGACAATCCAGTCAATAAATTAAGGAGATGTTCAAATTCTATGTCCACGAAAGTCTAGCATCTGCTTGCCATTTTTGGCTTAGTAGTTACTAGCGCGGAAACACATCATCTATATCGTTGCACATATCTGAGAATTGTTCGTTGCATTGTGGTGTGCAGGTTCTTTTATGCCTCTAGTGCTTGCATTTATCCTGAATTTAAGCAGTTGGATACTAATGTCAGCCTGAAGGAGTCTGATGCTTGGCCTGCTGAGGTTTTACCTCTAAATTGATCAAGAATTCCCATATTTATATATCTATATATATATCATCGTGGATTTTTTAACATGATTAATGAGATTTTGTTCTGTGTTTTTAGCCTCAAGATGCTTATGGCTTGGAGAAGCTGGCAACGGAGGAATTATGCAAGCACTACACCAAGGACTTCGGAATTGAATGCCGGATTGGACGGTTCCATAACATTTATGGACCTTTTGGCACATGGAAAGGCAAGATTTAACAGGCAGTTGCAATTCCCAATGAAATAAGATTTGGTTTGTTAGACTTTTCTATTAATAAATGTTGCTCCTCATATGATCACTACAGGTGGGAGGGAGAAAGCACCTGCTGCATTCTGCAGAAAAGCCATTACTTCCACTGATAAGTTTGAGATGTGGGGAGATGGGCTACAAACCCGATCTTTCACCTTCATTGATGAATGTGTTGAAGGTGTGCTAAGGTAAATTTGCCACATATGAACATTTATCTTTCTTAAGAGTAGTAAGATGTGTTTTTTAGTTGGTCTTGAATTCCTTTTGAGTTTGAGATGGTGGTGTTTATCTTTTAAATAATGGTCCAACCATGCAAAATCTTGATATTCTTAACATTCTCAATGCCCTACTGAATGTAAGCGAGTATTTGATGTACTGTTATCAGAGATGCATAATATAGGCTACCAGTGTTTGCAATTAAAATCTGTCTACTGACCCATTAATTTTGGACAAGTATTTATCCTAGTTTGCTAGGCTCAGTTCTTTGGTTTGGGGGTTGGTTTTGCAACTATGTTTAGCGAAATCTTGATACGAACTCTTTTTTGTGTTCAGATTGACAAAATCAGATTTCCGAGAGCCGGTGAATATTGGAAGCGATGAGATGGTAAGCATGAATGAGATGGTTGAGATCGTCCTCAGCTTTGAGAACAAGAAACTCCCTATCCATCACATTCCCGGGCCGGAAGGTGTGCGTGGTCGAAACTCAGACAACACTCTAATTAAAGAGAAGCTTGGTTGGGCCCCTACTATGAAACTGAAGGTATTGGATTGAATTACTTTGGCTTCTCTGTTGCGTCAATCCACTTGCTGACTCTCCGGTCATATCTCCTATCTATGAAGCACGGACACTCTCGAGAAGGTGACGTATCCGTATCGGACACCGACATTCTTCAGACACTCTCGGACACGTGTCCGATACTCTTTTATCCGTATCCATAATTAAATTATAAAATTTTAATTTCGAACACGTGTCCGACACTTTTTGGTGACATGTCTGACACTTCTGCAGAACTTGTCTACTATTAAACATGTGTGAAAATGTGATTAACAAAGCGTAAAAATTTGAGAACATATAATTACCAACACTAAACATATTATATTTCTACTCCAAATAATATAATAAAAACAAAAGATGTATAAAAGTTTTAAAAAGGAGTAATTGAGAAAATGATAGCAATTATTTAAATTATATATTAAGTACATATTGTCTACAAAAAAAAAAAAAATTATGATTATTGACTATTAAAAGAATGAATCTTTTATGAATTGTTTATCATTATCACTATATTTGTAATAAATTATATAATGTTATATATAAAATATAATTTTTTATAACGTGTGCCCAATGTGTCCGTGTCCTACTTTTTTGAAAAATGTTGTGTCGGCGTGTCCGTGTCCGTGTCCATGCTTCTTAGTCTCCTATATGTGCAGGATGGATTGAGAATCACATACTTTTGGATCAAGGATCAAATTGACAAAGAGAAAGCTCGGGGCATCGATCTATCAATTTACGGGTCATCAAAAGTTGTTGGAACGCAAGCTCCCGTTCAACTCGGCTCTCTTCGTGCTGCCGATGGCAAAGAATGAATTAGATGAGGCCAAGCACAGATCATTCTCTGCAAATCAAGCCCAGGTTTTTGTGATCATTATCAAGATTTTATGCAAGAATGGAATATTGCATATGAATATTCATTTAAATTGTGAACTTTACTTGTTCTTTCCTGTATTGGCCATTGTTATATGTTAGAAAAATGGACCGCCCAATACACGAGGCTCTCTCCACTGCAGGTCAGTTAGTTCCTTTCTTTGAAGGGGATCCTATGTTGTATGATAATTTATTCTTTCAATACATGTATTTGCCTTCTTTCATGTTGTGGTATTGAATTGTTTTCTGCCTATTTGAGCTTTTATGTGGCCCTTTTCTCCATTTGTGCTTGGATGAAGCCTTCCTGCAAGTCATTGTCGAGGAAGCATTTGAGCCGTTACAAGTCAATATCTGATAAAGAAAATTTCAATGCTTTGCTTAGAAGATAAAGACAAGGTGGTGGGTGTGTGTGTGGGTTGTTTTTTTTTTTTGAGGGGGGGAGTATGGAAGTCTAAAGGTCATTGTGCTAGAAAGAAGCTTTGCTTTTGCTTTTCTTGTGGTCCAAATGCCTTTACCCCATATGTCACAAGTGAGAGACAGTGAAGTACATCTGCATGGTGGGTGGGTGGCCACTGGAAAAGCAAGTAAATATGGCACTCTAGATAAGTAAAGGTTAGCGGGTTGGCCTAATGACCACCACCGCCTCTGTTATTGGACTTTAAGGTAGCGGTGCAAACCTCGTTGTGACCAAAAAAATAGATGAGTATTATTAATTGGCCTGTTGGCTTGTTGTTTCTTCCATAGTTTTGGATTCTTTCATGTTTTGGAGTTTTGCTTGCTAACCTAACTTTATTATTGGGCCGTGTAAAGGAATAGATGATGCCTTACAAAGTCACATGTCTGAATAACTCACTGGCCTGCTTTGTTAAAGGACAGACAGTGCACATATGATGAACAGGTTTTTTTTTTTTGATAAAGTTGGTTTCAAAAGCTAAAGGTGAAAGCAGACGTTAACGCAATAGTAAAGTTACTCTATTATGTTATATGAATTATAAGTTGAGTCATAGAACCGGACTCTCTGAATGTAAAATAAGACTATGTATATTTGACTCTTTCTAGAATAATACTAATCAAAGTTTCAAACGCCGAGTTTCATACAAAAACCGAAGGTAAATCATGGTTATGAACAGCATTGGGCCCAAGACAAAGAATCCCCAGAATGAATGGGCTCTAAGCCTTGTTCTTAAATGGGCTGTCGTTGGACCTAGACCAATTAAACAAGTTCCACAAGAACATGTTTTTTTTTTTTTTTGCTTTCTGTTAATGTCGAAAATTACGTAAAAGCGACAAAAAAAAAAGGATCATTTAGAAGCCGGTATACCAAATTAGACATAAGACTTATCAAATCCTATATTTTTGATTTATTTTCTCAACAACCCATCCCAACCACCCGATTATTGAGGACAATTGTAATTAAAGGTTTATTAATCCATGACAAAGCCTAACCCACATTCCTACTTCTATATAATCTTTGCTTAATGATAAGTTTTAAATAATGATCTAATATCTTTAGCTCAAAGACTAGTCAATTATTCATTGGTGTACCTACCCTTTATTCCACAATGTACTTACCTAAAGATCCTTGCTTGACCTTGCAGCACTATATAAGTACAAAAAAAAATTAAAAAAAACTTTAAAAAAAAATATTATCAAACTACCTAAATCGGTGACTGAAATTTTTGACTGATTTTCATTTCCCACTTGCCTATTACTTATACTTGATTGTGGAAGTTTGAATATAAGTCAAAAATTTCAATCAGGTTAACGATTAACCTAATGATCACTGTTTGAATGTTAAAGTTGCGGGTTCTAATCTTGTCCTCCTCTTCCTCTATAATTACGTCTGACAAAAAATAAATGGATACCAATTAAACCCATGTACTGATAAATGAGAAATATATATATATATAATAAGTGATTTTCTCCTGTCTATTTTTGGTGGGCTGGACTAATATTCTCTCATCTGCCAATGCCATTTCTATTTTTCTTGGAAACTTGAATTTGGCCCTTTTGCGCAATTTGATAGGTGATGGTATCATTACAAGAAAAAGAAATGATGGCTGGAGGGAATTTTAGCAGTAGGTGGTGCCTTGGCTCTGTAAAACTGTCAATTCATCGGACAACCCACAAATCTGACATAAATTAGCGGGTGTAGATTTAATCTTAAGAGTCGGGTCATAAACAAGTAAATTCATCAAACTTGCTTAACAATCGTTTCGATCGAATTTTAAAAAGTCTTTCTCGATACAACTTTACACAATTTAGGAACGCAATATTCAGCAAACTCATTGCTAATCCAATGGCTGCTCTAAAGAAAACATATTACCAGCCAAATTGAGAAATCCGTTTGGTATTAGTCAACATTGTAAGCAAGTAAAAAACCAAATACATCATTAGAGACTAAAGAATCCCTCACCAGGTTTCTTACAGAAACTTGGTTTTGGCTTCTTCATCCTTTGACTAAAACAAAACTTAGGATCTATTCAACTGTAAAATACAATATATTTTAGATTTGATTGGGCAAGTCTTCTTTCAAAAAAAACCGATGTAATCTGGTAATAAACCCATTTTGTCTTTAATTTTGTCACAGATGTCTCTATCTTTTCAAGGGAATTATAATCTGCCTAAAATCAGTTGGGTGTTTTAAGAGTCTGGATATCTCCTTATCAACAAAATCTATAAAAAAAAACATAAAATTCCAAGGTGGTTTTCTCCGGGATATGCAACTCTCTCTCTCTCTCTCTTTCTTTCTTTCTTTCTTTTGGAACATAGTCGCCGCCTGACATCTAGATGTAATCTTGATTCTACCAATAAGAAAAATTATCTACGTGATTGAAAATTAGAAAATAAAAGGAAGCGAAAATCTTAAACATTGATTATTAAACCTTTCTTCATCTCACACTAGTACGTATTCCCAAGAATTTTTTATAAAAGTCTAGTAGGGATAGAAACGAATTGTAAATTCAGAAATCTTGAATTCGATACATAACAATTCCCTTAAGGTCAAGTTCCGAGGGATTTATCCCTCCTGAATTCTTTAATCCTGACGTGGATGATCTGTTTTTCACTGGATCGAGAAGGAGATTAGTCAAGATGTGAGTAAGTTGACCCGACACTCCTAATTACAATACCCAAAAAAAAAATAAAAATATTCAGTTGGAGGGGCAAAATTCAGAAGTGAAAAGTCTGGAATGGACTGGACCAGACCATAACCACCCAACGGTTGGGACATTATTGTAAGGATAAATACATAGGATTTTTGGGCAACGTTGTTATATCATATTTGGATGAAATTTATGAAATGGGTCCAAAATTTGTGAAAGTCTGGAATGGACTCATCATATTTTTGGATAGGGATGATTTTTGGGCAAGATTATAAATCCTATTATAATCTTGATTTTTTTTTTCTTTTTTACTAGAATAATATTGATTTGTCCAATTTGCACGGCTTGAAGTAACTAGGTGCACCCAAAATGTGCGAAACGAAAAAAAAATGATTAAATAAATCGTACATGTTGGTTTAGTACCAAATAAAGTGTAAAAAAATAATTCTTTTGACTTGGATTTCTCTAATTATATAAAATCCAAGTTTAGCTAAATTACACAATTTTTTTTTTTGTTTAACGGTTAAAGATTTCTGGGTTAATTTATCCGTATCTCGACTAATTCTCTTTTCAATTCGATCAAATACAAATCATGTACGTCAAGATTAAATAAAAATAATTTAATGTTGAGATATAAACACAAAAAAAAAAAATCCTTGAGAAGTTAGAGAAAGAGCCCATTATACTTGACTTGAGGATGTTACCATGGCATCTGACTTTACTTGATGGATACTTTGAATGCTCTGTGGTTTCTTGTAGCCATGGCAACTCTGTCAAATCAAGTTTAAACTCCACAGGCAATGTCCATTCCAAGACCATACCCATTGGAAGAGAGAGAGAGAGTAGGTGAGGGGTTGCTGTCATAAACGTCTTAGTTTTATCAAACTTTGGGAAATTGCTTTTATTATTGGGTATGTACAAAGATGGAAACCCCACTCCCACTCAAAATTTAAAGAGAAATAAATTAAAGGAAAGAGACCCCACATAGCTCTGAGAACTTTGCAACCGACCCTACCCACTCTATGGGATATGAGATAATAAGATATACACAACATAAAGAATTACAACAGCCCCACTACAATGATTATGAGATATGTTTTGATAATGCATGTAGTAAATTAGTATTCTGAGGATTTTTTTTTATTTTTTTATTTTACTGAAATCTGCCAAATTTGAACAATATTAGCCGATTAAGATTGACTAGTTGTTAATATAAATCCACTAACAAGATAGGTTTCGTTATTAAATTATAAAAGAAATTTTATTTTTTTATTTTTTACTTTGACATGATATTACATGAATCCTTAAAATATTCACAGAGAGGGGGGGGGGGGGGGGGAGAGAGATTGTGAATTTTTATTTACGAGTTATATTTGCTGACCCAAATACAATATGATTAATAAAAAAGTCAAAATGATATTTTGCATCTTATTTAATTAGTTAAATTAGTTAAAATAAGATTGACTAATATACGAAATAAAAGAAAATTAACACGATCCGAATAAGAACAACACCCATAATAGCTTGTTTGTTTATCAGGTTTGGAAGGAGGGGTTTAAGACAAATAGTTTGATAGACCTCTTAATTCTGTGTTTGGTTAGTATTTTTAAATCCGAGATTTATATTTTAGTCCGTAAGTGACTCGAGGTATTAAACCCACATACATGGGTTGGGCAAACCCACAGAGGGTGGCGGGGAATGAGTTTCATATATGCTAGCCTAGATTAACTATGTCAAATGACTCTCTAATAAAATATCTTATTTATTAAATCACAGCTTAACCTTTCACCCAATTACTCCTCTCTATAATTTAAATAAACATGGGTAATAACGGAACTTTAGGCGGCTCAACATCTTCAAATTGACACGTGGACAGTTATAACCGTTATGGACCGCAAAGGGCACCAGGAGAAGGAGCCGAACAGTTATGGACTAGAAAAGCTGAGTACAGACTGATGATCCCAACATTTAAGGGGATATGACAGTTCATTAATGAGGACTTGAGTAATTGAGACATGTCCATTAATAAGTCTCTTCGTTCTCGAGACTCGTGAAGATAATCATTATTACGAAACATTAATTGTCATGACGTCGACCCAATGTTCTCGGTAGACCCCGAGGTGTTTATTTCCGAACAGTAAATGCTCGGGCGTAGGTGTTAAGCACCGAGTACAAGTACTTAATGATCGGGAGATAGACAATGAGTGCTCGGAGGATCCCGAGCACGGATTCATTAGCCCGAGGGGATCGGTCTTGAGGAGGTTTGATGGGATTGCACTCATTATGTCTGGATAAGAATGCAATTCATTAAATGCTGAGATGAGACCCAAAGATCCCTCCATCATTACTAATTCAGGTATAAATATTCCTCAAAAAATTGAATAAAAGTACGCAAACTAAATTCAAAAAATACACTGTGCTAATATTTCCAACGCCGACTGACTTGGGCTATGGAGAAGATTAGCTGGGTGTTCACCCGGCCCCTTTTCTAATCCTTTGATTGTTTCAGGTTTACCATCCAGTGAATCGTTATTTCAACTCATTGCAGGAAATCACCCGTGCAGGTAATATAGTCATTTACAAAACAAATGTGTAGTGATAATTATGATTGATTCGTAGGTCTCACATGTGTACATATTACTTATCAAATACGAGTATGAATAAAATTCATGTATGAATCCCCATAAACAACGATGAAAATTGAATTTAGATAAATTTAATAAAGACAACTCAACCCTTAACCCCTAAACAATCCAAACATGCCCTAAATTGCTTATGCTACAAACTACCTATACTATGGGTATTATCATGTTCAAACCCAAAACCATGTGATTGCTTCTGCTATGAACTACCAACTACGGATATCATGTTCAAAAATCCAAACCGTGTGGTTGCTTCCTGCTATATAAACTCAAAACAGTCAACATGTTTTATCCCCAAGAAAGTCAAAATATTCTTTGCTTGGGACCTCTACTGTCATCAACCCAATGCATTTTCTCCACGATACATTTCACAGCCACCCCCCCCCCCCCCCCCCCCCCTAAAGTTGAACAGGCAAAGAATTCGTAAATGATAATAAAATAATTAACTACATTAATTTTTCTTTTTTTATGTTCTAGTTATCTTATACACATCTCGTTTAATCTCTTTTTCAATCTCGTCAAAGGTAGAATATTTACGCTGAAATTAAGAAATTTATGAAGAATAATTTCCTTTGACCTAACTTCAAGAGAATTGTCAAATTTCGTTTTGAATTTACAACTTATTTTTGTCTTCACTTCGTTAATCCTTGGATTTTCATTGACTAAAAATACAAATACGATGTCAAAGAAATATATTTTAGGATAAATTATATTCACACCCATTGATATTTGATTTTATTATACGAACACCTCCTCACATTTTAAATATTACACTGAAACCCCTTAACATTTGAACACGTGTGATAGTCGCACCTCTTTTGTCTAACAGACGTTAACAATTTCCTTAAAAAAACTTTTTTACCCTTGTATATCATTTAGATTAACCAATGTTCATATCCGATCTATCCAACTCACCCCTCTATTTGACTAAGTCAAAATAAATAAATTAAAAAAAATCCAAACCTCTAGACCACTCAAAAACTCCAGCCCCAGCCCTAACTCTAATCATCTTCTTCCTTCATCCTCTTCACTATCCCACACAAATCAAACCCAACCCTAGCCATCTGTTTCCCTATCTCTTCCAGCACACAGACAATCCCATTACACCCAACCACCAGCCCCACCAACTCCCTTATGTCGTTGCTCCTCCTTCACCCCCACCCCATTGCACTCTCCTCCACCTGAGGTCGGTGACCTGGCTAATAGATGGTGAAAAAAGGTGTGGGTAATGGAGGTTTGGTGGTAGGAAGTGGTGGCTGAAACTTAGATCTGAAAATTTCAAAATCTCTCTTTTTCTCTCTCTCTCTCTAGAACCATTGGAGAACTCAGATTAGAAAAATATAAAGAACCCAAATCAATAAAAAGATCTCAAAAATTGAAAAATTAGACTCTATGGAAAATTGAACACTTCTGAAATTGATCTTAGGTCTGAAAAATTAAACTCTCTCACCCTTTTAGTGTGATGCCGATGACTAAAAGGGGTGGGTAGCTGAGTTGGGTTGTCGATTTTGTTGTGTGTTTGGCTGTGCCTTGGAGGAGGTAAGTTCGGTTTGGGGTTTGGCAATGGTGGTTGTGATGGTGGGAGCTACTGGGGTGGGAGTCTCCGGAGTTGGGATGGTGAAACTGGTGTGATGGGAGTGGTGGTAAGGTAACAAGGGTTGGTGGTTGTGGGCGGTAGGTGCCTGTGGGAAGTGGTGGTGGTGGTGTGAAGACATAATTTTAGCGAGGTAAATTTGGTATAATCATTGAAAATTGATAAAGATTGTTGTTAATTCAAAATAAATTAACGTTATTAGTTTAAGTGATAAGATTGAATTTGGTGATAAAATTATAAGGTTTAATTTTAATTAGGTGTTAAATTTGTTTAAGTGTTAAGTTTAATTTGAATTAAGTGTTAAATTCGTTTAATTAAGGTCTAATTTGTAATTTAGTTCACTTGAGTTTTTTCTTCCACCTCAGAATGGAGGGTATGATTGTCATTTTTTTACTTTTGTTAACGACATCTATTATTTGATGGAATTTGGGGTTTCAATGTAATTTTGAAATATGAAGGGGTGTCCATATAATAAAACTAAATGTCAGGAGGTGTCAATATAATTAACCCTATATTTTAATACTGTAGCACTCCTATCCTGAAATGTAAATGAAAATGGGTTTCACCTTCACGAGCAGTTTTAGCAGTCAACAAAAAGCAAGGAAAATTGCAACAACACAGAGAATATCACGTTACTGTAATGACACCCACACCCACTTTTGCCTCCGACTCACGCCGTCCGAGATGGCACGAGAGCCTGCCGTCATCCACCCCCACATTCTCTTCTCCCTATAATCCATTTGAAAAAAAGAACACTAATGCTATTGGGACATAGTAATTGAGAGACATAATTTGAAGATATAATGAGTTGTCACTAATGAAATGATAGTAAAATGTATTTAATGATGGGTCCCATTGTAGCATTAAATGAATTCATTATCATTTCATTGGTGACAACTCAATATGTTCCTAAATTATGTCCATAAATTATATCTCAATAACATTGCAAAAAAAAAAAAAAAATGTCTGTCCCCTTTACAGAAACATCTGCATAACTACTTAGAAGGAACGATTTATCATATTTTCTTTTTCTATTGGGAATTTATTACAGTAATTATGTTCATAGATTTGATTCTTACATCTTGCAAACCAAAAATCTGAAACTCCGATTTTATATATTTCTCTTATATATTTTTGTTCTTCAAGAAAATGAGAACTTTTACAAATTTAAAAAGCAAGGAAAAACAAAAATTCAAAATTTTCAAGGTTTCTCTTTGAGAAGAGAAGCTAATCCGGTGACGAGGACCTTGGTCTTCGGTTTTACAGCAGGAGGCTGCCACGTCATCACCACCACGGCAGGTGACTTCTCACCATCGCCGGAATTGCCCACCGTCGGTGTAAACCACGACGACGAACCGGTGTCTTCACGATCTGACTCGGACGACGACGTCGTCTTCTCCCCGAAGATCAAGTCAAAGTCTCCGCAATCACTCTCGAGAGCTACCACAGACTCCTCATTCCTGCCGTCGGTTTTGGTTTCTTCAACGGCGTCATTTGGGAGTGATGGAGGCGTGGTTCTGGTGTGAGCACTGAGCCATTTGTTTCTAATGTACTCGGCTTTCCTCCACGGAGCGATGTGCATACCTTTCTTCTTCAAGCTCTGCTTTGCTGCCTCCGATACAATCGAAACTATCTGTTGAAGACGATCGGCTTTGCCGACGAAGATGTCCGGCAGGGATTGAAGAATCGCTTTGTAGTTCCCGGTAGATCGAGCTATCTCGAACTCTGATCTGAAGTCTATGTCTATCAACAACCTCTCTCCTTCCACAATCACATCTACATACTCATATTCCCCTGAAAATTAACACAAAATCAGAAAAAAATAAAACAAACTCTATGGAAATTTAAGAATTACACACGCATTCACATGTATGTATGGGAGAGGGAGATTTACCGGCTGGATAAGAAGAAGATTTTTCCCAACGAGATTTACAGATTGAAGCGTCATAGCCAAGAGCTAAAAGGCCATCGGTGACCATTTTTCTAAAATCGTCCTTCCGCTTGCAGATTATGTTCTTTTCGACGATCTTCGAAGTGTCTGCTAAGAGATTTCTCTCCGAAACACTCGCACAAGGAATCAAACTCTACAAAAAACAAAATAAAACAAAGCATATACTTCAGAAATATTGATCTGAAAATGTATGTCTATGAATATATCGCAATCGGAGAATCAGGAAAAAAAATTAAGGATTTTTTAAAGCAAAATTTACCTTGAGAGTATCGGAAGAGTCGGTGTTTGCGGTTGAGTCACCAAAACCACTGAAAACATCAAATTCATCATCAGAACTATCATCAATGTTTCCGTTGAAGCAATTGCATCGATTACGTCCACATTTCGCAGCCGATGGCTTCTCATTTGTCTCTTCAATGAAATTCTGAACCATTTTCGCCAAGCAAACCGAGCTCGGCTCAAACTCAGCACCTCCATCCTTGCCATACTGTGCTTCACCAAAATTCGGCTTCCCCGCCGCAGAAGAATTGCGTAGAACACTCGGAAACTGACGATCAAAGAGCCTCTTCAAACGCGATTTCAAAACAGGCTTCGCTGGATCGCTTCGGATCGATTCTCGGTGGCTTTGAGTATCAATCGGTTGAATCTTCATCGGAGGCATTACTATCAATCGGAAACCGCAAAAAAGGTACTTCCTCTGTTCTAAACTCTGCTTACACCGTTTAATTTGTTCTCTACTATTCGTCAGTTCTGAATCCTGATCAGTTTTTCCAGAGCCATTAAAGACGACGGGACTTTGCTTTGCTGTTAAGTTTGTTACAGTAACTTCTCAAAAATCGACACTCTACACAAAAACCAATGCCTAATTGTTGAATACAAACCTCAGTTTCACAGAAACACATGAACTTTGGAAGCGTTTCGAGCATGAAATTCAATGATTTTAGTTTAGGTTCAACACATTCATCATGATAATCGTCCACAACTACGTCAACTTTACTTTTGCACACCAAAATCAACCAAATACCATCTCACATCATCCGATCATCGCAGATCAAGATCACCTCATCCAACACAACTCAGGAAAAAAAAAATATATTCAAAACGAAAAATTGATACCTTTTCTCTCGTGTTAAACTAGCCAAAGAAGAAGAATCGAATAACCTCGCAAAATTGCTTTGGCTTAGTGTTTTTCGTGGAAAACGTGATGGCGATGAACGGATACAAGGACATTGCGTCGCTGAAAAGATAAATCAAAGATCACCGGAATATTCATTTTCCGGCTATGGTATCGTCACCGGAGTAATGATCCTTATGAAGAAAAAGAGTTTTGTTTGGTTTGGTTTATTTTATCCCGAGGCAAGTTGAAGTTGAACTGATGGAGAGTGGGTTTGGGCTTAATATAGTAGTAGAGGGGAGGTTAAGAGGTGCGGGGTGCTGATTGAGATCGTGTTTGCCACGTGGCATATGATGTGGATTGAATTATCCTCAAATTCGGAAGTGTGGTCACGTGGTAGTGGTCTCATTGGGCGGAGTTAAAGGCTTAGTATTGGGAGTGAGGCGATCGGGGTGATCATCATTGGTTCCTTTTTAAAACAATTTACTTGAATACCCGGTTAAAAATTCGATTCTTTTACTGGGCGTATATAAAAATAGAAAAATACTACCTAACTCAAATAATGAAACTTAAAAATTAAAAATCAAATGCATATTATCTCTTAAATGAATGTGGGATGCAGGGCCGGCCCAATAATATGAAAAAAAAAGCATAAATTTTAGGACCCAAATTTTTAGAACGCCCCATAATTTTAGGTACATCACTAGCCCACAAAAAAAATTAAATTCATTAAATTTTAAGTCTAACAAGAAAGCCCCAAAAAATTAAATCCAATAATTTGGGCCTATAATCCAATCCATAATATTAAAAACTTAGAAATTAAAAAAAATACTTAAAAATCAACTCATATTTACTCCCACCCAATTTCTATCTCTCTCTGGTAAAAAAATAAATAAATAAATAAATAAAAATTGAAATTAACCATTCTCTCTTTCTTTCTATGGTAAAAAATAAAAACAAAAGTTGAAATCTCTTTCTCGATAATATTAACACATCATTCTTTTGTCTCCCTCTCACATAGAAAATTAAAAATAAATTAATTTTTTTTTAAAAATAATACTAAAAATAAAAAAGTCTTCATTTAATATTTTCGCTTTAGACCTCAAATTGACTTGAGCCCCCTGGTGGGATGAATGGGCCTCACTAAAAAAATTGATATGCATTTGTGTTGTAATTTTTTGAATTTCATTTGAATTTTATAGCATTGCTCATAAAAATATTAGTGCATATTTGAATTCCCTTATAATCAGATATTTGATTAACTTATTCGTTATGATTCATAATAAAATTCCACCAAAATTTGAATAAATAAATTTTTTTAGATCAAATATAGATAATCAATATAAAATTTATGTATATATAATAGATATACATATATATTATCTATATGTTAAAAACTCTATAATATAAAACATATATATTATATGTATACTAGTTATTGCATGTGCCTGAAGGCACAGAGTAATAAAAAATGGTAAACAATAAACATATTTGTATTCATATTCAAAATCAAATTAGAAACATATAAGAGAAATAAATGAATTTAAGTATCGGTTGTAGTGGGGGTGAGAGTGGTGGTGGTAGGAGACGGTGATAGTTGTGGTGGGTGGCAATGACCGTGGTGGCAGCGATGGTGGTAGTGGTGGTGGTGGTGGTGACGACGATGGTGGTGGTAGCGACGGTGGTGATGGCGGTGGTGGTGGTAGCGACGATGGTGGTGGTGATGGTGGTGACGGTGGTGGTGATGGTGGCGGCGACGGTGGTGGTGGTGGCGGCGGCGGCAGCGACGGTGGTGGTAGTGACAGTGGCGGTGGTGGCGATGGCGGCAACAGCGACAGTGGTGGTGGCAGTGGCGGTGGCGATGGTCGTGGTGGTAGTGGTGGCGACGGTGGCGATGGTGGTGGTGGGGGTTGGCGGCGGTGGCGATAGTGGTGGTGGTGGTGGCGACAATGGCGGCGACGGTGGTGGTGGTGGTGATGGTGATGATGATGATAGTGGTAGCGGTGGTGATGATGATGGTGGTGGCGGCGGCAGCGGTGGTAGAGGTAGTGGTGGGGCGGTTTCAAATACTATTATTTTTTTTAAAAGTACTTATGAGAAATAATTTTAGAAGTACTTTTAAAAAATCACTCCAAACACACCCTTAGGGGCCTATTTTTCCAATTAAATTTAGGGTGTTAATATTAACCATTAGATTAACTTTAAAGTAAAATTTAAAGCGATCTCAACCGCGAATAGCAAAAGTCATTTTGTTTATCTTTTGAGATTTGAATTGTAAGCTACTTTATTATATAGATATTAATTGAATTAATTTTTTATAGGATTGAATTTACATATACTCATATTCATATCCTATTTAAAGTATCTAAATGAATTCGAACAAATAGATAAAAATTTTAGTCCATATCTGATTAAACAAAATAAGATTATGCTCGAACTGAAATCTGGTCATTGACAAACACCTATATATAAGTATATCCATGAAGGGGAAGGGTGAATTTTGGTGTTCTCTCCCTTTATTTGTAGTTATTAATAATTAATTATAAATTTAATAATAATATCTTTTTTTTGTTTAATCACTTATAAATTTTTATTTTAATCTCATTTAATCGCCTACATTTATCTATTCTCATCTCTTCTCACTTTTATTGTTTTTTTTTTATTTGCACACGAATACTACATCTTTACGACTCCTAATTTTTAAGAAATGTAGGGCATAAACCAGTAAAAAAGTTTAAGTAAATTCAATTATTTTAATAATTATCAATAATTAATATATCCAATAAACATTACATTGGTTATTAAAGTTCACTAACTGACGGGACTTTAGGCAACTTGACAGTGATAAATAAACACGTGGACAGTTGCAGTCGTTAAAGAATACAAATGACGCCTGGGAAAGGCGCTAAGGAGTTATGACTTGGAGGGCCGATTATGTCCCATAGAGCCTAGCATTTAAAAGGAATTTGATAGCTCATTAATGGGGTTATGAGTGATTACAATAGAGCCATTAATGAGTGTCCAGACCCTCGAAATATGTGAAGACAGTCATCATTATAAGATATTAATGGTCATTACGCCGACTTGAAATCCTCGGTAAACCCTAAGGTTGTTTTATTCCCAAGTAGTGAACACTCGCGCATAGGTGTCAAGCACCGAGCAGAAGTATTTAATGACCGGAGAATAGGCCATGAATGCTTGGCGATTCCCAAGCAAGGATTCACTCGCCCGAGGATACTGGTCAAGAGAAGATTTGACGGGATGACACTCATGATGCTAGAATATAAGTGCAGACCATTAAATTTTGGGATGGAACTCAAGGGTATTACCATTACTGCAAATCTATGTATAAATACCTCTCAAAAGGCTGAACTAAAATACGCAATCTGAAAAGAGAAAATATATTGTGCTATTGACTCCAATGCCGACTGACTTGAGATTCAGAGGAGATTAGTCGGGTACACACCCAGCCCCCTTTTTCCTAATCATTTGTTTCAGGTTCATCATTCAGGATTATTTCGCGCATCACTATCTCAATTCTTTGTAAGAAATTATTCGTGCACTAATATTGTTTATTAATTTATAATTAACTAGTGACACTAAGTATCAATAATGTCATGATATTACTACTAGCTAATAATAGAGTAATATCATGACATTATTGATTAACTTGTGAAATGGAATATAATTTAGGTGAAAAGTTGTGGCTGCTAATGTCGCGGTCTAGCCTCATAGATGTGGCGTATTGGTGAAAAGAACTTGGGCGTGATTGAATGGTTTGTGACTTTTATAACAAGGCACAAAAAGTATTTACTTTTTAACATCCAACCACCGGATTTACCCCTCCAAAAAAACATACAATCGATAAGCTTCACATAATTTGATTCCAATGAACTTTATTGTTAAGTGGGTCCGACTATAATATTAAAAAAAAATATTTCAAAATTATATATTTATCTCGTTCAATGATAATATAACACATATAAAGTATAATTCTTTGTATCTGACCCATCTTACTAAACATACCATTTGTCCAAGTCAAATTAACTTCCAAGTTTTAATTGTAGTGAAACATTTGTTTTATTCTGGTGGTTCAATGACTGAGTCTGATTTTTGATAACTCATAAATTTTAAGTTCAATCTTTTTCTATACTCCTTAAAGTTCAACTATCCTTGTTCTTCAAGGACATACTTTAATCTAACTCAAACTATTGTTATAATTACTGAAATCGAGTAAATAATCGATACAAATCTATAAATCCTGTAGTAAAAAAAAACCACTTGCTTTTTAATTTAATATTGAAAAGAGGGCCAAGACATCATATAGGCATATAAAAGTGGTCAAGCGCCCATGGGTTTGGACTTGGATGGATATGGGGGAGAGGTATGGTAGGGTAAGATAGGGTAGGGTAGGACATAACCTATGGGCTAATACCACTTTTAAAAGAAGGGGTAAAAGTATGGACAAATACATTGAGTTGAAAGTAAAATACAAAATCGCCGGTTCATAGGATGGGTAAAAGTATGGTCATAATGAATTAAAAAAATGTTTTAAGTTGGACAATTTAACAAGTTTTATTCTAATTGATAAAAATAAGATGATACATTTATACTATTTATTTCATTAATAATTCTTAAAAATTTTATGTATATATGTGTACAACAGAAAATAGATTAATTAGTATTTTGATTAAAAATGAGGTTAATTATAATTAGTTATAATTGGTCTAACAAATTTTTATATTTTGAGAGCGTTGTCTAATAATTTTATTATTAATGACTAATAAAATTAATGTCAAAATCAAAAATTAATGGTATAGAATGTTGTAACGTCCACAAATTATTTGATCTCTAACTTTGTTGAATGTTTAAAAGGGTCCCACATGGAATATTTATAATAATATTTCAAACCATTGGATGAGGATAAAAAAAACACCCTCTGTAGATGATGGACACGAGTGTCCTTCAGTCAGGACCACCTGGGGTATGTTTCTGTGTGCGTCAGCTACTCTCTCTCTCTCTCACACACACACACACACACACGCATGAATTTCAGCGACTGCTGGTGAATGACCCAATAGCGGTTTGGCTTCGCCACATACGAACGTTGAGCTTTTGTCACATATGGTTCAGCCTCATCCGTTAATTTGGATTAGTTATATTTTTTTATAATAATATTATTTAAATTTAATTCATCGATATGATTTATTGACTTAATTCATCATAAATATTAAATTGAAAGTGAATTATAATAAATACTGGGATTCTCTGTCAATTTAATAGTTATGAGTGACTAAATCAATAAATTAAGTTAATACATGAAATTTAAATTTAAATAACATTCATAATTTTTTTTAACTCACAAATTTATCTCATTCCTAAAAATAATCGCTCAATCACACCAAATTATGATTCAACAAGTTAATGACAACCCAATAAATTGATTTAGAACCGGTAAATTTTTTTTTTATAATCAATCTTAGTTTTTTACGATCAAATTTAATATTTATAATTTATATAAATCACTCTTCAATTAAAAAACAAGAACCTCTTTCCATTAATTTGTGGGAGTGCAATTTCCTTCCATATGTTTTCTATTCAATTTTTTTTCCTCATTGTATATAAATGGGTCACTCACTCATTAATGGTGGATAATCCGTCAAAATAAATTAAAAAATTGAAAAGATCTAGATCCTAATGTGTGAACGATTATAAATTCCTAGCAGATTAATTTTTTTTCATAGTTAAATCTTTTTTTCAGTAATTCTAAGAGGTAGCTCAAGTGATAATAGAGATGAATTATAAATTCAAACGTCATGAGTTCGAATTTTAATAATCCCTTAAAGTTAGGCCATGAGAGATAAATCTCTCATGAATACTCTAATCCTAGTGTTGATTAACTGAGATACGCATAAGTTGATCAAGACACTCATGACTGTTAATATATATATATATATATATATATATATATATATATATATATGTTTTCAATGAGAGACCTTCTATGCTAGAGCTCTTTTTTCCACCTTTTAATGTGATGAATGATGAATGTTGAGTATCCAAAACTAATTTAATAGTAAACAAAATCAAGTTTCAAATCCAAGTAATTTTTCACTAATCAATATGGGTAGCTTTTCTTTATGTTAGAACTTTAATGAAACAAGAGTATTGATGACATTTCTTTTCATGATGTCTCTTGAAATCATTGAATCTCTTTTACTCTCTTTGTCTTTTTCTTTCAAACTACTTTTGTGAACATGGGCTACTTATTAGCTTTTGTGAGACACATATGCTTTTTGGTTTACCTTGTCTTACTTTTTCTGAGTTGGGGAAAAGTTGCTAAATTTAAGAATTTGGGGGTCCAATTAGAGGTCCCAAGCTTAAGAACTTTACTTAATTAAAACCCTAATCTCTATACTTTTGGTACTTGGCACTAATTTTTATGAACCTCTCAGTAACTTTTCTTTTCACCATCATCCAAATTATATTCTTTATGGGTAATGCTATTTAACCTTAAAAATCTGACTTAATGGTGTGATTTTATTGAAATCACTGAACCAACATAAAGTTCCAAAGTTTTATAAGACCCACAATTAATCCAAAAATCATAATGAATTAGGTCAATAAATTATTTCTCAATAACATTGCTCCTTTTTTATTGGCATGCAATCTGTACTGAAAAATTCATTTATGCTCAATAGCACGACGTGTGTTGCACGTAAATAAATTTAAATAATAATTTTTCATAAAAAAAGTGAATTATATGTATAATTAAATTAAATAATAAATTAGATGTCAAATAATTAATCTATATTTTAATTATTTTTTGTTTATTCTATAAGTTTTGAGTACTTAATCTGTTATTTATTTTAGGCATTTGCACATCTAATTATATTATAGAATTATTAATTTTTATTTTGATAAATAGATTGATTAGATCATTTATAATATAATATTATATTATTGCATACTAAAAAAATAAAATATAATATATATTTAACTGTAGAATTTAATCTGGTAACTATATGTGTATAATAATTTAACATGTACATGATTTTATTTATCCATAAGATTGTATGTAACTGTATTACTAATAAATGAGTTTAAAAGAATTAGAAATATTTATAAAAGAGTCCAAAATAAGTTGAAAGCCAAATAAGAGTAAAAAAAAAAAATTAAATGAAAGTATATAAGTTAGTATAATTGACTTTATTATAATAATTAGAGATAAAATAGGAAATCAAAAGTTTTTCCCTAAAGTTGAATTTTATAATAAGATAGCTCACAAGTTGAATTTTATTCTCTACACATTTTCTCCCCCAAAAATATCACATCATTCATTTCTATTACATGTTCAATTATTTTAATAACTCACAAGTTGAATTTTTATCTCTTACACATTTTTTCTCCAAAAATATCACATCACTCATTTCTATTACATGTCCAATTATTTTAATATTTAATTAATTTATAATTTAATATAATTTTTATTTCAAACATTATCCATATACAATAGTATACATATGATCAGGATTCAATATGGTCCTATCAGCACTCTTGATTAAATTGGATTAAACTAGTTAACTAATATATTTAAGTGAAAACTCCAAGTAAGGTCACTAGAGAAGGTCAAATATCTAAAATCCTACTACTATTGACCAATGTTACCTATAAAATCACCCTAGAAAGGAGACACACATATCATATATGTCTATAGTTTTTGTCACTGCACCAGAGGATTTTCCTAGCCAGAAAAGGGGTGAGGAATGGGGTTGGATGAGACTACTAAACCCCCACCCTACCCAAAAAAAGAAAAGAAAAGAAAGACTACCAAAGTATGTGTCACTTTACAGTTCAAGGAGATTTTAACATGGGTGCTGAAATGGTCCCATGTTGTATAGTTTTCCATGGTAGACCAGCCATCAAAATCGAAGTGAAGACACCCCCCACCCCACCCTTACACAATTAGATGATACATAAATATACATCCCATCACATTGATAAGTTGGGGGCTCCTGAATTATTTGGGCATCACAATTATTTGATTATAAGATAAATATTTTTTTCTTATTCTTTGGTGGTAAATTTTTGATGGGCCAGGCCCAAAAGGCCCAAAATCATACTGAAGCCCAGTTGCAATTAAAGGCTCAAACTTATGAAGACTCATGCCCAATAAGATTCAAGCTCAATTAAGTGCACCATGGAGTTGCCTCGGCTTAGCTACAAAGATCCAGAGAGCACCCTTACCTTCTCTATCACCTTGGAAGCAGTTAACTTGGACCGAGTCTTGTGGGGAGCTCCTCAACGGCCACACCCGTTGAGGAGAATCTGCAAGTTCCACCAGGATAGCCAGATATTTACCACTTAATAGCTCCACTCTGTTGGAGAATGACTATAAAATGTAAGCCCCACCAACACTTGGGGGGCATCACCTTCTACTGAGCACAAATCTCCTTTTCCTCTCCAATCTGTAACACTCCGTTCACCGGAATCAATAAACTACCGGCAACTCTCTGCCATTCCAAAGTGGACGTAGGTCGAATTGACCGAACCACTATAAATCTCGTCTCTTTCTACATTAATTGCTACTTAATTCTAAATTACTTGACTAGTGGTGTGCAAGGTCAAAATTGTGCATCATCAGTTTGGCGCCGTCTGTGGGAATCAACAAAATTCTCATTTCTAAAAACTTTCTCTGTTGAGTCAATAGCGATCACTACCCGATCAATGAACCAACATGAAGATAATCCACCAAGAGAAGAGAAGGTTGCTCCTCCCCCAACCAATCATGTCCTAAGTACACAGCATATGCTGGAGACCATGCATGAGCTTGTGGCCCAGAACCAGCAAATCCTTCAACTAATGCTCATGGCGCAAGGAGGAACACTACCTGGACCTCAAGAGGGAGGAGCTCCACGCCTTGAGCGTCAAAGAGCTCCCCAAACAGGAGCATCCCATCATGGCGCCACTTTTGGAGCTCACTTGGGCGCCCCGCCTATGGGAGCCCCCTTGGGCGCCCAGCATGGTAGAGCTCCCCATGAGGGACCTCCACCTCCTCCAGCTCCTGCACCACATTGTGAAGACCCTTATCTCCAAGAGGATGAGGGTGAAAACCAAAGCATGGAGCATGAGAGCTATTTCCATGATCGTTCCAGAGGAGCTCCCAACCATTGGGATGAGAAAATTAAGGAGGTACAAAATCAACTGGGTGACGTATTCAACGCCATGAAGGCGCAAGGACCCGAGATAGTGGACTACCACGTAAGGCGAACAGACACACCTTTCAAGCCAGACGTGGCGAACTACCCCATTCCTCAATAGTTTAATGAGAGCCTGAGAAGCTACCTCACTCGTTTTAACGAGGGGGTCCTTCAGGTGGAAGAGCCCGATGAAAAAGTCAGCATGACCGCCTTCCTGGGAGGTCTTCGATCATCGAGCTTCATTTTCTCCGTGATGAAGCGATCACCAAAGAGCATGCCAGAACTATTGGCAAAAACTCAAAAATATATGAATGCTGAGGAAATCAAGAAGTCTAGGCGAGGTGAATCATCTTGCGGATCGTTAAAAGATTGACCTGCTTCTGCACTGTTCTCAAACAGGCAGCCTAACTCCAGCTTAGCGGCTCTCTCGCGGGTCGCCAAAAAGCTTGGCCTCTGCACTGTTCTCAAACAGGCAGCCTAACTCCAGTTTAGCGGCTCTCTCACGGGTCACCAAAAGCTTGGCCTCTGCACTGTTCCCAAACAGGCAGCCTAACTCCAGTTTAGCGGCTCTCTCACGGGTCACCAAAAAAGCTTGGCATCTGCACTGTTCTCAAACAGGCAGTCTATCTCCAGCTTAGCGGCTCTCTCGAGGGTCGCCAAAAAGCTTGGCCTCTGCACTGTTCTCAAACAGGTAGCCTATCTCCAGCTTAGTAGCTTTCTCGAGGGTCGCCAAAAGCCTGACATATCTTTGCTCTGCTCTGCTCTTAAGCAGACAACCTATCTCTGCACTGCTCTTAAGCAGGTAGTCTACCTTTGCACTGCTCTCAAGCAGACAACCCACCTACCTCTGCATTGCTCTTAAGCAGACAACCTACCTCTGCACTGTTCTCAAGCAGGCAGCCCACCTACCTCTGCACTGTTCTCAAACAGGCAGCCTACCTCTCTCTCAAGGTAATTGTGTTAAATATTTTAATGTTTGAAATAACATTATTTTTTCAACACTTCTCAGGCGCCTAACACAGGCACTCAGCACCTCTTTGGTGCCCAGCATAGGCCCCCAACACCTCTTAGGCGCCCAACATAGGCGCCCAGACCTCCCAGGCGCCCAGCATAGGCGCCCAGCACCTCTCGGGCGTCCAGACCTCCCAAGCTCGCCCAAGACAGCTCCGGCTCGCCCAAGGTGCTCAAAATGGGGCTTATAATATATCAAATCGAAGCTCTCGACGAGCTCTACAAGACTCACAGCCGTAGGCTGTGACTGATGCTGTAAAAAGTCCAAAAAAGGCTTAGAAACAGCTGTTTTGGCCTCCCGAAGTTTTTTTGAAAAAAAAAAAAAAAAATCTGCTCGCCCAGGACACTTCCAGCTCGCCGAGGACACCTCCATCTCGCCCAAAAGCTGCCTGGTCTCCCAAATCGCTCACCCACCTCTCTGCTCGAAATTTTGACCGTAACTTTTGTTCCGTTGCTTCAAATGAGGCTTATAATATATCAAATCGAAGCTTTCGACGAGTCCTACAAAACTCACTGCCAAGGCAGTGACTGATGCTGTAAAAATTCCAAACAAGGCTCAGAAACAACTGTTTTGACCTCCCGAAGATCTTCCAGTTATGCCCGTCAGCCGAAAATTCAAATTCAACCGAATGCCCTCATCTCCAAGTTCCATTGGACACAGGGCATTGTGGGACAAATGATGGGCCAAGCCCAAGGGCCCAACTCATGTTACAAGCCCAAGGGCCCGACTCCAAGAGATCCAGCAAATTCAGCCCAATATGGTTAACCCGATCAAGCTCATCAAGCTCAAGGAGTTAAATTAGCAGGGAGCACACAAGGTCATCCAAGGACCTCTGGCGCTCAGGCCATCACGCTAGGCGCCCAGGCCATCACGCCAGGCGGCCTGCCTTCCTAGGCCATGACGCCAGGCGCCTAGGCCATCACGCCAGGCGGCCTGCCTTCCTCGGCCATCACGCCAGGCGCCCAGGCCTAGCGCCCTGCCCTCCTCCTCAGGCACCCAGGTCTCCTCATCAGGTGCCCAGCCTTCCTCCTCACCACCATGGAGTAAAGGTCATCCCAGGAGCCTCACCTCCACCAAAGGGCTGCTGCGCCTCCGCTGCACGCCCAAGGGGCTGCTCCGCCTCCGCTGCACGCCCAAAGGGTTGCTCCGCCTCTGCTGCATGCCCAAGGCGCCGCCTCCGCTGCACGCCCAAGGGGCTGCTCCACCTCGGGTGCACGCCCAAGGGGCTGCTCCGCCTCCGCTGCACGCCCAAGGGGCTGCTCCGCCTCCGCTGCACGCCCAAGGGGCTGCTCCGCCTCTGCTGCACTCCCACGGGGCTGCTCCGCATTCCCTGCACGCCCACTTGGGTTGGAGATCTTGCCAAAACTGCCCAAAAGCAAAAATGCATCGTGTAAGGGAAGAGTCATCTAGCAAAGGAAGTCTCCACCACCAAGAACTCAAGATTCAAATAAATGCCCCCTTCACCAAGTTTCCTGGGACACGGGGCATTAGGGGGCAAATGATGGGCCAGGCCCAAAAGGCCCAAAACCATACTGAAGCCCAGTTGCAATTAAAGGCTCAAACTTATGAAGACTCATGCCCAATAAGATTCAAGCTCAATTAAGTGCACCATGGAGTTGCCTCGGCTTAGCTACAAAGATCCAGAGAGCACCCTTACCTTCTCTATCACCTTGGAAGCAGTCAACTTGGACCGAGTCTTGTGGGGAGCTCCTCAACGGCCACACCCGTTGAGGAGAATCTGCAAGTTCCACCAGGATAGCCAGATATTTACCACTTAATAGCTCCACTCTGTTGGAGAATGACTATAAAATGTAAGCCCCACCAACACTTGGGGGGCATCACCTTCTACTGAGCACAAATCTCCTTTTCCTCTCCAATCTGTAACACTCCGTTCACCGGAATCAATAAACTACCGGCAACTCTCTGCCATTCCAAAGTGGACGTAGGTCGAATTGACCGAACCACTATAAATCTCGTCTCTTTCTACATTAATTGCTACTTAATTCTAAATTACTTGACTAGTGGTGTGCAAGGTCAAAATTGTGCATCATCAATTTTTATTCTTGTATTGGCGAGAAACCCGTTTATATTCAATTAGTGTCGGTTGAATTGTATGTAACCCGTTTATATTTTATGACAGGTGATCTATCATAAAAAAATATGTGCAAAAATATATCAAAAGAAATCCAGATCGTAATAGAACTAATTAATATGAGTAGTAGTTTCTTGAAAAAGGCTTAGAGTTTGTGAAGTATTTAGTAAGTTCAATAGAATGCGTGTTGTGCTTCTTCATTTTATCCTTCTTTATTTGTTGATTTTTTCTTTTTTGCTTAATTTGAGAGCAAACCTGTGTTTTGTGTTTTGTAGTAATGCCAAAAAAAAAAACTCCAAGTTAGCACTAGGCTGTGAAAAATTTAGGATAAATTACACTTCAACTCAACAAAGTCTTGTCTTAATGTTTTTAGAGTTGGTAGGATAAATTATACCTTGACCACTAAATTATGTCTCTCGTTTCATACTATCCGTGACCTATCTGCTTTCTCACATTGTACTTTAAACTATTAGTTTGAGTTTTGCATTGCCCCAATCGTAAAATTTTATCCAAATTTTCTTATTCCAAATCGGGGCAAAAATACAATTCATTAATATTAAGAGATTTAGTCCCTCCTGAGCTGGGCATAATTTGAATTTTACCCTAATTTGTTGTGGAAAGTTGAATAGAAGCTAATGACAGAGTAATGTAAAACTCAAATTAATAATCTAAAGTACGATATGAGAAAACAAATAGTTTAAGGGGCAATATAAAATGAGCGCACAGTTCGGGGAGTTAAAGTGGTATTTACTCAACAATTTATATGGCATTTTTCTTTTATTTTCATGAACAAATATAAGATTGCATACCAAATAGAGTGTAAACTTTTTTGCACTTCCAAAATGAGTGTGAACCTTATTTATTTGACATTTACATGGATCTAAATCCATAGTGGTGTTCTAAAAAACACTGTAAATGCATTGCAACGTGCTATAAACGTGTCTTATACACCGGTACCATAACATAAATCTGACATGACCCGATACGAACACAATACAAACCAAAATGATAAAACTCAAAAATAACCCGACACAATACGACACACTGGACTAGTCAATAGTGTAGTAGTGACAAGCTACCGAATGCATAAATGCATAGCCAAAAAAATCCAAAGACTATACACCCTTTTGCAGCTAATAGCATCCTGGGGCCAAACGTCACTACTTGTGCCACTGCCCTATTCTCAGAAGACCCCATTTGTTGGCCTACGAACCCTTGTGTCTTATACATCTCTCTCTCTCTCTCTCTCTCTCTCTCTCTCTCTCTCTATATATATATATATATATATATATATATATATATATATATATACACATAATATAAAAACATTTATAATATTAAACTAAATACTCTCCTAAATTATTTCATGGATATGGCCCACATGATAGTTAAATGTTTTATTTATTTTTTCTCATAGTTATGCTTTTCTTTGCCTTGTTATTGTCTATGCCCTTTAGGCACATCGATAAGTGCTCAAAGATAATCTCTTTTAATCATTTTTTTATAATCTTTTCAATTCCACATAATAAATTCTTGAAAATATAAGTACTCCAACTGGCAAACATCATAACATATGTATGACAGACCATCATGGTTGATGGAAGTCATTTCACTAAGCACACAAGTATGGTGACTACTCTTAGATCATGATCATATGATATTTTTTTAAGTTTTTTCTTTTTGGTAGTATTCGAAATAGTCGCAATTTTATATTCATTAAATTCATGATTGCAATGCACGTTGCAGATGTAAATAATCATCCGTAAATCTCATTGATCAAGTCAATTAGGACTTAATGTTACAAGGTTGAAGAATTAAATTACCAAAACCTTGAAGTGAAACACGTCGAAAGAAATAACAAACGGGACGTAAACCTACATGTGCTCAGCATGAGTCTGAGCTTGTCGCATAAAATCAATAACTAACCAATTTATAAATTTAGAAATGATAGTATACATTAGAAAATTATCATTATAACCACGAGTCTAAAAATTATATGATGGGAAGAGGGTTATGATGAGGTGAACCCACACCACCCATGGTAAGGTGCTGCTTCACTGTAAAATTCATTTCATTAAAAAAGGGGAAGGCCTGTTTGTCTACATTGGTTACAAGGTACAACAAAGTTGGTGTCAACATTAAAAAAAAAAAAAAAAGAAGAAGCTTTTTTATTTATTTAATAGAGGATAATGACAAATGAGGACATAAAGCTGTTTGATAAAGAAAGGTATATGAGATGATGCATTTGTCTTTGTCCCTTCTCACACCCAAACCTACCTCCGTTAGAGCTACTGTGGTTGGATTCTAGCTTTTGGGTTTTCTTCTTTTACTTGGCAAAGCCAAACAAGACTTATTCTTAAATCATTTCCTTTTACTTGTTCCTCATCAAATGAGGTTTAGGTCATGGGGCCTTGTGGTGAGCACATAGCCAATTATTTTTTTGTTTTAGTTTCTTCGATATATATATATATGTTTAATTGACCCGTTAATATAATGGCAACATGTTTTTCTATAAGAATAAAGTATATGGTTTGAAGAAGTCTAGATTGATGACATGGAGGGCTATTGTGAGTAGGGTTGATAATTGAGTCAAGTTATTCGAACTTGATTAGGATAGGACTCGTGTTCTAACTAATCGAGTTTAAACAATTTTTTAGACTTGTTTAGAAAACGAGCCTAAAAAACTCAACTTGTTTATGGGTAAAATAGTCGAGTTACTCAGGCTCGACTCATTTTGGACTCGGGCTCGGGCTCGACTTTTTTCTAAACAAGTCGAGTTTGAACAATTTTTTAGGCTCGTTTAAAAAAAAAGATCAACAGGCTTGATTTGAGCTCACAATTCTCGGCTTGATTATCAACCATAATTGTAGGTGTTGGAGGGCATTAAGTTTTTTTTCAATGGTATTTTTTGGTACCTTGTCAAAAGTTTAAGTTTAATCATGATAAATTACGATTCAAATAAGTCACGACACGATTTAGGATCAATCCAAAAATTGAGATAGATACTAATTTTTTTGTATTAATTCAAAAATTTTCAGATTTCATTGATTAGTATTCTGATCTCATTAAATCACATTTGTTTAATATGGTACCTAAAAATATGATAGATAGAGTCTTGAAAGATATCATCTTATCTCAAAATCCACCCAATATTGCTTGTCTTAAAAACTGAACATTTGAAGTAAAGATATTTTATTATTTAGCCATGGCCCTCACACATGTCAATGATCCAAATAGGTCACTTCATGATATAGATTTTTGATTGAAACCCTTTTGGAGTGCAATGTAATGTGTCTGTCAAGACTTCTTGTACAAACTGTAAAGCCATGAGACTCTCCAAATAAGTGCCAACTTAACAAGTTTTTTATAGACTTGCAAGTCACCTCCAAGACTTTTAGGGACTATTTGGGCAAAAGGGATAAGTAAAATAGGCCCCCCTGAATTATGAAGGATGATGGTTTGGACACCCCCCCCCCCACCAAACCCAAAACCCACAAACTTTGGGACCTCTATAACCTTTATAATGACTTGTGTGGACAAAAAAATTGTGGTTACAAGTCATAGCTCTGTCCCAAGGCTATCCATTTCAACAGTCAAGGATGAACTGTATATGTCCAGGAATATGCTATCCAAGTGGTCAAGCTTCCAAAAACTCCTTGTATTTTTGTACACTCAACTTGAAGTTGAGAGGAATTAAATTCAGATATTGACATCTTCATATTCAAAATAAATTCTGCAGAACAATAATATTGATACTATCAGCTCTTTTATTGATATTCTCCAACCGACGCATAGAAACCATAATAGTTGTATAATTAATAGAACCTATTAATCTAACAATCCACGTGAGTTGATAAAAAAAAAAGTTTGACAATATACTATTGTTGTTTACGAAATGATACTATTGTTTGAAACCATCTGAATTTACTAAACTGGGTTCAGCAGAAAATGACATTTATTTTCATGGACATGCACGCGTGTTCAGAGATAGATTCAGGATTTACGTTGAAAGATGAATTCCTCAGACAATTCATTAGGAATGGCATTGAGGAAAATGGAAACAAAAGTATGGGGGAAGAGGGTGGACTTCTTGAAACATTGAGGATTACTTCATAGATTTCACATCAAACTAAAGGATTTCTCTAACCTTATGGGATCACACCCTAAATTTATCATTGCACTGAAATACTTCAATAGGGGTAAATATTAATTGTAACAATTACACTATGTTAACATTGTCACGTGATGTAACGGTTGACAAAAGTGACCCCCACTGTTTCGTACATGGGATGGTTACTATCTCGGGTAGTTATTTGAATGAATAGAGTCCACTTTTGCTAGCCACAATTTTGGTACAAGCATATGTGCCTTTTCGACCAAATATAGACACCCTAATATGTAATGTACAATGACAAGTCAGTTTAATAGGCCCTACACAAAGTTGTGTGGTCAATGTCGAAAATAGTTGATAGCATCTGCTCAATACAAGAGAATTTTAATTCTGTATAAATACATTTTTTTTTCTCAATTCCTTCCATAATAGATCACCCATTGTAAGTATAGGTAAACCCACCACATAGAAATAAACCTCTCATAAGTGTATTAAATCCAATAACTATACTTCATATCTATAGGCAACTACTATAGCTACAAGCCATCACATATCAAGCTCTACCTAAAAGGTGCTTCCATGGAAATTGAATAAGCCTGACTCCTGCATTACATTATTTATGTGCCCGAGAGGATTAGTCGAGTGCTCTAAGAAGTCCATACGCCTCCTAGTTAATCGCAAAAAGAGTTGGGACTATACAAAGCCATTGTCACTCAAAATATAACCTTGTCATTAAACCAGAATTCGAACTCCCTCCAGTTCATGGGGGGCAACACTATGAAAATGGGGCATCTCAGTAGAAAAAACCTCCTTTCAATCTCAACAAACAAGCTGACTCGTAGTCGTGCACAAGGGAGAACTTCTCAAATCTAATAGGCGCTCCGATCAATTGTTTCTATACAATGGGTATGTGTCATAAAACAATTTCATGAATGGTATACATTAAGATTCAATGTCCTAACATATAAACTCATAAATTCTTTCCCCTAGGTAGGGTGGAAGAATCTATTATATCTACAGGAGCAGAATAAATTGAGTATAGAGTTCAAAAAGGAAGCACACACCAATAAAAGCCTTTCAATCAAGGAAGCACTTTCCAATAACAAGTGCTTTAAACTATTGACAAAGGTAGAGCTAATAAAGAGTAGGCACCATGGTTCGAATCTCATCACCATCACTTAACAATCAGAACAATATAAAGAGCATTTTCCCAGGATAAGAGGTGTACCACTACCACCAATTCAAGCTTGTCGTCGGTGAACAATCTTGACCCCAATTTTACAACATCAACTGCCAAAAAAATTCCCATATTACAGTAAAAAAGAACCTTGGTTTACCTCTCCATACAGGTAAAAATCAAATCCTGTCAGTTGAAAAGGTCAGAATTCTGTAGAATAAAATCTCAGATCTCTTTTAAGGTAAACTTATATGAAGAACACATATAAGATCAAGTTTAACTATTAGAAACACACAAAGGTGGAAACCAAATCCAACAAATATGTCATGAAGGTCACAAATCTCCTAGACTGGACACATAACCTATCAAGAATCTAAGATGACTAACCATTCCACTAAGTGATGCCTCTTTTTGTCAAACTATAGAGACACATTTTCTTTGGACAGGTCAATCAAATGGACAAAACTTGCAGGGTGAGATCATCATAACAGGGATCCAGGTGAGATTCCAACTTAAGAGATAATTAAAATGGATTGGAATGGACTATGTAAATTGTATTTGTAACATTGAAAGTAGCTTAGAGAAATTTTCTCCTTACCCTTGATGACAATTCTATGTAAAAACACAAATTTCTACTTGAATAAGGAATGCCAAAGTACATAAACTACGGCAACTGATAAATTAGAAACAAAAAAGAGAAAATTGCGTGCTTGCCTTCTGCGTTCCAATTGTCCGACTGCAGGTTGAGTTGCAATCACCGAATCGAAGATCAAGTCAAGTCTTCAAGTTGAGAAAAGTGCTCTTTTATTTTCTAGAATTAACTTAATTTTAGGAGAAATTGGATGCCGAACAGTAACTCAACCAATAAAATTATCTAGAGCGATCCAAGCAATGCCTGTGACGAGAATCATCTCTGCTCTCATGGAACGTTCATAACTTGAATGGATTGCAACATGTCAGAGACAGCAATGACCAGATCACCTGATTTTATCATTCCTCTGGCCTTAAGCAAGGAGAAAGTTTTATTAAGGTTGCTTTCCATATCGTCAGAGAAGCTCAGGCGGAAGGGTATCAATCCCCACTGTAGGTTCAGACGTCTGCGCACAGAAGTTGTGGTTGTAAAAGCAAAAATTGGGCAGTCAGGTCGGCACCGGGAAAGGAGAGATGCCATATGCCCATCCTTTGTGTACACAAAGAGAGCATCCACCTCTAAATTGTTTGCTGCAAAATTACAACACACGTTAGGACCCATAGCAAGTAGCAACAAAAGTGATCAATTCACCTCTAAATCCCCCTTCAGGAACACCAAACACCATCCCTTCCTTCCAAAAATATATATAAAAAAAAGGAAAAAAAAGGAAAAAAAAGAAGAAGAAAGAACATGGAAATAAGGAAAAAAAAAAAGAAAAGAAAGAACAAAGAAAATCATGACAAGGAAAAAAGGAAAGAAGGGAGCTCAAGTTTCAATAATAAGGAACACATCAAGTCTCAGCACATTTGCTAGGTACCATATTCTACTTTTTTTGCAACCCCCACCACCTCTTCCCCCCTTTCCAAAGAAACAAAAAGGAAGCTCTAAGAAAAATTGGTAACATAGGCATGACAACACCCAGCAAGGGCAAAACAATGAATCATCCCCAAAAAAGCCACTACCCAAACATAGCAAATGTGGCACTTGGACATCACTCTGATTTCAATTCATTTTGTTCTACATAACATTAACTGCACAAAATAGAACCATATTATATCAAGATGGAAGAAATATTCTGAAAAGGCCACATCCAATAAATTATAATTAGGAGGCCGTCTATCAATATTTTGAAAAGCCCTTACATTAGGACTGCCACAACAAGAGGCTCATTCCACTTCTGTCAAACATACGAAAGCCTGTTTAGAAAATAATGAATTGGCAAGGATGATGATCACTAAAACTTGAGCAACCAAAAGATTAAAAAAAAAAGCGTTTTTAGAAAGTAGCATTACGATATGAATGGTTATGTATCAGTAAATTTGCAGATCTTATAAGACAGAAAGGAAATGTGGTGCCCAAAGTCGAACTCTTTTAGAGTATTTTTTTTTTTGTCTGGAACTCTTTTAGAGTATGGAAGTGCCTTACTTTACACTCACAGAACAAGAAAAATCATGCCTTTTATAAGACAAACAGAAGATAGGCATTTTTGAAGATGCAAAAGTTTCAAACAAGCATTACATTCTGATGAGTGAGTTTTATACCTACGAATTGAGTATTTTCGGCTTGATGAAAGTGCAAGTTTTCAATTATTTTATGTTTACTTTTAATTGTTTTGTGTGTTTTGATGTTATTTTGTAGGAATCATCATTTGTAAGGAAACAAGGATGTGGAGGTTTAAAAGTGAAAGAAATCAAGGAGGTATTGGTGTTTGGTAACAAAGGCACCTCGGTTTTCCTCCATTTTGACCATGATCAACTCAGAATCTGGAAAAGTGCAAAACATGAAAGTTGTAGATCTGGATGTCTTCTATATTGTGTCAAAATTTCAGCTCAATCCAACGGTTGGATCAAAAGTTATGGCGATTTTACGAAAACTGGTCCGCAGCTGAAGAAAAAGGGAGGCGCGCCTAGGCGCCAAAACCAGCGCCCCTGCGCCAACATGCTGCCTTACCAGCGCCCCAGCGCGCCCCCACTGAAGTTGGACGCGAATTATGACTCCTTTTTGACCCGAAATTGGACTCTAATGACTCCTATGTGCCTAGGGTTTGAGGGAGATATAAATATAATGACTTTGGGGGCTGAAAAGGGGGATAGACATATATAGAAGAAGACCAAGAATTAAAGAGATTTGAAGGCAAGAATCGAAGAAACCGACACGAAGAAAATCGGACTTGAAGGCTAGAGAGGGATTGAAGCTTGCAACTAAGTTTCATTCTTTTCCCTTACTTTTATTTCTTAATTTTCTAAGATGTTTATTACTTTGAGAAGGATGTTTTTCAATTACATTATGAACTAAATTTTTATTAAGATTGCAACGGAACCTAATGTCTAGTTAAATTTACCTACTCTCGTTTCTAGTTCTTGTTGATCATATATGAGTTGTTTGTCATATTTTGTGTTTAATATATAATTGTTTGGCCAACAATTAATTTGATAACCTAGATGAAATTGAGAGATGAATTCTAGGTTTAGATCTGAATATGATGACATGCGTCTGGTTAATTCTTCTTAGGATTGAATTGCTGGGTTTGTGTATAGGATAGGAATATACCTATATGCCGTGTGTAACTTGTATGAGAGTTTGAATTTAATGAATCTATTCTAACTTATTTTGCATAGGAATATAGCAATTTAATTGGGATAGATATGCTTATCTTACTATCGGAAGAGGTTTGATAAATAATTTTGAAGTCTTAGTTAACAACTTATTTTGATCAATTTACTGGAACGAGAGTGGAAAGATTTATACGAAGCATTAGGGGAAGTTGTAATCTTAACTTCTTCTATCCGATAAATTCAATCTTTGATTATTAAATTTAGGTTTATTCTTAAATGAGTGAATTCATAATTGATTGCAATTATTTAAATAAAATTGAATTGATATAAAGTTAGTACTTGAAATTTATTATTAATAATTCTCCGTGGGAACGATACTTTACTTATCACTTTATTACTTGTTGATCGTGTATACTTGCACGTAAATTGTCAATACCAAATTCGGACAACACATTCCACAGGCTACAACTAGCAAGTTATGACCAAGAAAGCCATTGAGCTATGTATTTATTAGGAACTCATCCCATCGAGTAATAATGCTGGAATAACCCAGTCTTGCCATGCAGGAGGATCAAAAGAGGGATTGAACTTGTATTACCAAATTCATTGACCGCAACTGAAAGTACAGATGTCTTACCCATTTTGGCAGCAGAGTTGCAGATCTCTTCTGAGATACTGTCTGTGAATGAAGATGCTATGCCTGGGAGTTCCATAACTTCATGGTGTTTCTGTTCCCTCCACCACTTCTCAATTCTCAAACTTACACTTCTTAAAACAGTTAAGGCCTTCTCAGGAAATTGACCCATGGCTGATTCACCAGAGAGCATTAAAGCATCTGCTCGTTCTCTGACTACTTCAGAAACATCAGCCACTTCGGCTCTAGTGGGTGTAGGGTATTCAATCATAGATTCAAGCAGCTGAGAGGCAACAATAACAGGCTTATTTAGTTGCCTGCACAGCTGAACAATCCTTTGCTGCTCAGATGGGACCTGTTCCAATGGGATCTGAGCACCCAGATCTCCTCTTGCTACCATGGCTCCATCTGATACTTGAATGATCTCCTCCAAGTTCTTCAACGAGTCAATACTCTCTATTTTTGCAATAACAGCAACATCACTGCATCATGATGATAAAAGTACACTTATAATTCCACCCATTTGAGAAAAGGTACTTCAAACATAGTTGTAAGAGGCAACTTGCAATTCCAAAGATAATGGATGCATCTCAAGTTTTCAGCTGTTTTCTGAGGAGGGACAATGGAAATAGAATAATATACAAAGGTAACGACAGTAATGCCAATAGTCAGTACCTTAACCATGTGCAATCTCTAATATGTAAACAACAATAAGAAAGTCCCTATGCAATAATAATTCAACCAAGACAAACCGGACAACCAACAAACTCTAGCTCAACAACCTCACGCAAGATGCATGAGAGACTACATGCTCAGATTTTTGTGAAGAAATTTTTTTACACCATCATAAGGGTGTCTTCAACCATTAATTCCCCAATTTTTACTTTTCTTCCTCTTTTGTTTTGATTGGGGGGAGGGGGTGGCTATGAAAAATGAAACTATACATGTATTCTAAAAAAATCCATACCCATCACGAGCCCGTGCTTTAATATAGCTTTTAAGATGGTTAATCACTTCAGCAGACTTGACAAAAGATATTGCTATAAAATCAACACCTTCTGCAATCCCAAAATCAATGTCCAACCAATCCTGATAATACAACATGTTTTAAGAGTCAGAACAGATAATTTTCTCGTGAGAGGACCAAGCTTACATAAGAAAAGGATAATCAAGCATAAGGGTCATCAATAGCACATGCAAAAGCAGATGAATTACATGCACGAACACAAGCATACTACAAGTATATGTCTAGAACAACACAATTGTTAGTTGTAGGTTCCAGAATCTAAATTGAGATTGCATTTGATGCCATTACCTGACTAAATCAAAATGGATCCACTTATTGATGATAAATCGGGTTTAACTTATTTTATTTTTCAGATATTTCAACCTTTAAGTTGGGTTGTAAACTTTCCTAAGAAAAGATTCTTCATGATTTAATTCTTACACGCAGGCAGCGGAGAGGGGCAAGCTGTGAAGTGTTCAGCCAATCTTAGACCCATCTGGAGCAACCAGTCCAAGACCCATAATAACCAACTGGTCTGAGACATTGTAGCTTCATTAATGCAAAATAATCAGCTGATGTCTTACACCAAACCAATGCTTCAATAGGCCAATTTGTTATAGATAAGTCCAAATTTAATGATTCAAATCCCCCAAGAAAAAAAAAGTGGGATTTACTGCCAAGGTTGTGAAATAGAGATTTAATCGAAAATAACAGCTCATTCAATCGTCTCACAAAAAAGTTTAGGGTTAATTACAAAATACCCCCTTCGACTTTGGGTAGTTTTTTATTCACTCCTTCAGGTTTGAAATATCCAAATCTCCAAGAAAAAAAAAAGTGGGATTTACTGCCAAGGCTGTGAAATAGAGATTTAATTGAAAAATAACAACTCATTCACTTGTCTCATAAAAAAGTTTAGGGGTTAATTGCAGAATACCCGCTTCAACTTGGATAGTTTGTCATTCACTCCTTCAGGTTTTAATTTCAACAAATAACCACTTAAGTTTGAATATTTTGCAATTAACTCCAATAGTTAATTTAGACCATAAAAAATGACAGAAGTTAGCCATGAGAAATTTACCTTATCTCTACTTTGTTGAAAATACATAATTACCCCTGAAAAAATGTGTATGTGCGCACGTCTGTGGGTTTTGAGTGGAGGTGAAGGCAAACATGGTATTGTGTAGTGTGTTGGTGTCGGGCTGAACAAATGTATTTTTGTCTTTGCTTTTCCGTTTCCTTATTTTTTGGGGGAAAAAATTGGTATCTCATGAAAAAAATATGGAAAATAATGTATAGGATGGAGAGTGTAATGGTACTTTCATGTTTCAGCCACTCTTGTCAATTAATTTAATTCACTTGAAACTTGGAGGAGGCAAATTGTAGTATTTAAAATTACTGGGAACTAATTGTAATAAGAGACATAATTGGAGGGGGGAAAAATTGTAATAACCCAAAAGTTTATTAGCAAAATATCTCATCCAATAAAATTATATGGATCAGCAGATCCTTTTAAAGACCAAAATTCTAGTTGTAATAATAGATGGACAATTTACAAATCCACAAATCAAAGGTCACTGTACCGATAGCTGGCGAAGTGTTTTTCAAAAATAATTCCAAATCAATCACTTGGAACATGACACTTATTCACATTTAGATGAACATATCAATTCAACGGGGAAAGCTCGACACCTTGAAACTAGCAATCAATTTTCTAAAGGAACTAAAGAAAGAAAGGAGAGAGGCACTAGCCTTGGACGAAATTGTTGGGAGCATGGCATTACGTTCCCGTACTAAGCTCCCATTGCGCCAAAAAGTCAGATTAGCCCGAGGTAACAGAAGTCCGGGATCAGTACATCGACACTTGACATCTGGACCAATTATTTCAATTACCTCAAACCTCACCATTCCACCGTCAACTAGAAGTTCATCCCCAATAGTCACATCTGTTACAGTTAAATTCAGTCAAAATTAGACTGAACATCAAACATGCTTCCCCACATACATATAATCAAACAAACATAACAGCCATATCATTTACCATAAAATTAATGATAAGTGTAATGAAATGAAACATATACATAATCAAACAAACATAAGAACCAATCATTTATCATAAAATTAATGAAAAATTTTATGGAAATAAAATGACAAGATTATGACCTTCAGCAAAGCCATCGTAGTTCACATTGATGGTGTGTTCTTGGTGAGGTGAATCATAAGCTCGAACGGTAAATGTCCATATCTCACCATCCTGTACAAGAAAAACGAGTGATTACAATAAGCTTCACAATTATGACCTGGGAACTGCAGCAGTACTTGATACACACCACATAAATTGGTACTGAACTCAAGGTACAACTCAGACAGACTATCCAGAATAATCTCACAAAAAGTTGTTCCAAGGGGCAAGATAAAAGTACCTCTCTAAATGTGGATAATCATAAATACATTATTATTTGTATGCAAATGAATTAACTTGTTTCTAAAAGCAAGTTTAACTATTATGACTGGCGTCTTGAAAAGGTTCTAACTTTTAAGACTTAGGCTTGTTATTTTCTTGATGCCTCCACCTTTCTTCTCTATACTCTCTCTTTATAAAGTACCTAATTCTTCCAGACACAAACAATAATCTTTCTTAGGTTTATAGTATTTATTTTCTTTCATGATAGCTTTCCATGTACGAGTTTGAAAGGGCAAATCAGTTGATGCAATTGACAGAATGGTGATGAAAATGTGACAATTGTTTTGAGCTCCTAGTGGTCTAGGCTTTTTAAACATAAAGTTAAACTTCTGCTATCAGTCAAAAAATGATTTAGGCCAATTGTGCGTTACAATTGAATACTTTGTAATTCAAATCAAAGCAACTGAATGTATCCCTTTGTTTCTCCTACCACTCATTTCTATACCTCATCTTATGCTAACTAAGAGAATCTATTGGTTTTGTAATTGTTGTTGGAGACGGGCGTTGATCTTAAATGGGTAGGATAAGATGACAGCACTTTTGGGTTTTTTCTTGGGCATTGTTGGTGGGGGGGGGGGGGGGGGGGGGGGGGGGGGGGCGGAGGGGGTAATGCATTGAGAATAGTTCAAATGAGAGATTTCCAGAATACCCTTTTTGATCCCTCTGAGCAGTGGACAAGTTACAAATGCCCATTGGGTTAATGCTGTGCTTCTTGTGTCATGTTGTTTATATTAAAAATATTGAAAAATTAAAACAAAAACTGTTTGGCAACATCTCTCTTTTCCTTTTATAATAGGCTTTCAAATTTTAACAACCCCCCCCCCCCCCCCACCCCAAATTGTTTAACAATTCTTACAATTCAATTTAGTTCTCCCATCTTTTAACACACACAAACCTTTACATGGCCACATCTAGCAACTGATTTGTTCCAGACATGACTCAAGTAAAATGTAACTATTGAAAAAGCACTGTGCCAAGTCCCATTTTGCTGCAGAAGATAAGATCAAAAAATGAACCTTATTGCATCATCTCAAACATGAAAACATGCTGCATCTCTGCGAATTCACTTATCAAAAGTTACATCTCTTGGCCTTCAAGGGCTTAGCTTGACAAATAGCATGCTGGCGTTTGTGACAAATTGCTAATCCTACTCTTTCTCCACACAATTCGTTAGTAATCCAACCATACCACATTTCTTACTAAAACAGATTGTTATATTCCAAAATACGGCTACAATTCATTAATTCTATTCGACAACAGGCCCGATTATTTAGGCACCCAGAAAACATCAACAACTTATAATGGTTGATGGTTCAATCCATCAAACCCACCTCAAATGACCTAATGACACGGTTTCATTATAACCGTTGGATTATCACTAAGTTCCAATATTTAATGGGGCCCTTGTCAATCTAAATGTTATAGTAAATTAGGTCAATAAATTAGGTACCAATAGTGAAGAAATATTGTTGGACTTATTCATAATAGAAAAGTACACCTTCAAATAACAAGTTCCCCTATGGCTTCATTGTAAGGCCAACAAAAAGCAGATTCTTTTAGTTTACTTCAGAATCTTCCCTCAAAACCATCGAAATCAATCAAATAATATGACAAAATAATATCACATGTCTATCAAATCCACACGGCAAAATCCAAAACCAGCCGAACAAAGTAGGAAAATTTGGAAGTCGGTCCCCTTTGTGGACTTATTTGGTAATAAGTCTATCAAAAAAATTTATTTGGTGATAAGTCAATTTTGATCTCTACTGTCTAAAATGCCCCTAATAGTTATGTTTAATTAAAACAAATTTGAAAACTAATAACTCTTAAATTTTAGGAGTTTGACTAACATTAAAATTCTCTCGGTCTCAAATCTATCTATATCCATATATAGAATATGACTATTTATCTCTCTCTTATATATACATACATACATATAGTAACATTAAAAAAAATAGTAACATTTAAATATAAAAAATAAGTAATCCTATTTGGATCTAAAAATCTGACATAATTTGCTGACATAATGATGTGATTTCAGTGGAACCATTGGATAAACACTAAATTCCAATGTTTGATAGAACCCATGGTCAATCCAAAGGTCATAGTGAATTAGGTCAGTAAATTAGGTTAGTAAATTAGGTCTCAATAGCATTGCTAAAAAAATAATAATATTTAAAAATAAAAAAAATAATAACATTGAGTATTAATATTTGGAAAAATAACAACAGTAATATGCTCAACAAAAACAATAATATGAACAGTAACATGCCTAACAAAAACAGTAACATACTCACAAAAATAGTAGCATGAACAGATAAAAAATATATATAGAGAGAGTATCACTTGTTCTTTGAATTTAAATTTTAAATTTATGTAAAAAAATTTATTAGCATATCTTCATTGATAATGAATTAAGGGATAATAATTTCTAAGTTAAGAAATTAATTTAAAATTACTTCCAAGGAATGGTATTTTAAAATTTAAAAAAAATAGTGAATTTAACTATTAAAAATGAACTTATCCCAAATAAGTTTCTCATTGATAAGAGGACTCGGCCTCAATTTTCATAACAAAGTATCGAAAACAATCAACTCCTCTTTAAATCCTAACTTTAACAAAAAACTCGATCCATCAAATATCTAGAAGTTTGGTACTAATTACAGATTCATAGTCCTTCATTTTACTATATAACAGTAATTATACGCAAAATTAAAGGTAAAAAAAAAAAATCAAACCAAATATACCTCGGCTTTCTCGGACGGAGCACCACCCAGGTCTCCCATGTGAATCTCAGATCCTTCAGTATCCATCATAATGGCCACAGCATAGCCTTTCTCTTCATTCAATCTCCGAACCCTTTCTATCACCGTCCGGTGCCACTCTCTCGTGCCGTGGCACATGTTGATCCGAGCCACATTCATCCCTCCCACCGCCAACGCCTCCAGTTGCTCGGACCCGCACGTCGCCGGCCCTATCGTGCACACCAGCTTCGTTCTCCGAGTACTCCGAAACCCGTTTTCTTTCAACTCTGCCTCCGTCACCGCATCGACATCAATTGAACTCGCATCGGCGGCTGAGTATGTGCTGTAGCCCCGCGAACTCCCTCCAGTCAAGCCATTATCGGAAACTAATACCGGAGTCGATGAATCCAAATTTATATCCGAAAGAGAGGCTTTGATTGGGGTTCGCACAGAAAACTTGATCGGAAACTGGGAAATTCCAGTAAAAAGCGAGGGTTTTGAGGAAATTTGTTTTGAAATTGTCGAATTTGGGGACAGGGACGAAGAAATGAAGCAATTCAGAGATTGCGCCATCGTTTTGGGAGGAAATTCAGAGGTGAAACTCTACGGTGGTGGTGAGCTGGAATTGTACGGAAAAACGACGTCCGATTTGAGAGAATGAGCTAAATGTATGAGTGAGCGTGGCGTGTGTATATATATAGAGAGAGAGAGTAGAGGGCGGAGTAAGCGAGGTGAGAGAGAGAGAGAGAGAGAGAGAGAGAGAGAGAGAGCGAGGAGTTGGAGCTTCGAGTTTGTCGTCTGACGGAAGTAACGGAGAGACAAAAATATGTGCTTGGAGTGTTTGATCCTCTGAGATTCACCATAGATTGTATAAAAACGTGTTTGAAGTACATTGGCTGCTTCTATTGTGGGCATGATGTTAATGCATTTTTATTGGACAGTAAAGTAATCACATAGATATAAGATATTTTTGAAAAGGATAAATTTCAGTTACACTCTTTATATTTTTTAAAATTGCACCAACGCCCCCATCACTATCTGTCTCTTGACGAAAATAACATAAGTTATGCTTTTACTTTTGTCGCCATGCAAAATTTGTGTATGTCTGAGAGGGATGGTACGTGTCAATGTGAGAAAGACCACTCGTACCTCCCCCTTCTCTTGTTCATCCCTTCCCGTGCCACCAATGAATACCACTCATCTATAATATGTGAGGTTGCTTTTGATTTATTCATATTTAATGTGTGACTTATGAGATTGTTGGTGAGTGGGTTGCTGATTTCGCAAATTTATTATTGTGCACCTACGGAAGTAAAACAATTCAACATTGAAGGAGGAAAAAGAACGGGGTTGTGTTTATGGGAAAATTATACTTTGAGCCTCTTAATTATGAATTTAATTTAATTTAATTTCTTAAATTATTAAAATTTTTATATTATCTACTAATCTATTTAAACTATTTCACATTGTCTCAAACATAAACGTTCTCTATTTTTTAGAAGAAAATAGTCACTGTGTCTTGCAAAATAAAAAAAAAATTATATATTTTGGGTACAAAAGGAAATAATTTTTCATTAAGTTTGTAATAAACATTAATAATTTGAGTAAATGTGAAAATCTCATAGTTGATAGTACAATATGAATAAATAAAATAATTGAGGGGATAATATAAAATAAGGGTCATAGTTAAGGCACTCAAAATGTAATTTATATTTGGAAGAATTACACTCACACCCCATAAGGTTTGTCACTTAATCACTTAGATTCCCTGACATTTAAAATATTATACTTAGACTCTCTGAAATTTGTACGTAACACTTAGACCCCTACTGTAAATATATACATTAATAAATTATATTAAAACCCCTTGAAATTTGTAAACATATATTACTTAGACCCCTTAAGTTTAAAATGTTATACTTAGACCAAAAATACTTCAATCAAAGATAGAATATCAAATATTTTAAATTTTACAATTAAAATTTATGTTTTATTGTATCATTTATTGAAATAAAATAAAAAATAAAAATTCAATTTTTTTCTTAAAAATCGTAATTCGTATATAATTATATTGTTTATTGGAATTTAATTTGGTCGTTTAAACGAACAAATTAAAATACCAAACTATCCCAATTGAAGCTAAAAGATATTGTGTTCATTACAATTTGACCCCTTATTTAATTTTTTAGTTTTATTCTAATAGATATTATAATTGTATACTAACTATGTTTTTTCTTTAAAAAAGATAAATTTTTATTTTTGATTTTATTTAAATAAATGACATAATAGAACATGAATTTTGATTGTAAAATTTAAAATATTTGATATTTTATCATTAATTGGAGTATTTTTAGTCTAAATATAACATTTTAAATTTAAGAAGTCTAAGTATTATATGCGTACAAACTTCAAGGGGTCTAGGTGTTATTTATTAACGGATATATTTATAGCAAGGATCTAAGTGTTACAAGCGTACAAACTTTAGGTGGTCTGTGTGTAATATTTCAAATATTAAGGGTCTGAATGATTAAATAACAAACTTCAGGGGTCTGGGTGTAATTCTCCCTTTATATTTTTACCCTTTTTTTTGAACCCGAAGTAATAGAGAGACAGTGAAAGGCTATTCTTTCATCATCTTCCTGCAAGCAAGTAAACGATTTCTCTCTCCTCTCTCTGCTGCGAAAGGTATCATTTGACGAGATCAGGCTGACTACTTTAACCATAGCAAGTTTCTTCTGAAAGGTCAAATCCCCAAATCGGAACCCTCGATTTCTTCCGTCCGCATCTCCCAGCCCAAGGTTCGATCTCTCTCTCTCTCTCTCTAATCACTTCAAAATTTACGCCTTCAAGAATCGATTCGGCAATTATATTTATGTCTGAATTTGAATTATTCAATGGTCATAAAGTCTATTGCGTTTTTTTTTTGTGTGTGTGAGGGTTTAGGTAAAAAGTATGGGGGCATTTATATCGAAATTTTGGTTCATGTGGTTTCCGGCGAAGGAATACAAGATCATAGTCGTTGGATTGGATAATGCTGGTAAAACGACGACGCTTTACAAATTACATTTGGGCGAGGTTGTCACCACTCATCCTACAGTTGGTAGCAATGTTGAGGAGATTGTTTACAAGAACATACGGTTCGAGGTGCTTAATCTTGAATCTTTATTACTTTGTCTATTTTGATTATTACTTGCTAATGAAATTTGTGTTTGTCAAGAATTGAGGATGGGTTTTACTTGCACATGATTGTTGTGTGCCAAAGTTAAGCAATGATTGGTGAATTGAGGTTTGTGATGTTGGGTCTCATGTTTGTTGATTGTGCTGGCAATCTTTGTTTTCGTTTTCGTTTTCGTTTCTTCTCAGGAGAAGAAGTGGAACGTGAATATCGGCCTAAGTTATTATTTTCCTAATTTGCTAGTTGAATTGTTCCAGACCACTGGTTGTCAAAACTGCCCAATTCATCTGTATGTGTTTGATACTTTGATTGCCAAGAAGTAATTTTTGTAACTGTTGTGGGGTTTTTATTTTCCATTTTGTGTACTCAAGGGCTTGATGTGCAGTTTAAGTAAATTTGAAGGGAAGATTTGTACGCATGTTGTTACGATTTTCTGATTTTATTCTTATGTGGCTGGCTCGATTGTAGATCAGTATTGCGGCTCAGCTGCAAATTTCGAGTACATCTCGGGTTGGGATTTCTTGGTAGCAAGTTATGGAGTGTTAAATTAGAAGACTTAGGAAGGGTAAATGGTTGGGGTTGTTGAATTATAGTTTTGGTTGGAATACTGTGAAATGTGAGGGTGCTTTTCATTACGGTAGAAAATCTGTTAGCAGAAGATTATTGAGCAATGATACCTGAGAGCTGGATTCTTTCGGTTGCTGATGTGGTGATATGTGGTTCAGTTATTGTTTCGTTAATACCGATCATTCTGCATTGGGGCAATTTCAATTGCAAGAGTAATATCATTAGAAATAAGAATGACTAGTGATGCACGACATGGTAGAAAGTTCAGTTGAATTGGTGTTGCATCATGGCTCTTTCCTGAATTTTTCTCCCAAAAAGTCTATCCAATTGGATATTAACTCATTCTTGTTGTATGCATCTTTTCACTTACAAGGAATAATAATATCAAAGAAGATGATCATATCTTTCGCTCAGTGTTCCAAATTATTGTGAAATGGAAATCACTGGGACTTAATTGTTTATGGTAACTTGTATAAAGAACAAGGATAAGGAGATAGATTTTCTTATTTTAGCCCCCTTAATATTTCCAACTTTCTTGGAATATACTCTTTGGTATTCAATAACATGAGTGCTGTTAGACAACCTCACAATATGGTTACTGCTGCACAATTACAACCTCTTTGCTCAGTGAATGTAAAGCTCCCATCTCCTAACCATATGCGGCATATATTACTTCTGAAGGTAGATGGATGTCCAACTATTTACTTGGTTAATGGTTATTTAGTCGAGGTGATTTGGATATTGATGCAGTTCCAGGTTTGGCGCTTCATATGAATTTGCTGAGAAAATCTATAGGAAGTCCTGTAAAAGCAGATCAAATTTTGAGGGATTTCTGGTAAAACTCTGTCTATGGCAATAATTACGGGAATGTTGAGAGATCATCCAGGTTCTTTTGAGCTATTATGCTGGTTATGCTTAATTGACTTGTGAATTGGTCTGTCATTTTCACTAGTTGCCCTTCTGGAATAGTTCCTCTACATCTTCCTTGCCATCTTTTTTGCTGAATTCAGCTGCTAGATCGGTGTTGGACACCCAGACAAGAGAGGCGTACTATTGACATAAGGAAACATAGGAATTAAAAGCATTGGCTGTTTTTATTTCCTCTCTTCCCTCTACTCCTGACCTTGCCCTGTCTAGCAACACCGTTGTTCTATGAGATATTGCATTCATCAAAAAAGAGACGCTAAAGTCTGTGAATAGAAAACTGGAACTAGGAAATAATTTTTCCATCATGCTAGATAAAGCTTCTTAGCTTCTATCTCCGTGATCTTAATAATGGTAGTGATACTGTCTTCTGTGTCGATTTTTTTCCTTAAACTGCTTAATTTTCCTTGTCTTTTGTTTAGTTTTTTTAAGATGAATTTCATTTTAGGATGTGTCACTTGGTTTAGATTTAAGAACTACTGCGTATCTTTGATGCTTACCTTGCAGCTTTGCACACGGCTTTCTTATTAATGGTTTTCTTTCTGGGTTGAAACTGGTCTAATTAGTTTGTTGATGGTGTTTTTCTCAGGTTTGGGATCTTGGTGGGCAAGAAAGACTTCGAACATCATGGGCAACATACTATCGTGGAACTCATGCTGTCATTGTAGTGATAGACAGCACTGATAGAGCCAGGATCTCAATTATGAAGGACGAACTATTTAGGCTGCTCCCTCAGGAGGATCTTCAAAGCTCGGTTATACTTGTCTTTGCAAACAAACAGGACCTCAAGGATGCCATGACTCCTGCGGAGATTACTGATGCACTTTCCCTTCACAGCATTAAGAACCATGATTGGCATATCCAAGCCTGCTGTGCTCTTACTGGGGAAGGTTTGTACGATGGTTTGGGGTGGATTTCCCAGCGAGTTACCGAGAAAGCATCAAGCTAGAACTGAAAAAAGATTAGAAGAGAGTGTTGGTACACTGTCCAAGGCTTCGAGGGATTTAAACAGGAGTTTACTCTCTGTACCATCTAACACTACGTGTGCTGTGGTTGAACCGATTGTTTCGTTGTTATATTGATTGTCACCATGGATATATGAGTTGTATCTTCTGCACAATGCTGTCCAACAGTCAGACTTTTTTGCCGGGATATGCAACTCTTTAAACTTTAAACTATATCGACACACAATAATTTCTAGTGGGGGATAAAGGCTATTAATAAATCATTAGAATCCACACGGCTTAGTTCAGTTGACAAGGGATACTATGTAAATTCACGGCCTGATCTCGGGCCCCATTGGCTAGATAAAACCCAACTTCAACAATGCGTATGAGTTTGTGAGTGATTTCATGTTTTTTTACGCCACACGGGAGGGGGAGGGAAAGGGGAAGGGGAAGGGAGATTTGAACCATTAACTTTCCACTCCATTATATAGGGTTCTAACCATCTGAGTAGGACTTCAGAAAAAGGTGTGTGATTTTTAATGATTTCCATCACCGAAAAATAAGCCAATCATTTTGATTAAGTTACAACTATTACAATGTGATGGGCCCGAATTTAACTGGGCTAAGCCCAATAAATTAAGGAGGCCCAAGTCAAGTAAGAAGTGACCCAGGCCCAAACAAGTCGAGAAGGACCACATCGCCAAGCCCAAAATGGATCCAAGTAACCAACGCCCGAAGGAAACACCAAAGGGGGCGCCGCCCAAGGCTGGGCTCCCTTGTCTCCTGTCTCCTGTCTCCCGCTCCTCCTTCGCCCTCCTTTGGCACTTAAGCTCAAGTCCAGTCGTTATTTAGAGTATTTACTTTTTGTCAATTTTTCTACAAGTATTTACTTCAAATTATGGAATAAAATTTCACAATGCTTTTCAAAAGTTGTATTTCTTCCAAGTCCATGAAGTCTTTACAAAAGAATGAATCTGACTTATCAACAAAAAATAAGAATACAAAGACACCTCCTAATGACACTCACTGCCTCCGCTCCCATCATCGCTCGCATCCTCCTCGTCAGTCTCTGGAGCCTCATAAGGTATAAATCTGGAGAAGTCATAACCAGGGAATGTTGTTGAGACCTTCCTCCTGAGCTCGTCATAGCCGTCAACGAAGGCACTTATCTTGGCCCTCTCAGCAGCATCTCTCATCCTCGCCATCTCTACGAAGTGAGCATCTGCCCTGGCAGTTCTCTCAAAGGTTACTCGAAGGTCAGCCTCTAGATGGGCAACCCTCTCACGTGCTAGCCACAACTGCTCAGCGGCACCCTCTCGTGCCTGTCGCTCGAGCCCTAACAGCCTCACGACATCCTCTCGCGCTTGTCGTGCAAGCTCCGCAGTATCCTCTCGTGCCTGCCGCTCAAGCCTTAACTGTTCTCCAGCAGCCTCACGTGCCCACCTCTCCGCTACCTGGCCGTCGATCGCCTCCTTGATCTTCAGCGTATTAGCAAACAAGCTGGGCAAAGCAGCAGCCATCTATAGACATTCGAAGGTGAAAACATAAAGAAAGTCAGGAACAAAACCAAAATATAACAGAAGAAAGCCAACGTGCAGAGCCAGGAGTGTGGAACTTACCAAAGCGAAGCCCTCCACAGTGGCGTCAACTATGCCCTCTGGCCCTGAGAGTCGACCTCCTCAATATTCGTGCGGGTCGCAAGACCATAGAGCCTCTCCTTGGCCAGCCTCATGTCCCGCAGTATAAATACTGGGGCACTACCTGGAGCGGGACAGCTAGGCGGACCCTCCGTAGGAGACCGCACCGGAGCCTCGACCCCCGCAGTAGAGCTGGGGCCATCTCTGGGGGGTGAGGGGACCTCCATCAGAGAAGGACGAGGTGTATCTCCAAACTCCATCTCCCGGGGACTAGCCTGACCAGTGGGCCTCAGCTGAGAAGAACAGGGGGCACTGGACTTCGTCCTCTTAGAAGGGAGAAGAATAAGGGAAAAAAATGGTGAGGAACAGTAAACCACTTGAAGGGGCCTTTAAATAGAGGAAGTGTAGCTTCTTGAGGAAGCTTGATTGAATAGCTTCTTGGAGAAGCTTGGTGAATAGCTTCCTAGAGAAGCTTTGAAGGGATAGCTTCTTGGAGAAAGTTTGAAGGAATAGCTTCTTGGAGAAGCCTCAAAAGAAATGAAAAAGAGGAGTGTGGAAGGAGAGACTAAATAGCTCAATACCCAACAAGAGGAATGCTGAAAAATGCAGAAAATATCCGGAGTCAGTCAAAAAAAAAAAAAAAAAGCACCGTGGGGAACAAGAAAGCTCCCGAGGAAGAAGAACATGCCCTCAAACCCCCTTATCTCGGCAAAAGTCGGAGGCTTGGGGTATGGGGGGAAATGATGGGCCCGAATTTAATTGGGCTAAGCCCAATAAATCAAGAAGGTCCAAGTCAAGTAAGAAGTGACCCAGACCCAAACAAGTCGAGAAGGACCACATCGCCAAGCCCAGAATGGATCCAAGTAACCAACGTTAGAAGGAAACACCCAAGGGGGCGCCGCCCAGGGCCTGGGCTCCCATGTCTCCTGCTCCTCCTTCGCCCTCCTTTGGCACTTAAGCTCAAGTCCAGTCCAACTCAGGATCCTCTTCCGACGGAATAGGAACACGAGAGAGAGAATATCGGGATACGCACGAACGTCTAATCCTACCATGATGGTACTTACCAAAGTAGTAGAGTCCTCTCTTAATTATACTTACCAAAGTGGTAGAGTCCTCTCCATCACGTCACCGCCTCACCAAATCTATATAATATAAGTCCTCTCCACATAGAAAGGCATCACCTTGAGACCACCCACATCTCTATACACATATTGCTCCTCTCTTTCAAAGCACTGTAATTTCCCCGGAGAATACTCTCCTGGTGACTTTTATTCATCAATAAAGAGCTCCGGCCACCACTGCCGTTCCCGAGAGTGGAGTAGGTCACCGGGACCGAACCACTATAAATCTGTGTTTACTCTTATTACTGCTTTCTCATTGATTTTGTCATTGATTACCTGTTTATGGCTCATTAATTATACTCTTATATATACTCAACTGTTGATTTTGTACAATACCAATTTGTGCATCATCACAATGGAAACTATATATGAAGTTCAAGAAATCGTAGTTAGTTGCTATAAGTTTGAAAAATTTCCCACCTGACTTTGTTTTGGTGCGTAGAAGTAAGTTTGCTTTTGCCAGTCACTTTGTTCAAAAACCTGGAAATAAATGTTGTTCCGTTTCCTCATCCCACATCGACTATTAGACCGAAAGAGCTGCAGTCAAAGAGTGTATAAAAAAGAGGCACAACACCCAAATTTTTTTATACCTTTCTCGGCCTTTTGGCTAAGATCAAGTGTAGTATCTGTTCTTATCAATTTAATATCTGATACGTGATCCAATGGATCACACGATATTAAATTAATTTTTTGAGGGAGAGGAACCACCACCAGCTTTCTGTTGGGTTTCCTCGAGCGTCGCCTTGGCGTTGCACTAAAGCCTTGGCCTGGCGCAACCCACCAAATCATTGTTCAAGTGTTTAAGTTCATGGGCTTTTAAGAGAGATGCCCAAATCAGAATCTGGGCCAGTTCTGGGAGTTCAAGGATGGTAGTCTGAATGAAGTGAGATTCATTAGATTGCGGATGTTAGGTCAATTGGGCCTTGTAGAAAATCTTAGGGAAATTTGGAGGCCGATTCTCCTATATGGACTTGTTTGGACTTAAGTCCGTCAAGGAAACTTATTTGTTATGAAGTCCATTTTTTGTCAATTTTACCATACTATCTCTTCCCTTTAAAAGTGAAATAAAACTAAAAATTAAAAACTCCTAAATCTTAGGAGTTTGACTAACATTAAAATATTTTCTCTCTCATATCTATCTATATCCATATATAAGTTAAGAGTTTGACTAACATTAAAATTTTTCCTCTCTCTTATCTATCTATATCCATATATATATATATATATATATATATATATATATATATATATATATATATAGTAATATTAAAAATACAAAATAGTAACATTCAAATACAAAAAAAAATTATCATTTAGACACAAAAAATAATACATTTAAACACAAAAAAATAGTAACATTTAAACATAAAAAAAATTGAAACATTCAATATTAATATTTTAAAAAAATAACAAACAGTAACATGTTCAACAAAAATAGTAACATTCTTAACAAAAACTATAACATACTTAACAATAATAATTTCTCTCAAATTCAAACGCAAAAAATAATACCATTCAAACACAAAAAATAGTAATATTCCAAAACAAAACAAATAGTAACATTGAATATTAATATTTAGTAAAATAATAGTAGTAACATACTCAACAAAAGCAGTAATATGAACAGTAACATAATAAAAAAAATAGTAGCATAAATTTGAATATATATATATAGAGAGAGAGAGAGAGAGCGCTTTGAATTTGAATTTTAAATTTATGATGGAGATATATATATATATATATATAGAGAGAGAGAGAGAGAGAGAGAGAGAAAACTTTGAATTTGATATATATATGTATGTATATATATATATAGGAAATTATATATATATATATATATATATATATATATATATATATATATATATATATATATATATATATATATATATATATATATATATATATATATATATATATATATATATGGAGATTTTATTGGCATATTTTAATTGACCTTGAATTAAGGGATAACAATTTCCAAAATAGGAAATTAATTTAACTTCCTTTCAAGGAAGGGTATTTTTGAGATTAAAAAAAAAAGTGGAGTTAAATCATTACATATAATTTTAAACATGGACTTAGCTCCTTATAAGTTTCATTGCAGGACTTATCTCCAAACAAGTACATCTAGGGGGACTCACTTCCAATTTTCACAATTAATTTCCTATTTTAGAAATTGTTATCCTTTAATTCAAGGTCTATTAAAATATGCCAATAAAATCTCCATCATAAATTTCAAATTCAAATTCAAATCTCTCTCTCTCTCTCTCTCTCTCTCTCTATATATATATATATATATATATATATATATATATTCAAATTCATGTTCATGTTACTATTTTTTTTATTATGTTACTGTTCATGTTACTGCTTTTTGTTGAGTATGTTACTGTTCATGTTACTATTATTTTGAGCATGTTACTGTTTTTTTTTTAGTATATTACTATTGTTATTTTACTAAATATTAATATTCAATGTTACTATTTTTTTTGTTTTTGAATATTACTATTTTTTGTGTTTGAATGGTACTATTTTTTGCGTTTGAATTTGAGAGAAATAATTATTGTTAAATATGTTACAGTTTTTGTTAAGCATGTTATAATTTTTTTTGAACATGTTAATATTTTTGTTGAACATGTTATTGTTGTTATTTTTTAAAAATAATAATATTGAATGTTTCAATTTTTTATATATTTAAATGTTACTATTTTTTTGTGTTTAAATGTATTTTTTTTGTGTCCAAATGATAACTTTTTTTTTGTATTTGAATGTTACTATTTTTTATTTTTAATGTTACTATATATATATATACACCTAACATATATATGAATATAGATAGATAAGAGAGAGAAAAAATTTTACTGCTAGTCAAACTCTTAAACTATATATGGATATAGATAGATATGAGAGAGGAAAGATTTTAATGTTAGTCAAACTCCTAAGATTTAGGATTTTTTAATTTTTAGTTTTATTTTCACTTCTAAAAAGAATGGATAGTATGGTAAAATTGACAAAAAACGGACTTCATAACAAATAAGTTTCTTTGACGGACTTAAGTCCAAACAAGTCCATATAGGAGGACCGGCCTCCAAATTTCCCAAATTAATTTAACTTCTTTTTAAGGAAGGGTATTTTTGAGATAAAAAAAAAAAGTGGACTTAAGTCATTACATATAATTTTAAACACGGACTTAGCCCCTTATAAGTTTCCTTGCAGGACTTATCTCCAAACAAGTACATTTAGGGGGACTCACTTCCAATTTTCACTTATCCTTAATTCAAGTTCGACTTGTGTTTTAAACAAGTTGAACTTGAACAATTTTTTAGACTTGTTTAAAAACATAAGTCTTAAACTCGTAAAACTTGACTTGTTTATATGTAAAATAGTCGAATTACTCGGGTTCGACTCAAGTTCGAAACAGGTCGAATTTGAACAATTTCTTAGACTAGTTTAAAAAAACAAACTCAACATGCTCAAGCTTGCAAAGATTAACACCCTTAATGTCGTTTAAAAAAATGAGCTCGACATGTTCAAGGTCAAGCTCACAAAGATTAACACCCCTATTTGTGAACTTGAAGACCAACATTACATAATAATTTTTCACAAATCTGAAAAAAGACCATCCTTGTCCTAAATGGGGTACAAACACTAAAGGTTTTTACATTGGTTTCTGTAAAAACCTAAGCTCTCTCTCTCAGACACCTTTAACCACTTTTTCAATGGAGGATTCTGAAAACAAAGAATTGTTAAAAGAAACTATTTTTGTTAGGTTTTTCCCTTTCAATTGTTAAAAGAAACTATGTTCATGTCGCACTGCATTCAACATCAATTGGAAAAAAAATAAAAATGAACCGGAATCCCCGAGAGGCCAATCGGCTTTGATTGGTCAAAACAAAAGAAAAATTAATTTTATTTTCTGCACAATGGAACATTTCTTCATTTGACACTTCAAGAACAATGAGTTGCTTGCTTCATACTTGTGATGCTGTAAGGTACCAAATCTTGAAACCTCTGGCCAACAACTAATGAAAAATTGGAAACCAGCATAATAAAATGATCACAGTAGCCAACATCCGCAACCTGATGAATCTTGTTGTCCTTCAAACCATCGATCCCACGATGGGTTTACGGGGCCATTTGTCCTGCCAAAGAGGTAACAAAAATGAAATCACTCCTAGAATAAGGTTGATAATAAGGTTGGATAAGCGTGGTTCCAGCCTAAATATGAAGCATCCCAAAAATAAGAAAAAAATATATTACACTGGGAGTAGCGGATCTGCTCTTGACTCGACATAACTCAGCATCCTACAAGCCACATCACAACATTCATTTAGAAAATCAATAGTCACATTACAAATTAATGGATTAGACAACTTAGTAATGCATATTCCCAAATATGTTCTCACACTTACTCCTTGCAAGAAGCCGAGGCTGCCTCCATTTTCTCAAGTTGTTCCAGCTCTTCCTGTGTATAGGATGTAACAGAATGAAATCAAACTCGAAATGAATTACAGCAATAAATACAACCAAGTTACAATGAAAAGGAGATTCAGCGGCTGGTGGGTCTCAGCCGTATTAATCATAAAGGTAGGAACTTTTTCAGGTATAGTGGTTCCTGTGGTACTGACAAACAGGATTCCAAAACTGAAGCATAGTGCTCTACAGAAGGAGTCACCTTCTTCTCAAGTTACTTCAAATGAAATGCGTGTTATGAACACTTGCCATCACAGGGGAACTGAACTCTCTGTTAAAAATGACATTTTAGCAAGGAAATATTACACGATGGAGTTTGGTGTCTTCTTCTCTGGTTAATTTTCAGAGTAAAAATAAACGCACAACCAGTTGGAGTGTGATATCTCTATTTTGTGATACGTTGCAGAGCATCACCCTGAGTGGGAGGTGGCTAGACTCGCCAGCTGCACTCATAATCCATTAATGTACCAGAGAATCTTCAATGATCTTAAGTTCACATAGCTGAAAAATAAAAGACCCTTAAAAAACAAACAATTTAAAGGAACGGGGAGCTCAGGCGATGTTCAGGAATTATGGACCAGGATTAAATTGTTAGAAAACAAATTTAACAGGAAACTTCACTTGATTTACTAAACTTAATGCTGCTAACATACTTTTCACATTGTTTTTGGTTCTCATCAACTCATGAAATTAAAATGCATTAGTTTACAGGTGTGGTTAGTATAAAATGTACTTGTTGAAACAACTTGTGAACATCCCAACAAAGATGCCATCTAGCTAAAGCAGTTTAGTATAAAAATCCGTTTACAGGCGTGCTTAGTATAAAAATCTGTATCACCGGTTCAACTATCATTTTCATCAGAAACCAATAGCAAAAAAAAAAATGAAAAAAAAACACCCAAACCACAAACTAAAGGAGTTTCAGGAGTTCCTGCTGTGGTTTTCCATACTACTTCGAGAATGAAATATTTTACGCAGCAAAGATGTTCACATTCCACATCCTTCCACTTCAGCCATGAATATTTCCTTTTTACTTCTCAACTCCATATTTATAAAGGAGTATAGAGTGAGCAATCTTGGGCAGTGAAGTTCTATACTTGGCATTGTACAACATAGCAGAGAAGGAAATGCTTCTAATGTCTATCAATTCTCTCTTCTATGTCCTGTTAAATTCATCAGCAACAAGTGTCATTCCATTCTTGAACTTGTAAGTAGCTCCACTAGTCACTAGATTCCATTTCTTTACACACCAGCTGCTACAGTTGGTATTATTTCTTGAAATCTTAACAACTGCTTAAACCATTTCAAGTTGTCAACTATATGGGAAGAGAAGATCTCCTTAGAAGGGCAGTAAAAGAATTGGTACTACATAAGGTGACTAACAAAAATATTTATTGAAACGCTGAGAATCTACTTACAAACTATTCATTTTATTATAGGAAACAAACAAACTATTCATTGATGGCCAAAGAGTGAAGTTTCAGCAAATTTATGTTTCAATAGCTTTTTGAAGTCTGACATTGAATACATTCTTTTACCTCTTTCTTTCCTATCCCATAGTAACTTATTTGTGTTCACATTTTCCTAGGTGATTTGTACGAATCATGAAACTTATTTGCTATGCTTCGAGACACCCTTTAACATTGACATCATGCAGGTGACAAAGTGTACTTCACAATGTTTACAAGCTAAAAGCTTCAACCAGTCCCAGCACCATTTCTTGAAGCCTAGAATCAGCTAGCGCACATTCTTCCAATTTACAGCTAGTTCAACTCAGCTTCCTTCCTAATCCAATCAATTGGCACACAACAAGGATAGAAAATCTAACTGTCCTGAGTCAAATATAGAACCAAGTCATCAAATCTTCTTTACTACTTAAAACCTTGCCCCAAGTGCACACACACTGAACCATCTAACCCTCCTACATTCCAAATTGTTGAGGAAACAGAAAAACGCAATTTCTATCTACTTTTTACACAAAGATCAGCGTACCCCCTCCTACATGCCAAATTGTTGAGGAAACATAAAAACACAATTTCTATCTATTGTTTACACAAATATCAGCGTACCCCATCCCAATGTATGATTCCAAAGTAAATTGTGCAACTTTCATGTACTAATTGTGTAAGCTAATCCAATCAATTAGCACATAAAAAGGATCGAAAATCTAGCTGTAACGAATCAAATAAACAGGACAAAGTCATCAAACCTTCTTAATTACTTAAAACCTTGCTCCTAGGAAAAATACAAAACCATAATTTCTACCTATTTTTTCCACAAAGATCAACGTACCCCTATGACCACAAGTAAATTAGAAAGGACCCATTCCAAGATTCATTGTTACACTACATTAACAATGAAAGAAAATTAACACATAACTCTCTTCAATATATTCATAAACCACTTCAAAATGACTACTTTCGCAGTCAAAGTCAATTAGGTCAATACAACTGAGTTAACAAGTAAATCAACCACCAATCACCCAACTAACAAAGAGCAGAAAAATCAAACTTGAATAGCCGAAAAGGGTCAAAGTGACAACAAGAACTAACCTCCAAGAAGCGAACTTCTTGCTCAAACCGCTTCAATTCAGCCGAAATCCGATGCTTCCCTCTGGTATCCGTCGCTGCCACCACCGATCGCATCAGCTCTGTTCTTTCCGTTTGCATCTTTCTGTTCATAAAAACGAAAAATTCTGTCTGTCTCTCTCTCAAAAATCAAATTCCAAAGAATCAAAACAGATGAGTGAAGAAATGGGTCATTGTAGATGAGCCGAAACTGTTAGTCAAATTACTTGAAGACTGTATCTCATTAAATGATCATTGGAGGTGAAAGGGTTCTAACTTTGTGAGCTTTCGATTGGATTAGGGATTGCGATGTTTGGAAGAGGAAAGGGGGCAGAAAACAGAGAGCTTTTGTGGGAGTGTTTGTTGGGTTACTTTTTTTGGGGTTACTTAATAAGGTCTTGTAATGCATGAAAGTTGCTATTCTTTTCACTCATTTTCTTGCCTTTTTTTTTTTTTTTTTTTTATCTCCCTTTCAATACTCTTTTTAAAAATAAAATTATAAATGCTCGACTATAAAATATTGTGATTAATGACGTAAAAAATTAAGAAGGGCGAGGTGTGTTGAGTTGAATGAGTTGTAGGTCAAATGTATCGGGTGTGTAAAGTAAAATGAATGAAAATGCATAGAAGTAGAATGGTTCTGTCAGCTGAAGAACTGTGTTAATCTACTATAATGAAAGTTTTTGTTCATTGAAGTATGTGTAATTGAGAAAGAAGATGAGTATAGTAATCGCATTATTTTGGGCAACGTATGTGTTCACTTTTTTTTATACATAGATAATCATGCGATCTCTAACTGAATTGGCAGAAAATATTTGAGTAATATTTGGTCGTTAAAAACTCTTTTCTTTAGGTACGATGAGATTTTCTAGAAGTGATGATGTAACCTTCTAGAGATGGTGTCTTCTAGCCCAAGATAGGATACGCCGGTGAAAGTCCTCTTTTAGTCTTTCTGATAATTCCCAAGTTGTTAGTCGTCCTAGGGTAATTTATAACTGTCTTGTATTCTTCCAGGTCGGCATACGATGACATAGACTGTTGTTCCTAGGACGAGATATACTCTCTTTTCTAGTGTCATCAGTGGTCAATCATAAATTACTTTAATTAATTATAATTTTTTATTTACGAAGTATAACTTGACCTCTAACATTTATATTTTTTTGATTGATTATAATATTTTATAATCAATAATGCCATGTATCTTATGCATCCAAAAAATTATAACTTGACTTTTAAACATTTTATAATTTTTGATACACTATCGAAGGCTAACTTATTCTTTTACTTCTTTCTTTTCTGGGTTTTCATCTTTCATAAGGTGACTATCAACCTCCCATTTTTATTTTCCTTTTTCAAATTTATTGCCAAATTTGAATAATCAATTTACAATTATAAAATAATTCATGGGGCTTAAGGAGGTTGGTCCTTTTTTGTTTATTTGAGCTTAAGTACACTCAAAAAACTTATTTGGGAATAAGTTTATTTTGATCTCCATTGTCCAAAATACATTCAATAATTATATTTAGTTAAAATTTGTTTGAAAAAACTAACAACTCATAAATTGGGAATTGTATTAGTATTAACAACTCATATCTTGAAAATTGTGCTAGTATTAAAATTATGTTTACACACACACACACACACATCTATATATATATATATATATATCAAACAGTAACACGCTCAACAAAAAAATAGTAACATTAAACAGTAACATGCTCAACAAAAAAATATATCAAACAGTAACACGCTCAACAAAAAAATAGTAACATTAAACAGTAACATGCTCAACAAAAAAATAGTAACATCAAACACTAACACACTCAACAAAAAAAATAGTAACATGCTCAACAAAAAAATAGTAATATCAAACAGTAACATGTTTGATAAAAATTTAATCATTGTAATAGAGTGACACCCCCGCAATAGAATAAATATTCACATATGGTGTCACTCTATGACAATGATTAATTTTTTAATTAAATTTTTTATTGAACATGTTACTGCTTGATGTTACTATTTTTTTGTTGAGTGTGTTACTGTTTGATATTACTATTTTTTGTTAAGCGTGTTACTGTTTAATATATATATATATATATATATATATATATATACACACACACATATACATATGTGTGTATATATATAAAATAAAATAAATCACTAAACATGTCAAAATCATATGCTTAACATTACAAAGTCCATTATCAATCACTAAAAAAATATATCTATACAATGTTGGACTTAATATACTTAAATTTTGAAGCGCATTAATGTAAAAAAATTCATCCCTCTAGTTTTAATTTTTGTTTTTGTAATGTCTCCTATGCTTGTGTCCGTTGTACCGTTACCATTACTATTACGTTATGGTATTTACTGTAAAATTTAGGGTCTTTTGGGACATTTTTTTTGTGATTAGGGGTGTTCAAATTTTCGATTACTTGCATATTCCGACCCTACTCAACCCAACTTATCAATTTATCCGGTAAACTACTGATCTAAAAATTAATAACTAAAAAATACGGTTCACCCGATTTTCTACCCTATTGTTTTGGACGAAATTCGATTGGAATAATACACTTGATCGGGTAGGTTCGGCCAAAAAAAAAGTCTTTCACAAAGTATCGAGTAAGAAGATAGAATATCATAATTCCTACCCGTCGAGTGGGGTGAACACCCCTATTTGCAGCGACTGTGTTCGCTGTCACAAAAAGCGTGTTATGACAAAAATAGTTTTTTATTTTATTTTGTGATGATAGTGTTGTCATAAAAAAATTATTTATTGCAATAAATACTACTTGAGTTGAGACGGACTGTTCTCGCCATAAAGACTTTTTCAAACTTCACTTATTATAGCGAGACAATAAAATCATAATATCGCCACAAAACATATTTGCGGCCACAAATAAATTTTTTGTAACAACACTTTATCACTATAAAAAACTTTTTTCCTTGTAGTAAAACCATATGAGTTGCCCAACACTTATAACATTCCGGAATTTAATCCATTACTACCACCAAAAACGCCTGCACATCCTCCACAACTGTCACCCGGATTGCCTTGTTAGTCTTCTTTCTTGACGGATTTAAACACTGCAGAGGCTTCTTTGGAAAAAGACACAAAGTTATATCTCTTGTAGTTTATAGAGCTTCAGCTCCACTTATAGGTTTAGGGAGTAAGATGTCATCCAATGCATTTTTTTTTTCAATTTTTTTCTTAGCATATCATTTACCATCTATTCAAGTCAGGCCGGCCCAATATAAAGGCCACTTAAGCAGTTGCTTAGGGCTCCAAAAAAAATAAAGAGGGCTCCCAAATAGTAATATAGGCTATAAGTGTAATTTAAATTGACTCAAAAAAATTTGGTTTAAAAGTACCAATTTTATGAAAATTCTTAAAAGATCTATACCAAAACAATGACCCAACTCACATCTCCCTCACTTTTGACAGGCCCCATTTAACACTTTCGCTTAGGGTCCCAGTTTTTATTGGGCTGACTCTAATTCAAGTCGGGTCTATTGAATACAAGTGGGTCCCTCACTCATCAATAGTTGGTCGCTCTTTCATTAATGGTAGATAATGTGTCGAGAAAAGAATTGAAAAAAAAATGTATTGGAGAGAATCTGAATGCCAAGTTTAGTGAGCCATTTGTCTAAGCCAACCCTACCAATATTGAAAAAAAAAAAGATTGCAAAGTGCCAAATATTCGGTTTTTTGTTCGGTTTGCATGTCTTTGTCACTCAAAGCAAGTCAGAGAACATTAGGAAGAGTTAATATGTCACCAAAAACGATGGAATAAACCGTTTATATTCTTTAGGATCAATTCATAAACCCTTAAAATACTTGGTTTTCCAATCCAATAGGACAGAATTCTGGATCTTAATGGCCTCAACATGAATACAGATAGGAGTGATAATCGAGTCAAGTTACTCGGGTTCAGTTCGTTTTGTGCTCGGTTCAAACTCAGAGTTTGAACAATTTTTTAGGCTAATTTATATGTAAAATAGTTGAGCTACTAGAGCCAAGGTTGAACAAGTTTTTAGACTCGTTTAAAAAAATGAGTTCGACAGACTCGACTCAAACTCGAAAAACTTGACTCGATTATCAGCCCTACATATAGAACTTTGAATGAAAAGATTCTTCAAGCAAATTGCAGCAAATAGTTCTTAAATTCTGTGTTTTTGTGTAATTTGGGTCCTCAATTTTTTTCAATTTTGCAAAGTTTTCAATTTGAGTCGAATTGATACAATCAAAAACAAAAAGGTAGGGAAGACACACATAAGGGTTAGTTATCGGTTTTTCCTATTATTAACTTTTTTAAAGTTAGGATTTGTTTCTGTTTTGGAAACCCTAGAGTTTCGATTTTTCTTATAAATTGGCATATGTATTACAATTTTGTGGGAGTTAATCAATTAATAATATAATATTTCAAGAGTTATTCTCTGTATTTTCTTTGTGAATTCAGAGTATCTTTTATTCTTTACACTTAGTGACGATAATCTCTCTGTGTCCTCTTTTATCCACTGCGTCAATATATTTTGAATAATGTTATTTAAACCTAAAAATTTGACATAATTTATTAATCTAATGATGTGCGTGATTTCAGTGGAACCATTGAATCAAGACCAAATTTTAATGTTTGATAGAGTTTATAGTCAATCCAAAGATCATACTGAATTAAATCAACAAATTAGATCTAATAGGATTGCTCATGTATTTTAGTGTAAGGTTCTTTCAAACAGAAAGATACTGAGAAAAAGCTCGACTGTTTCAATGCAAAGCATTTAGTCCTCACCCCCTGTGGCCAAGCCATATGGCATGCATTGGGAATCATTTAGAAGAAGGATGAGTGATCTACAACTCTGTTTGTCTCCCTCTCTCTGTTTCTGCCTCTACAACCACCACCACAATCAGTGTCCACCCCCTCCCCAGCAACCAAAACAACCCATGTCTGATATGACCTTCTTAGGTAGGGGTGGTAATTCAGACGATATGACACAAACTCGATAAAAAATTAAAAGATTATATTTGATTGATTCTCAATATAAACTCGAAAATGACATCCTCAACTCATTTAAAAGTAAATGGATCGAATTAATATTGAATATAAAAAATCCCCAATTCCCTGTTTAGCAAGTATATTCTTATTTTTTTTACAAAAAAATATTTTTGAGCCTATATTGTGTGGGTCATTGTTATGCACCCAATCTTTGATCCAAAAGTCCCAGGACTCGTGGGGGATTATAGCTTATAACTATGTTATGACAGTCTACTTTATCGACACTGACTCAACGGTAGTCTTTTATCTTTGGCGGTTACACTCACTTACCAATTTTCAATACAATAACATTATGCCCATACATAATATTAAGGCATTTTAATTCAGCCTATATGTCATCCTTTTCGAGACTCGAACTCATGACGTATTTGCTCTGATATCAATTGTTATAAACCCAACCGTTGATCCAAAAACTCCAGGACTTGTGGGGGGTTAAAACTCATATCTATTTGAACGAAACAATCATCGGAGAGCTAGAGATTTTTTTATTTGATTTTATAAGCACCTGAACTAAATGGATTTGTAGTTTATGGAAAGCCTGTGGTTGTAAGTTGGATCAAAATTGAATAATTAGCAGAACGAGCCCAAAACAGCACGACGCGAAAACAAGGGGATTGCAACCCTTATCCAGAGTAATAACCTAGGGGGTGTTGGATGTATTTTTTAAATAAAACAAAATCACTTATTGAAATATCTGATTTGTATCATGCAATTTAGAATAAAATAGTAACAAAAAAGAACGAAACAGTAAACATATAAAACAATAAATTCAAACTAACTCTTTTGTAGAACATGAACTGTGATTAAACTTTAGAAAGATCAAGACTAGTGTTTGCCATTATGTCCTTAAAACATATTTTACCCTCCACACTTGGTGTTTATAGAAATCTAAGCGTTTGAATCACATGATATAATGATCTTTTCACACTTAGAAGTAGCACTCCAATATAAATGCCCAACAAACCAGAATTGTGTAATGTACTCTTAGATATCTGGACTGCTAATGCCAAAAATATGAATGTAATGACTGTCTTAATAACTAAAAAATGTAAGTTTGAAGTGGTGAGGGCTATCCCACATCGGATAGCTTTGGGTGTGTGAGTTGTGTTTATATGTCTTCACCTGGCTGCCTCTTTAGAGGTGGTTTAGGTGTTTGATCAAAAAAAGCCAATGAGCGTCTATTGGGGCGTTCGGTGTTGGGCTGGAAACTCACTCCTTAGGGCCAAAGGCCCGTGCTATGGTAACTATGCGGGGTGTCGGGGGACTGGGCTATCCCACATCGGATAACTTTGGGTGTATGAGTTGTGTTTATATGTCTTCACCTGACTGCCTCTTTAGAGGTGGTTTAGGTGTTTGATCAAAAAAAAAAAAGTGGTGATTGTTTAGACAGTTACCATTATAACCGACTCAACCAAGTAGACACAATGCAATCAGAAAACACCATTTAAGTATGTTTAATGAACATACACGAATTCAAAAATTGGTTAAATTTAGGCTCAAATATGACTAAGAATTCAGTTTTTACAACTAAAATCTGTTTTGATCCAAATGGCTATCTTGCAGCAATTCTACAAACTCAGGGAACTGATCTTGTTCTTTTGGAAGTACTATATTAGATTTCTATATGCAAAATAGACAAGCAGCCGAATATACTTGGCTTTTTTCTCGTTATTTTCTCAGCCGAATATACTTGGCTTTTTGCTCGTTATTTTCTAAGTGTTGGAAACAATTTTTAAGAGCAAAGAACCCTTTACTCCAACCTATAAATACCACCCTCTCACCTTCTCTTCTTCCCATCAAAGACTCACCACCAAACCCAACCCCAAAACCTTCATACCAGTTGTTCACTAACTTTGAAAACCCTAGACAAATCATGGGTGTCACCACCTTCACTGAAGAGTACACTTCACCTATCACCCCTTCAAGGCTCTTCAAGGCCACAATCGTGGACTCTCACAACTTGATTCCGAAACTCATGCCACAAGGCATTAAGAGCATCGAATACCTCCAAGGCGATGGAGGGGCTGGAAGCATTAAGCAAATCAACTTCACTGAAGGTTAGATCATTTACCCTATATATATGTCTTATATAATTAGGGGTGCAAATGAACCGAACTGAACCAAACCAAGCCGAGTCTGAGTACCAAGTTGCCTGGACTCGGTTAGCTCGTTCATGGAAAATATGTTCTTGATCGATTCTTGATCATGACAAGCTTTGAAACATCTTGTTCAATCTTCATCAGTCAACTTTTATTTAAGCTTAAGCTTGGGCTCGAGTTCAGGGGTGGCCCCGAGCTAAACGGATGCCCTAGGCGAAGTTGTTGGATGAGGCCTTATTAATTATTATTATTATTAAGATAGTATATAAGTTTTTAATAGTTAATTATATATGGATCTAGAAATTTTATTTGGAGTTCTAAAAATAAAATTAGAGTTAATTGAATATTTATCCATAAATTTTTATTTGGGGCCTTAACAAAAATCGGCTTTAACTAAATATTGATCTAATTGAACTTGGACTTTAAAATTTTTAAAAAGAATTTAGACTTATTTCAAGATATTTTGAGGCCCCCAAAATTAAGCGACCCTAAAGTACGACTTCAATTGCCTAGCCTGTGGGCCAACACTGGGCTCGACTTGGCTTGCCTAATTTTTAAATGAATCGATCTCAAGCTTGTATTCGATCGTAAACTCGACTTCAAGCTTTTGTTCAAAATTTAAACTTGAGCTGAAATTTGGTTCATTTAATAAATGAGCAAATTTGAAAGAGTTTTTATCCAAGCCAATCCCCGAATTATTCATAATATCCATATTTTTTGCAATTGCCTAATTTCCCATCCCAAAACATGCATGGATCTAACATGAGTCTTTTTTATGCAGGTAGGGAATTTAATTCCATAAAGTACTACATCGACGAGCTCAATGAAGAGACATTCACATACAATTATACATTGATTGAAGGCGGCGACTTGGCAGACAAGCTGCAGAAAATAACTTACGAGGTCAAGTTTGAGGCGTCGCCGGACGGTGGTTGTGTCTCCAAGGTGACGAGCAAGTACTACACAGAGGGTGATTTTGAGCTCAAAGAAGAGGATATCAAAGCAGGCAAAGAAAAGGTCTTGGCCATTTACAAGGTTGTGGAAGCCTATCTCATTCAAAACCCTGAGGCCTATGCTTAGATTTCTGTGTTCCCATTTCCTTATAATTCTCTTTCAATGTTTTCTCAGACCTGTTGTCTGAAACTTGGGCTCTTGGTGTGGTGTATGTTTGTCTACTTGCATAAGGTTTTAGAATAAGGAGTCTACCCTCTTGTGATATTGAGGGGGTAGAGTGTGATTTGTTTTCTTCAGGAAATATGTTTTATATATCCTGTTGTTATAATATATATATACTAGTTATTGTCTGTGCCTGAAGGCACAAAATAATAAAAAATGGTAAACAATAAACATATTTGTATTCATATCCAAAATCAAATCACAAACATAGAGAATAGATAAATGAATTTAAGCATCGGTTTGTAGTGGGGGTGAGAGGTGGTGGGCGGCAGTGGTGGTGGTAGGAGACGGTAATGGTTGTGGTGAATGACAATGACTGTGGTGGTGGCGGCGAGGGCGGCGGCTATGGTGGTGGCGGAGGTGGTGGTGGTGGTGACGGTGGTGGTGATGGTGATGGTGGCAGTGGCGACGACGGTGGTGGTGGCGGTCGGGGTGGTGGTGGTGGTGGTAGAGGTAGTGGTAGGGCGGTTTCAAATATTATTATTATTTTTTTAAAGTACTTATGAGAAATAATTTTTAGAAGTACTTTTAAAAAATCAATCCAAACATACCCTTAGGGGCCTATTTTTCTTATTAAATTTAGGGTGTCAATATTAACCGTTAGATTAACTTTAAAGTAAAATTTAAAGCGATCTCAACCGCGAATAACAAAAGTCATTTTGTTTATCTTTTGAGATTTGAATTGTAAGCTACTTTATTATATAGATATATAAATGCAATCACAGAGTTAATAACTCGAGATTCTAAGTTTGAGTTTCGCAAGGACGTCGTGGTTGACCCACGTTAAAAAGAAGAAGAAGAACAACAACAAATTAAAAGATCTTACAAACCCAAAGTATGACTATATTGGAATCTTGCGTCACAAAAAATAAAGAAAACTTTTCACGTGATCTGCAATAGTTTTCTTCTAACGTTTCTTCTCACTTAGTACTCAAGTAAATAAATGCATACACATACATATACATTTACATATATGTATGTATGTGTGTGTGTTTTGTGTGTGATATGCAATGCTTTTCAATGGTCTAATGTTGAGAGAATTCTATATAGGGTGCTTTGGGAATTTTCACTAAAATTATGCAGACATAAGCCAACTTTGACGGCCGTTCAAACGGACATTAACGGTCTATGTGTTACACGATCTATCTTGACGGTGTTGGTGTAAATTGTCATACCTAAAGGGATTAATGTTATTTAGCGACAAACTTCAAGGGACCTTAATGTAATTTACCCAAACAATAGTGTTTCAATTTTGAATTTCAAGGCTTGTCTTAAAAAAATCCAGACTTTTCCAGATTTTATAATCCAGACTTGCTCAGCTCTTACTTCTTGCTAATTTTTATTTTTGAACAGGCAAATTTTTTTTTTTAATTTATTGAAAATGATTTGCTGGGCAACTAGGGTGGAATTCCTGCTTGGGCATGACCATAGCAGCCCAAACCCATGAGGGAAGTCCACCACCAATAGGGCCTAGACGACACGAAACCACAGACACTCCCAAACACTAATCCTCGGACTACAGAGCATGTTTATTATATCAAATTCGCTCTATGTCTCGTCGCTTGATTCAGTTATTTAGGATACCAATCCGGGTAAAACTATGATACCAAAATTAAGTTTTGGATATTATACTAAAAATAATTTGTCATTAAAATTTTTAGTTTGAAGTGCTTATAATAATCATCGACTTTGACAATCTATAATATAAAAAAAACAAGTTTCAATAAGTTCATCCAACGGTCTCAAATAAACTCATTTAATGACTATCAACATCCATCTCAAAACCATTCACATTACACCGTACCTCCAGACACGAGTTACCCCTAACCTATAATATAAAACAGAACAGACTTCAATAAACCCATCCGACGGTCTCAAATAAAATCATCCAATGGCCACCAACATCTTTTTTTTTTTTTTTCACTTACATTACACTGTACTTTCATATACGAATTGCCCCTAGTGATAAAACGAAGTGTAACAATACAATAATAAATTTTCATGTGTCAAGTTAGATAAAGAAGAGGTTCCGATACTTACAATAAACTTTCGAATCATAATCCAAACCTTACAAATCCTGAAATTTTTTAGCCAAGGTACTTCGAATTTGAGCCATCACTGAAAGTGGAACTCAAGAAATCCAATCTTATGTTTCACTCTAAATTAGTCCCACACCGCTAAATTATCCGTGCAGGCTAAATCTTACCATATTTCGCATTTAAACATTATTTACTTGGTTGGTGACAACAAATAATCAAGGCCAAAGATGTTGCTTTGTGGAGAGAAATGAGAGCTTTAGTGCTTCACGGTAGTGGCTGCAAGCCTAACCCGTAAAGCAAGGGTATTTTAGTATTTTGACAAAGAAATCCCGTCGGCTTGGTTTCAAACCCACCTATCAGGTAGAGGTGGGTTTGAGATAACCCATGTACATGATGATGACTACAAGCCTACAACTACAATTCAGTATTCACACCGGACCCAAAATAAGTCCGAATAAGATCTTCCAACTATTTTTTTACTCTTCAAACAAAAGATATGTGGGGCCCAACGTCATTTTCTCCAATCCAACCAACATAGGTTAAGTCCCTTTATCCCATCAACCAAACACCCCCATAGTTTTGTAAGAGGATTGTGTCTTCTCTTTGAATGCTCTTTGTCTCCTAAACATGAAACCTCACAGCTGTCCGAATATTATATTTCAAAAAAGGACTTTGAGCACATAAGTTTGAATAGTGCAACCCAATTCCCAAGAAGAAGTAACATGTTAGGGTTTTTTGAATTAAAAGATTTTGAGGGTCGTTATTTTTAGATATAAGTAGTTTAGTAGTAATTATGTGTATTCGAAATTTATTTTAACAATTTTACATATATCATTTTTGTATATTATCTTTATGCACCATCTCAATATAAAATATTAGATTAATGGATCTCATTAAATTAATTAAATATTTGATGGTTGAGATCATGTCCCGCCAAGTAAGGTTGATAATTGGGCCAAACTTTATGAGTTTGAGTCAATCCTGTCGAATTTACTTTTTTAAACGAACTTAAACCAAACCAAGTCGGGCTTGAGTAAATCGATTATTCTATATATAAAAGAGTTGAACTTTATGAGCTCGAACTGCTCACTTTTTTAAACAAGCCTAAAAAATTATTCAAATTTAATTCGTTTAAAAAATGAATCGAGTCCGAACAGTGTCTAAAATGAGTCGAACCGAACCCGAGTAGTTTGGTTTGATTATCAACCCTAACTTCAAGTAAAGTATATGAGATGGTGCACATATTATTATTATTATCGAATTTATTTTAGCTGCGCATTAAAAAATAAGTGGTTGGAACATGTTCCCCAAAATTGCAAGAAGTTAATATTGGATTGGCCATTGGGTGCGAGAGAGAGTGGCCATTTCTTTTTTTTCTTTTTATCAGAGATAGTGGCCATTTCATTCTTCTTGGAGAAAGTCATATATTATGATTATGACATCTAGGCTTGATTTGACTATTCGATTTGTTGTTATTCAACTCTTTATAGGGGAAAATGGTTACTACACCCATCAAAACTCTGTCTCTCTCTCTCCCTCCCTCCCTCTAGACTCTCACTCACAATCACTCCCTCACATACAGCCCTCCCCAAACTTTGAAGATTGCTTGTCTTTTAGCTGTCAAAGCAGGTACAATGGCTAATGTACTGAACGAAGAACAACTTGTTGATGAGTTTCAGGAGTCATCTGGCCTGTTTGACAAAGATGGAGATGGTTAGTTTCAACTTTCAATCTGTTTCCATATTTCAATACGCATTACATATACATACATACACTCTTGCATGCTTACATTCTTTTGCTTTTTGTTTTTGTGATTGTAGTCATTCTTATGCATTTGTCTTCCAGAATGATAAATGGGTCTTCCTCATTTCTCTCTCTCTCTCTCTCTAGCTTCTGATGAAGTGTGTGAACTTATAGGTTGCATTACTGTGGAAGAATTGGCAACAGTGATAAGGTCATTGGATCAAAACCCAACTGAAGAAGAACTTCAAGACATGATTAGTGAAGTTGATTCTGATGGAAATGGAAACATAGATTTCCCCGAGTTCTTGAACCTAATGGCCCAAAAAATGAAGGTAACATCATTAATGATTCTAGCTAGCTAGTTTTTTTTTTTTAATCTTACCACAAATGGATCAATCTAAGATTGCTAAACATGTTTATGAAAATGAATATAGGAGACTGATGTAGAGGAAGAGCTTAAAGAAGCTTTCAAAGTTTTCGACAAGGATGAAAATGGTTACATTTCAGCTAATGAGGTGAGCTAGCCTTTTACACGTTGCTTTTCATCATACTCAATCAAAATTGGTTGGTATATATATATATATATCCATGGAAAAACTGTCATTATTTTTGCATTCAAAGTTCTAAATTTTACCATTGTCTTATCCTAGTTTGGACCCGTTAAATTTAATATGGAAGGGGTCGACTGCATACGAAATGTAACGTTTGATAAAAAGGCCGCAAATACACGAGACTCTCGCCTTCCTGAACGCACATTATATAAACATGGAACACCAAAATTACATCCTCAAACAATCATTACACTGTATTTCTTCATATAATCTGTAAATGAGGTAGACTAGATCCCTTCCCATTTTGCAAACACACACAAAAAAAAAAAAAAGAGAAAACAGGTCGTTGTCATGATAATCACACTTGTATAATTACGTAATAAAATTATGTTCCTTCATTCTCATTCTTATCAACATTAAAATGGACAACCTCTAGTGAGAGTGATAGAATAGCATAGCTATGATTAATTGAAGTCAAAAAAAAAAAAAAATCGAATGGAAACTCTCATTTACTTACTTAATTCAGTGGTTTTGCATCTTCGATACGTCAACGATTCAATATAGAGTAGGTAAGCCCGCCCCACGGGCAAAGATTCTTGCTACAAGAAGTGTTTGGAACTACATTCGGACATTTCCATCCATTTCTATAGAGTAAAGGAGAAGAATCACGAGTTTAAAACTTATGGTTAATAATAAAAAAAGAAAAACAAAACAATTATTGCTTTATAATTATGCCAACATTCAAATTTCAGTTGACCTGTCATCCAATAAAATATGAGAATTTTGCCAGCTGTTTCACGTAGTCGATTAGGGTATGCAATGAATTTAACCACAAATTAAAGATTCTACAAAAAAAAAAAAATTAATTTAATCTATTATCCTGTGCAGCTGAGGCACGTGATGATCAATCTAGGCGAAAAACTAACGGACGAAGAGGCCAAGCAGATGATTAGGGAGGCAGACTTGGACGGTGATGGTCAAGTCGACTACGAAGAGTTCGTCAAGATGATGACGACGGTCTGATGAAAGTTTGATTCAATGTGATCAAGAATAAAAACTTATTTAGAATTCAAATCTGCTTATTTTTAAAATAGGGTTTTTATTATTTATTGTTTTATTGGTGTTATATGTAATAGCCGTCTGATTCATCCCTATTCTATTCAGCCTACGCTTGCTTGTAGTCTATAATTTCTCAGTTTAATGTTAAAAAAAAGGGAAGATTTCATCCGCGTCCCTTTTAGTTAGGTCTAAATTCAATGACACCCCCTCTCAATTCTGAAACTTTACTGTACTCCCTTCTAGTTTATACTTTCAAATCAAAGAAATCATCTTAACGGTAACTTCTAACGATTTGATTATATATTTTATAAAAATATCAAAACTATCCTTTGTGATATAAATAGACTAAAATACCCTTAACCCTTTCCCCATTACATATAGGAAAATTTTCATCTACAACCTTTTAGTTATGTCTAAATTCAATGACACCCCTCCCGATTCTAAAACTTCACTGCATACTCTTCTGGTTATATTTCAAATCAATGACACCCCTTTAACTGTAATTTTTACCGCTGTCAGTACATAAAGTAATGATTTGACTAAATATTTTGTGAAAATGCCAAAATTATATTTTATTATGTAAATGGACTAAAATGCCCACAATTATTTTCCCATTATATATGCCCTTACCAACCAGTAAGCGTTATTTCTATCATTATATTATCCCAATGAATTTTTATCATTTTAAAGTGTTGCATGATAACTTTGTTATAGTATTACTCATCATATTATCACTCATTTGGTTATATAATCGAGTTTTTATAATTTTTATAATTAAAAATAATTTTCTATAATAAAAATTACAACCGATAAAATCAGTGTCAAAATTCCATCCATTTCTAATTCATCTGCTATCGTTTGTCCTCTACAACGTCACCTAACAACTCTTCACACATCACCATTCATATATAAAATTTAAATATTATTTGATAAAATTTAATATTAATTGGATAAATTTTATCTTAATTTGATAAATTTAAATACTAATTTGGTGTTAATTTAATAAAATTAAATATTAATTCAGTGTTGTTTTGATAAAACTTAATGTTAATTGAATAAATTTAAATGTTGCTTTAATAAAATTGAATGTTCATTTTATGTTAAATTAAATAACTGACATTAATTTGATAAGGCTAAATGTTAAATTAAGGGAATTTAATATTCTATTTAATATATTAAATTTTAATTTAATAGAATTGAATGTCAATTTGGTGTTGATTTAATCTGGAGGGGTATTTTTAAATATAGGTTTATTCACGTTGAAGTTTATATATTTTTACAAGGAGTATAGATAAAATTTACCCTATAAAATATTTAGGGGTATTTTTGTAAATTAACGATCGCCATTAATGAACTTAAAGGTTAATATAATAGAACTAAAAAAGAGTGAATTGAAATTTCATAATCGAGAGGGGGTATTGTTAAATATAGGTTTATTCACAGGGAGTGTCGTTGAAGTTATGTCTTTTTACAAGGAGTATAAATAAAATTTACCCTATAAAATATTTAGGGCTATTTTTATAAATTAACGATCGCCGTTAACGTCATAACCCCGACAAACACTGGCAAGGGGTGACAGTGAAATTTTAGAATCGCGAGGGGATGTCATTGAATTTAGACCTAATTACAGGGTATGCAGATGAAATTTTCCTAAAAAAAATATATGGGGAATTTAGAATTTCTTTAATATTGTATAGGGTGCCATTGGTTTAGATCAAACAGGTTAAGCAATCAATCTGCATTCAACCAAGTTATAAAATCTTCAATTCGAGTTTAATCCGAACCCAAATTCAACCTTGACCCACCCTTGCCATGCTTAATATTTTGATTTTGTGTTATACAATTGGTGTTGAAGTTTGGATTTAGTTTTTAAATTGAATTGATAATTTTTTTTTTTGTTCAATGGTCAAGGTCAAGGGTGTTCGGATCAATTTATGACAGACCATTTACGCTGGGGCTTAGGTATTCATGAGAGATAGCCTGAATTGACAGTTCGTCACTGTTACCACTTATGTTAGGCTTGGGGTTGAATTGAACGTCTATCACTTATACATGTCTTACCTCAATAAATCCATTCAATGGGGTCTTCTAATTTATCCTATAAGTTCTAACAATATATTAAGTTCCTCTCTTTTAAGAGTCTTATAAGGTATTTGATAATCCAATTTAACACTTAAAATTGGAATATTTATATCTTTTCAATTCATTGTATTTGATAATTAAAACTTACATCATCACACAGAAATTGAAGCATCAGATTAAAGTTTTAAATAGCAAGTTAGCCACTAGTTAGTGAATAAAGAATTTACAAACATTTTCATTATTGAACAATTTGTCCCCAAATGCTATGATCCAAAATGATCTTACACCAAAACTTTTCACAACTCACCACCTCACTATCGCCACTGCTAACACCTTACAACTATCATCGTTGCCGCTACAGCCACCTTACCACTACCATAACCACCATTGCTCATAACCAATCACTATTGTCACCCACCACCACCAATACCACCATCCCACCCCACCATCATCATTGCCACCATCATTGTCATTACCACCTTATTATTGTTGTCACCTCTCCATTGCCACCACCAACATCACCACTACCTCTAGTACTAGAACAACCAATCTACCACTATCACCACTACCATGACCACCATCACAAGCCACACCTCCTTACCACAACCATCAACATCATCCCATCCTCGCCACCACCATCACCTCGCATTAACACTTAATCATCGTTGTCACCTATCCATCTCAACCACCATAACTGTCGCCAGGACCACCATCACCGAAAATCACCACCACTGCCACCACCCAACCCCAGCACAATCACCATACTCGTCGTTACCACTAGCCCTATAGAATTTTAGAATATGAGAGAGATTAAAGATAGAATAATGATAGTAAAATGATACACAAAAAATAACGTGACCTAACGCCCTATGAATTACATCTAATGTATGATTGAAGGTAGTTGATTACATGTGGCTCAATCCTATTTATAGGGTGAGAATTACACAATATAAATATAAATCACATATTTCTATCATCATTTGTATTTATCCAAATAGACTTAGATATCGATGAATCTCTACCTAAATATTAATAGATTCCTTCTGATCCTATCATATCTCTAATAAGCCCAACCACTTCTGTAAGAGATAGAAAAGTGCACAAGTATTTTGGGCAACAACTATAGAAAAATACACTCTCAATTAAATTGGAGTTAGCCAATCCCAAATAGTTGAAATTAAAATTTTGTTGCCTAGAGTTGTTTTTAATTAAATTTTAGGGTAAATTACACTGACACCCCTTGACTTTTGACAAATGACACTCGGACCCCTTCACATTTGAAATTCGTTACAACTAGACCCCCTATACTTGACAGACGTTAGACATGCTTACGGAATATAATGACATCAGCAAAAAAATCTATTATAATTCCAATAATGCCCCCATCTGGTGAAAGTCAAAGTCTACAAAACTATTGTACTTCAAAGTGAATATTGAAATGCCAATTTTACCCTTTCCTTTTCATTTAAAAACCCATCTTCATCTCCAAAGCTTCGGTCGGCAGCAGGTAAGGTTCTCTTATTTTTTTGACTTCCTCCATATCTCTTTACCTCTACATATCTATATCCATCTAATTTTTTTTGTATATAGTTATAAATTGATGTACATATACACGTATCACAATAGTATATATATGCATTGTCTGTGTTAGATGTGGATGGGGTCTCACTGTTTTAACAAGAGTTTTCAGAAGGGGTGTTTCTGTTGTTATGCAAAAAGGCAAGGGGTGTGTCTGTCACTGACATAATATGACTTGTATTTTGTTGTATGCAGTAACTATAGGCACAAAACATGTCATCTTCTTCCAGCAGTAGATTTGGAGGCGGGAACAGAGAAGGATTTGGAAGCGGGAACAGAGAAGGATTTGGAGGATTTGGAGGTGGACACGGAGAAGGATTTGGAGGACATGAGATGTTGGATTTAAGGTTCGTTGGAACACAATGTAATTGTGGGAAGAAGGCAGCAATAAGGATAGTGGAAACCGAGAAGCCATCAAAAGGGAGATTGTATTTCAATTGTGAGAAAGGGGGGTGCAGGTTCTTTGCTTGGTGTTATCCCCAGTTAACTATAATGCCTCCATATGCTGAACATGATTATGGACTACGACGAATGTCCAGCTCAGAAATGGGTCATAACGCCCAGGACACACATGCACTTTTGAAGGCCCTCATCGTTGCTGTGTTAGTTGTGTTTGTAATGCAACTATTTGATATGGTCATGTCTATGAGCAAGAACTAGAAATTCTAGTGATGTAGTCTTATCTGTAATGTTAGGTTGTGTTTTACCTATTATGTAGGCGATGTGTATGTCCTCAGTATGCTTTTGGACTTATGCTAAATATGTAATGAGCTGAAATCAAGATTATGAAATATGTATTGGCTTTTGGAATTATGCTAACTATGTAGTGGCTTCAATACATTGGAATAGCATCAATACAATAATTGTTTGGGTACATAGTACACTAACCAAAAACTGCCATCAGAATCTCAAAAAACACTAATAGAACTAATAAGTCAAAAAAGCCATGTGCACCATATACATTCCTATGCTAGCTATGTGCACCATTCACAAGTCAATATCCAAAATGTCATACAAAAAAAGTCACCATTCACATTCCTATGCTAGCTATGTGCACCATGCAGAAGTCAATATCCAAAATGTCATACAAAAAAAGGCACCATTCACATTCCAGAAGATGTCAACTTTCATTCACATCTGCCCTTACACTGGCCTGAGTGTCTGCCCTTACACTGGCATGAGTTTCTGTCCCTTCACTGGCTTGAGTGTCTGCCCTTACACTAGCCTGAGTGTCTGCCCCTTCACTTGCCTGAGTGTCTGCCCTTTCACTAACAGGAATATCACCAGCTTGAGAGCATTATTGTGATTGTGGTGTTGGTTCAGTTTGCTGCATACATAAATACATAAACATAAAAAAATGTTGGACCAACATTTTCATTTGATATGGACATAATTAAAAATTACCTGTGCTGCACCTTTTCCTTTGACAGGTGCTCTTTGGCAAGTTCTTTTATTGTGACCTAGTTGCTTGCAAATCTGGCACCTAATTGTCTGCCCCCTTCTCATTTCACTTGTGCCAGCTGCTGGTTCATCTGCAGTTCTTCTTCGATTGCTTCGAGGCCTTCCAGGTAACCTGCGTAGAGGTGGTGGATGAAGAGTTTCTCTAGTTGGAACTCACATCTTATGGTCAGTAATTGGATGTATGATATCCCCATGAACCAACATGTATTTTTCCTTTGTGAAATAAGCATCACAAAACATCTCAATATTCTCCATTTGAGAACTTATTGCTGCTGCTGCATGAACACAGGGGATCCCAGTAATCTGCCATTCTACGCAAGCACATTCCTTGGTGGTTAAATTGACAGGGTATGTTGTCTCCTTGTGACGAATATCAAACTCCAAGTTTCCAGCCCAAAGCACATTACACTGCATGCTTTTCCTTACCACATCAGTCAGTTTTTGTCTAATATTCTTTGTAACAAGACCTTCCCAAAGACTCCCCTTCATTTTTCTTTTGTGCAGCCTCACCATTAACTTGCACCTTATTCCCTCTAACAGTGTCAGAACTGGTTTCTGTCTATGTAAACCAACCCAGTTGTTGAATGACTCACACAAATTATTGGTTATGTGGTCACTCTTAACAGTATGGTCAAATGTTTGCCTAGCCCATGTCTGTACAGGAATGTTCATTAGCCAATTATATGCATCACAATTCAAATCTTTCATTTTATCCATGGTTTCCCTAAACTCCATCTCAGTATAAGCCCTAGCTGCCTTCCAGAAATAAATCCTAAGTAGTAACGGCTTAAAGTTGTTATAGAGATGCTTACAACATCTTCTATGTTTACTTCCAGGAAACACTTTGTCAAACACTTTATCTAATCCCTAGAATGTCACAAGAAACAATAAACAAGAAACAAGAAACATTAAACAAGAAACGATAAATCAGATAAGACATTAAAATGAAACTAAATGGCTAAGACATTAAAGTTAGAAGCATACCTTCTGGTTATCTGAGATAAAGGTCCAAGATTTGGTCCTATCCCCTGCTCCAATGACACCATGTAGATTTTGAAGAAACCATCCCAAACTTTCTGTCCTCTCACTTTCAATCACTTCATATGCCACTGGAAACAAACCTTTATTCCCATCAAGAGCCACTGCAGCCACCAGAACTCCACCAAATTCACCTTTTAGGTGACAACCATCAACCCCAATAAAAGGTCTACATCCTGCCCTAAAACCATTTTTCAGTGCAGCAAAAGAAATGAAGATTCTCTTGAACAATGGGTTATCAGTTACAGATTTCTTGAAATAATCAAGTTTAATAACACTCCTAGGGTTACTCCTCCTTACTTCCCTAACATATACTGGTAGTAATCCAAAAGATTTTCCATGATGACCCTCTATTTCTTCTATAGCCCTCTTTTTAGCCCTATATAACTGACTAGGGTTGGCCTCAATCTCCCACTTATCCTGCAACTCATATTGTAAAGTTTCTAAGGTCATCGTTGTGTTGTTTTTTATCTCCCTTCTAAACTTTTTAGCAATCCAAGTAGAGTTTGCTTCAGGCACCTTCCTATACCTGACACAATTGTGATCTTTACTATAAGTCCTTACTTTAAAAGTAGGCTGATCTGGTAAAGGAGATGCATGAATCCTCCACTGGCAGCCCTCAGCAGCGCACTCAACGGTAACTCTAGTCCTCTCATTTTTCTTCCTTATTACTTTTATCCATGTCTTTATTATATAATCCTTCATTGCATTTCTAAACAAGTCAACATTTCCAAACAACATCCCCACACAAAAGTCCCAATCAGTGTTTCCATCTTCAGGAACATTAAACTCCACTCCAAATCTTGAAGGATCACTGACATTGCACTTTCTTTTCCTACCCCTTCTATGTGTTTCATCCACTTCAGCCTCAAGTTCCTCAGAATCTGCACTACTAACATATCCTTCATCCCCTGATTGATAATCTGAAAATCCATCGTCACTGTTTTCATCTAATTGTGTGTTGATGGTATCATCATTGTACTCATAAGTAACATTGGGGGCATCATCACCATCAACTATCCAGTCATCATCCTCAGAACTGAAACCATAAACATTGTCATCATTCACATCATCAATTTCATGCCTATTTACATCCCTGTCATCATTTTCACCACTGCCACCCGTATGTTCATCCTCATTTACATAATCAACTTCATGCCTATTTGCATCCCTGTCATCATTTTCAACATTAGGTTCATTGTCATCAACATTAGGTTCATTGTCATCAACATTAGGTTCTTCACCTATTCCTACATCTGGAGGAGGTGGGAGTCTCACCTGACACCCAATTTCAACATTCACAAATACAGGTATCTCCTTACAATTTCTATACAAAGAAAACATTTCCTGTAACTGTTCATCGCCATCAATTACAAGTTTTCCACTACCATCTGGCCTATCAACTGTAATAGCAATCATTACCTTCGATAAACTATCACCCATAAAAACATTGGTAACTTCTGCAATATCCGTTATCATATCCATACAACAATACCTATCAGGGTCTACGCTATTAATGGTGAAAATAGAGTTCTTAAAATGAACAACAATGTCATGCTCTTGCTCAACCATTTCTGCAGAACATTTAAATGGCCAAAAAATGAAAATAGATGAGGAAGAAGAGATGGACAACAATGTCTCTTACGATGAACAATAATATGTCTTACTGGGTGACTAAAACATGAAAAAGAGATATGCCAACACAATGAAAAATGAAGATGCCAAACCTGTGATCGATTGAAGAGTCAGAAGAAGATGTCTTAAACGAGATGCTTCGTAGAAGATGCCTTCAACAAGATGTTTCGTAGAAGATGAAGAGCCAAGATGCCAAAAATGAAGATGTCTTACACGAGATGCTTCGTAGAAGATGAAGAGCCAAATCTAGACTTCGCCCTTTCTATGTTAGGTTTGAAACAGGTAAAAACGATGGGGGATTAGGGTTAGGGTTTCTCTGATTCAAGCATGGTGATAGTGGTTTAGGGTTAGGGTTTCTCTGATTCAAGCATGGTGATAGTGGTTTAGGGTTAGGGTTTCTCTGATTCAAGCATGGTGATAGTAGTTTAGGGTTTGGATTTCTTTGATTTTGGAGTAGAGTATGCACGATTTTGAGTTTGGATTTCTTTGGAATCGACGCATGAATCTGTCAAAGACGATTTGGGGTTGAATGGATTCCCTCTTCTGATTTGGGTTCTCTCTTGCCTTCTCTCTCTCTGGATGTGACGAATGGTTTTTGGTTCAGTACCCTTGATATTTTACAAGGCTATTTTAGTCATTTTGATTTTGAACCGAATTATCAATTTTGTTTTTGTGATAACAAAAGTATGGTAAGATTGTCATTTTGCATTTTCCGTTTGCAACGTTTCATTTCTAACGCCGTTGGGGTCCGAGTGTCATTTGTCAAAAGTCAGGGGGTGTCCGTGTAATAAATCAAAAAGTCAGGGGGTGTCAGTGTAATTTACCCTAAATTTTATTGCATTTGAACCCTTTGGATTAGCACTCAGCTTATACCTTATTCATGCATTAACAATAACTCCGTCTTTTGAGACAGTTTATACTATCAAAAATCGAAAATTAATCATATAACATTTAAAATTTATTTTTTATTTTTTCTCTTTGATCACACAATTTAAAATTAAATGAATAAAAATAAAACAAGGAAAAGATACGGGAGAGCCAAGGGATGTATATGTGTGAATTCATGGGTTGTCAGACATTAAGGGTCGTGTAATAAAAATGATATTTTTGAGTTGTAAAATAAATTTTGGGATGAATTTTATACTATTGAATCAAAATAGATGAAGATTAGATCAATCTTGACCGTTGTTGTGATTTTACAAGTTAAAAATTCATCTTTCTAACTGTAATATTCGATAGATAAATGATCAGAATACTCCAACTACCAATCCCAACTACCATATATTAAAAAAAAAAAAAGGACAAAAAGAAACACCCAAGTGTGGGCTTGGCTTTTAAAACCCAAACCACCCTTCCCCACACCTATAAGAAACTCATGGAAAGTTGTAATCACATTACCACGGTAAAAAGCATGCAAAAGCAAAGCAAACAATGTGTAATGAAAAAGGGAATCGTGGTATTACATAGGAGTCTTTATGGGAAATCAATAGAAGTTTACAAACACAATTTCACGTTTATGCTTGTCATACTAGAAAGGATATGTATTGGAAAAGTGATACAAATTAAATAAAATTTAATAAAGAAGAAGAGAGTGGCAACTTTTCTTTTTCTTTTTTTCTGAAGAGAACCGTTGAACAACAATCATCAAACTTGATGATGCACAAATTGGTCTTCGTATAAGATCAATAATCAAGTATATAAATGAGTGCAATTAATAAACAATAATAGCAGATCAATGACAAAACAGTAAATATGGAGTCAACACAAAAATATATAGTGGTTCAGTCCGGGTGACCTACTCCACTATCGGGAAACGGTAGCGGTGGCCGGAGGTTTTTATTGATGAATAAAGTAACCGGGAGAATTACAGTAGCAAGGGGAGAGAAACTTGATGTAGAAAGGCAACTCTCTAGGTGTAGTGTGCGTAGGAGTCTCAAAGTGTAGAGGTCTCCAAATGGTGATGTCTAGATGTTGTCAGGTCCCTCTCCATGTGGAGAGAACTTACAATATATAGGTATGGTGAGACGGTGAATGAGGCGGGTCAGTGAGGGAGAGGGGCACTACTTTTTTGATAAATACAATTAAGGTAAGACTTGATTTCCATGAGTGTCTATCCCGATATTCTTTCTTCCACGTGTTCTTATCTTCCCGGACTCCTTAGATCTTGGACTGGGTCGGATCGATAAAGTGGGCTTGGACTGCCCTTCAGCAGACTTGGGCCCTCTTGATTTATTGGGCCTGGCCCAGTTGATTTTGGGGCTCATCAAAACTCGTCGTGCTTTACAAACAATAGTGAGTAGGCCATTAATGTTTGAAATTTGATCAGATTTCAAGTGATCCAAATCAATATGTAAATTTCGATCCAAATCTGTTCTAAAAACTCATTTTTTCTAACGAATTTTGTTTTTACAATTTATATTTGAACGAGTTAAATATTCGAAACCCTATCGAATTCACTAGTCAACTAAAATTCAATTTTAACAAATTATATCTTAATTTTATTAAACAACACTTAATTTTATCATATACTTATATATAAATCGGATCAAATCACCAAATCTCGAGAAATATTATTATATGATTGATATGTACTTAGGTAGTCAATAAAAATATCATTTCGTTCTGACTAATCAAATTTCCAGAGGGAAATTGCCTCCACGCTCCTTGCACCCTTGCGGACGCACCTTCTCAAGGAAGAGAAAATATTCAATGTTATGGTTTTTTCTTCTAATTTGAGTTTGTTCCATTATGACATGACGAAAATAGTTTTTTTTATATACATGATGAGAATATTATATCTAACCCTCTTTAGATCTTACAAATATGAGAGATGGATTTGTGCATGCAATATATTTTTCAATCCAAACTTTATTCTATCTTCAAAAAACAAGGGGAGTAAGTCTATGGTATCCACCGAAAAAAAAAGTGGGTAATATACCTAGATTGAACTAAAATCATAGATTTTGATCACAATTGATTTTTAAAATAATAGAGTAATAAAACTACTAAAATAAGAAAAAAAAATTACAGGTGTCATAATTTGATTAGATAAAAAATAAAAATACAGTACCAAGAAATTACTTTTCAGTTTCCTATCCACGTCAAAAACGCGGAGTTCTTAGAAAATCATAGTCTTCAACCGGAAATCAAATCAATTGATAGGTGTCCATAAATCATTGTTCATCATGGGTCTTTGTCCACCCTGAAAGTGTAGTAGAGTTGCACAACAACTCACACATCTTGGAATTAGCCCATTAACATTCCACCTTGTTGACCGGAGAAGATTTCTTGTTGACTTGGACCTAGGGGACATTGCGTGTGGAAACCATTTCCCATAGTTTGACCATTTTCTTAGAATTATGTAATTTTTCCCCTCTATACACAAACTAGACTCCACAAAAAAAACCTAACACTACAGTTGAGTAAAATCGAGTAAAAGTGCAATAGAGAATATTTGAATCCCTGATTCTTATACCTACCTCTATCTGTAGTCGTTATGATAAACTTTTCTTCTAACAACTTCAATGAAAAATATTATTCTTTTCTTTTGTATAAATTAAGTTAATTATGTTACATTATCAGTGATTAAATTACACATGCTTAGATATAATACAATTCAGAGAATCATAAAATATACGAGCGTCTACAATTGTTTTCATTTTGATTTATTAATTTCACGAATAATTGTCACAAATAAATCAAATCAAGATATTTGGTTAGCAATTATTTTTCACTACCAATGCTACCATACTCCCTCGCTCCCCTATTTGCTAGTCCGCACATTGATTTGTTTCACTCATTTCTTGCGTAATCACCGTTCCATACAATCGACTGATCATCAGCCACCCACACTCTTTAACGAGTGGGTTTTAAGCATGGTCATGTAAATTTCTATTATGTATTGAGTCGATGACCATAATGTATGTGAAATGCTTAATAAATATTTGTCATCTTAAACTAATTTTAATATTCTTCTTTGTCATCAACTTTCCCAAGTCTTATTTTAATATATTGATATTATAATCATTTTCATTAATTAATTTCTCTTGGTGGTTGTAGTTTTTTTATTTTTTTGGTCAATCTCTTGGTTGTTGCAAAGGAGTGCTGCAAAGGCATTTATGTATGTCATCAACCTTCTCTAATTTCCATCTGTTTTCATCATATGCATATGCAAGCTTGCTGACATAACTCTTACAAATAAAACACCAGATAATACGATTCTTCAAAGACTAATGCACTTTGCACTAACTTTCCATAAAATTTGTTGACAAAATTTATAGTTGCACTGTTGAAAAATATAGGCTAATATTGATACAATTTCGTCCAGTCGTATCTGATTCGATATTTTTTAATCCGATATCATTCCACATTTTTGTGCAAATCTTGAGTCTCACACGACTCGGTTGATTCATCTGAAATACACAAGTCAATCTTGAGTCGTCCGTCATCATCAAGGAATCGGTCGATACCATTCTGTGATCATGTGCCATAACTCGAATCTCTTGTAGTATTGAACTTTTTTCTTTTATGTAGCATTTCATGCGTATTGCCCGATATCACTTTGTAGTGCCACAAACAATTTGACGCAATGCCCACGAAAACTACGACCTTCAATCCTTTATCATGTCGTTGAGTTGGCAATTGTCTCTATACAAAATAAAGAAAATATTCAATGTAATAGTGACATCATATTATCACTGTCACGTGGTGTCATAATCCAATAACAAAATGACAAGTTGGTCAATTTCTTGGTTGTTGCAACGAATGCAGCATAGGCATATATGTATTCCATCTACCTTACCCAATTTCCATCTGTTTTCATGCATACGCAAGCTTGCTGAGAAAGCCCTTGAAAATAATTAGTACGCAAGCTGGCTGACATAACTCTTGAAAATTACACACCAGATAATACGATTTTTCAAAGGGTAATCGTTGCACATTTTGCGGAAATCACGAGTCTTACACGACTCAATCAATTCGTTCGAAATATTTTCTAATTAAACTTGAGTCATTCGTCATCAACAAAGAATTGGCCGGTACCATTCCGTGACCTTGTGCCATAAGTTGAATGAAATTTTGTCTTTCAGAGAAAATTACATTCAAACTTTATGAGATTTGTCTCTTAATCATTTAGATTTTCCCGACATTTAAAGTATTACACACAAACCTCCTAAGGTTTGTACGCGTGTAACACTTAGACCCCGACCGTCAATGCCCGTTAGTCTATCCGTTAGTAAATTATACCTAGACCTCCTAAAGTTTATCGAGTTGTAACACTTAGACCCCTCAAGTTTAAAATATTATTCCATTTAAAGATAAAATATCAAATATTTTAAATCTTACAACAAAAATTCATATTTTATTGTGCCATTTATTGAAATAAAATCAAAAATAAAAATTCAATTTTTTCTTAAATAATTCATAATACTGTTGATGTCAAAATTTGAATGACCTACAAGTTAGTTTGTTAGGCTTTGATCACCTGAAAAAAGAAGTCGAAGACCAGAGGGCAACTTCAGAGGTCGACTCTTCGATGCCTAAATCAGTAAGTGATTCAAAGATATGAACTGCATATAGTAATCAGTATAAATATATCAAAGAACTCAATCCAGCACTCATTTAAATAGAATTATACTATCTATTGGAATAAAACTAAACAAGGGGTCAAACTGTAATAGATACAATATCTTCTATCTTTAATTAATATAATTTGGTCGTTAAATAGATTTTGTAAGTTTTGTAATTAATAAGGGGTTTAAATATAATATTTTAAATTTAAGGGGCCTAAATGTTATACGCTTACCAATTTCAAGGGGTGTAGGTATAATTTATTAACGAATAGACTAATGGATATTGACCGCAAGAGTCTAAGTGTTATGCGAATACAAACTTAGGGGTCTAAATATAATATTTTAAATATTAGGAGGTCTAAATAACTAAATAACAAACTTCAAGAGATCAAAATATAATTTTTCTTAACATGTCGTGCGTATCACCCAATATCAATTTGCAACACTGTGGCCAATTTGACGCAATGCCCTCTGAGTTGACCAATACTGCGACATTTAAGCCGGTATCATTGTCAGTTGACAATAGTCTCTATTTCAAAAATGAATAAATTATTCGATGCAATGGTGACACTATGTTAACACTGTCACGAAGTATCACCATCTAAATGGCAAGTTAGCACGTGAACCAAACTTATGGTTATCGACTTGGGGAATTTGATTAATTTTACATTTTGATTTAATGCTAAGTGGTCTCTGCACATTGATTTGTTTCCCTCATTTCTTACTTAATCGTCGCTCCAAGCAATCGACTGATCATCAACCACCCGCACCTTTTAACACGTGGGTTGTAATTTGTAAGTGTTGGACTTTTTTTTGTGTAGTTTAATTTGTGTGTCGATCCGGATGATAACCCGATTCGAAATAATGTTGTGTTTCTTTAATAGATTTTTTTCTGAGGCTTAGTCTATGGAGCGGAGGCTGGGGCTGATAGGCCCAAGCCGGATATCATTATATTCGGCCATTAGGATTCTGGTTGAATGTAACGGCGGCCACACTTTGTACTCCTTCTTGAATATAGGGAAATCTCTGCAGCTTCGTGGACATAGGCAAATTGCCGAACCACGTAAATATTGTCTTGTGCGTGTGATTATTTTTCTTTGGCGTGTGTTTCTCTATAATTTGTTTCTCACAAATTTGGGAATTTCGTAAATTTCCCTAACAGTAAGCATGGTCATGTAAATCTCTATTATGAATTAAGTTGATGACCATAATGCTTGTAAAATGCTTGTGAAATTTTCGTCGTCTTAAACCAATTTTAATATTCTTCTTTGCCGTCGACTCCCCCACGTCTTACTTTCAAAAGGTAATTTTCCCCAAGTCTTAATTTCTCAAAAGAGTTCAGCAACGGCATATCCAATTTCCATCTATTTTCAGGCATATGCAAGAGCTTGCTGACATAGCTCTTGCAAATAAATAGTACGCAAGGTTGATGACATAACTCTTGCAAATAAAACACCAGATAATGCTCATTGCACTAACTTTCCATAGGCCGATATTGACACGATTTGGTACAATAATATTCGATTCGGCATTTTTCAATCTAATATCGTTCCGCATTTTGTGGAAATCATGAGTCTTACATGACTTGGTCGATTCGTTCGAGATATTTTTGAGTCAATCTTGAGTTGTCCGTCATCATCAAAGAATTGGTCGATACCATTCTGTGACCCTTTGCCATAACTTGAATCTCACGTAATGTTAAACTTTTTATTTGATGTAATATTTCGTGTATATTACCCGATACCACTTTGCAACGTCGCGACCAATTTGATGCAATGCCCTCTGAGTCGACCACAACTATGACTTTCAATCCGATATCATTGTCGTTAAGTCAGCATAGACTCTATACAAAATAAAGAAAATATTTAATGTAATAGTGACACCACGTTATTATTGCTACATAGTGTCACAATCCAATAAGAACATGATAAGTTAGTAAGTGAATTCCACTAAATTCTATAACTACGCCTCTATGTAACATAGTAATTATCCAATGCAAAGTAGTAGGGTTCAATTTGTTTATTTGTTCTTTTTGTATTGAATGGTGATACCAAATGACAGTGATAGCATAATACTATCATTATATTAAATATTTACTCTGAAAAATAAGACTCACTGCTAATCCAACCTAACAGTAAATTCAGTAAGTCCATATCGTCTACAGATTTAGTCTAAATAACATTGTTGTTGTTCTAAATTGAATCTTTTTCCATGCAATTCCTAGTAAACTATTTTCAAATTTCTCAAACCAAATACTAGTCATGCCCACCATACATGGCCAATAGATTTTGAGCTGCTTTATTTTTTCTTGTGACAAAAGATTTCTCTAGTCCTCTTTTTTATGTGCCTTCTTGAGGAACTTCCACAAATATTTTTTATTTGTGCTCTATATGTACTGCACATTCCTGATATTGGATAAGTCATAGACTCAACAAAAAATAATGTTATTTTATGACTCACTTAAAATCCAATTAGGATCCAAAAAAGATTAGTTTTGATTTAGTTAAGACTAGAAGTGTTAAAATATGACACAATCCGTTAATACAACACGAAATTAGAGATTTTATGTCTACACCCGACACGACACGATTAATAAACGAATTGGATATAAATGAAGTCAATCAAAAAGAAATAAACAATAAGGTTTGTATATATACCAGTTATACATGATTCATACACGACATGATTCCGATATGACATGATTTGTTAGACACGAATTAATAAAATGAATTGGGTATGTGTGAAGTACTTTTTGACATGAACCCATTACACCTAACACAATTGACATACTTAGTTAAGACTATATTAACCTTTCAAAAGAGTTGGAATAAATTCAGGATCAATCTATCAATTGAGCTCTTGCATTACTCAATTATGATAGACTTGTGTTTTCTTTCTCAGCAATTTCCTGGAAGAATCATTATGGAAGAAAACCCTATGACTACGCAAGGTGGTAACTGGTAGGACATTTCATTTCACCTTTAAGAAGCAACCGAGAGAGAGAGAGAGAAGTTGAGCTGCCTCTTACTCATGTACGTGACATTTCATTTCACCTTTAAAGAATCATCGTACTCGTCGACATAAAGTTGATGTGAAATTTTTTTCTTTTTGGTACTCTTCTTCCATTTATGACATTAGTAAATATTTTTATCATTATTATAGTATCTAAAAATAGTTACTACAAAAATGATAAAAATATCTATAAATGTAATAAATTACTCACAAAAGTGACAATTTTTTTTTATTCAAGAAAAGTGGTAAAAATAATTACTACAAATATGATAAAAATACTCACAATAATAATAAAAATACATATAAAAGTGATAAATCACCGACAAAAATAACAAATTTATTTATTATAAAATAACCTATAAAAATTATAAAAATATTCATTAAAATAGTAAAAATTAAAGGTACGGTACCCTTTTTTTTTTTTTTCTTCGGTACCGTAGCCAAGTTGGTGGTGATATTATGGGATCCAACGTGTGGATGATGTGTTAGCCACAGGTTTTTGCAAACAAGTGCTTCATAGGTCTAGGTTTTTGGTTGAGAATGTGATCATAATTAATGAAAGTGTCCGCATCCCTGGATTGTACCATTCGCCCCATGATTAAGGAACCGCGGCGTTTGACTGAAGTCAAATGATTTGCATACGAAGATAACTAAAACAGTAACGACAACGTATTATTTAGAGTCTATATTGGGACTCAAATGACATAGCATCAAATAAAGAAATTTAAGTCAGTTGTCATGTCATTTAGGCTCTTAATTTAATCCCAAAATTTGGTTAATGTAGTATTACTGAAACTAAAATCTTTGAATAGACGACACCTATGTTTCCATTATTATAATGGGAGAATCTCATTTTGTACCCTTAAAAGATTTAAGTTTTTTTAATTTATACCCTCAAATATGATATATTTCACATTATCCCCTCGGGGCTTGTTGACCTCGAGTATTAAATTTGGGTGGTATTAGACATCATTTTCATTCCACTCCTATCCAATGGTATACTATACCCGGTTTTAAATTTTTATCTCATCCTTCCTCTTGTTTGTTTGTTACAAACATTATTTGTGTAATACCATCTAAAAAAGTCAACAATTGCGACTGTGACCCGTAAAAAGACAATTGTAATCTTGTAACCTTAAAAAGACAATTGTACATGAGGGCAGTTGAGTCTTTTTACTCTATTATACCTCCATCTCATTTGTACTAGACATATAATACCAGGGGAGATGTGGTATTCAATAATACCATCTACAATGCATTATGACTACTGTTCATACCAGGTCGGTATTATGACCTGAAAAATAGTACTGGCTGTAAATGCTAAACAAACAAGGTATAAAGTGGGTCCCACGTACTATTTTCCTAATACCACCCCATTGTACCACCCTTATACTCGAAACAAACAACCCCTTGATGTATTAATACTGTAGCAATGTAGCATTTCCTTTATCTTCCATTACTTATTCCGTCAAAACTCCCCCTATTGATGTTGACGAAATGGGTAACGAAAATTAACGAAAAGATCACATTATAATATTTTTAATACATTGGGTGTGCAACATAAAAAATTTAATGTTTGAGAATGCAAAGCAAAATTTTTTAAATCTTTCAGGATACCAAGTGCAATTTACTCTAATACTTTACGCAACAACTATTTCGTCCTTCAAAAATTTCTAACAAAAATTAAAATAATAACCCATCAAGTATGCGTTTTGATCCTCATTCTTTTAATTGTGTTATTTTAGTCTCTTAAGTTTCCAGTTTGTGCCACGTGTCTAATAAAAAATTATAATATACATTGATTAATGAAAGTGAGTCTAAGGTCACGGTTAGTAAATTTTTAATGACCATTTTTTATTGGCCGAAAGTAACACAAATTAAAAACCCGAAACTTAGAATAAAAGATTTAAAAGAATGAGTACCAAAATATCACAAAACACATATTTAAAACATTACTAACGAATCTTATCCTAAAATTTTTTTTTTTTTAGCTTTGGATATTTGTGTCTCAGGTACTTTGCAAGAAACACCCTGGAAGACCATAATCGAATGTGATTCCCTCCCTCTAGACAAGTTGATGAACTGATCTCAGCCATCCATGTCAGCGGTCGGGCTGTGTCCACTTAGCTATTTTACGCGGCCAATTACAGCCTATATATGGTTAACCCACCGGGGTTGTATTGCCAGAACAAGACAGATTGCTTATCAAGCTCACCATATTGCCTCTTGTTTGTTCACGCCAAGAAATTTAGTATCATGTCTGCAATTTTTCATGCAAACCAGCGTTGCATCCACGTCATATTGGACGTTCCAATAAACCTTAGTTTGCCCAACAAAAAGAGATGGAACTTGGCCTTGGCTACCATTTTTGTTTCAAGGACCTTGCAGTCTCACTTTATACAATCTCTTGCCAAAAATAAGACCAAGGTCTCACGTGTTCCTTCTTATAGAGTCGCCATTGATGTTGATGAACTCGAACCACACCTGAGCTTCCCCAATATTAGTCAATCAAGCCTCGCTAGGCTTGTGAAGGACAGAGAACTGGACCAGCTCGTAGGATTTGGTGGGGTGGAAGGTGTCGCCTCTGCTCTCGAAGCTGATGCGGAGCATGGGATTCATTGCGATGCTGAAGAAATTTTGCGTCGCCATGAAGCCTTTGGAACAAATACTTATTGCAGACCACCCACAAAGAGCCTGTTCCATTTTGTTTTGGAAGCTTTCAAAGATCTCACCATTATGATCCTTCTAGTTTGTGCTGCGCTCTCACTTGGTTTCGGCATCAAGGCACATGGGCTTAAAGATGGATTTTACGACGGAGGAAGCATATTTGTGGCTGTGTTTCTTGTCATATCTGTCTCAGCAATAAGTAACTTCAGGCAAAACAGACAGTTCGATAAACTGTCCAAAGTCAGCAGCAATATACCAGTAGAAGTTGTGAGAAATGGGAGGAGGCAACAGATTTCGATATATGAAATCGTTGTTGGAGATGTTGTTTGCTTGAAAATAGGAGACCAAGTGCCTGCTGATGGATTGTTCTTAGAGGGGCACTCATTACAAGTGGATGAATCAAGCATGACTGGGGAAAGTGATCATGTTGAAGTAAATCAGAGTCAGAACCCATTTTTGGTTTCTGGCACCAAGGTGGTTGATGGGTATGCTCGAATGCTTGTCACTTCCGTTGGCATGAACACAACTTGGGGTGAGATGATGAAGACTATAAGCCGCGATTCTAATGAGCAAACTCCTCTACAAGCTCGGCTCAACAAGCTCACTTCATCAATTGGAAAGGTTGGTTTAACAGTTGCTTTCCTAGTTCTTGTAGTATTGCTGGTTAGGTATTTTACAGGAAACACGACAGATGAAAATGGAAACACAGAGTTCAATGGCAGCAAGACGAAAGTAGATGATGTGATCAATGCTGTGGTGAGAATTATTGCTGCAGCAGTTACTATAGTTGTTGTCGCCATCCCTGAAGGCTTACCTTTGGCGGTCACCCTTACTCTTGCTTATTCAATGAAGAAAATGATGGCTGATCAGGCCATGGTTCGGAAGCTCTCTGCGTGTGAGACAATGGGCTCTGCGACCATCATATGTACAGACAAAACAGGCACCCTAACTATGAATCAGATGAAGGTAACCAAGTTCTGGTTGGGCCAAGAATCTATGCAAGATATAAGTTCATCTCCAATTGTGGTTAGTCTTCTTGAATTACTCCACCAAGGTGTTGGTCTAAATACCACTGGCAGTGTTTATATGTCTTCTTCAGAATCCCAATTTGAGTTCTCAGGCAGTCCTACTGAGAAAGCACTTCTTTCTTGGGCTGTCCTGGAACTGAACATGGAGATGGAGCAACTGAAACAGAGTTGTACTATTATGCAAGTGGAAGCATTCAATTCAGAGAAGAAGAGAAGTGGTGTATTGATGAAGAAGAACATAGACAACACTGTCCACGTGCACTGGAAAGGAGCCGCAGAGATGATACTAGCAATGTGCTCGGGTTATTATGATCAGTCCGGAAACGTGAAAGCTCTGGATGATATTGGGAGGAAGGCATGGGATGAAATTATTAAAGGTATGGCGGCCAGCAGCCTTCGTTGCATTGCTTTTGCACATAAGCAGGTTCCACAAGAAGAACTTGAAGATGGAACAGCACATCAAAAGATAACAGAAAACTGCTTGACCCTTTTGGGGCTGGTAGGACTGAAAGATCCTTGTCGACCAGCCGTGAAGAAAGCAGTGGAAGATTGTCAATATGCAGGAGTGAAAATCAAAATGATCACTGGCGACAATGTTTTCACTGCAAGAGCAATAGCCACAGAATGTGGGATACTTGGGCTTAACAAGGGCATGAATGATGGATCAGTGGTAGAAGGTGCAGAATTTCGTAACTACACACCAGAAGAGAGAATGGAGAAAATTGACAAAATCTGTGTGATGGCAAGATCCTCTCCTTTCGATAAACTTCTAATGGTACAGTGCTTGAAACAGAAAGGTCATGTGGTTGCAGTGACTGGTGATGGCACCAATGATGCCCCAGCATTGAAAGAAGCTGATATAGGACTTTCTATGGGGATTCAAGGCACTGAAGTGGCCAAAGAGAGTTCAGATATTGTCATCTTGGATGATAACTTTGCCTCTGTTGCCACTGTTTTGAGATGGGGAAGAGGGGTCTACAACAACATCCAGAAGTTCATTCAGTTCCAGCTTACCGTGAATGTAGCAGCTCTTGTGATCAACTTTGTAGCAACAGTTTCGGCTGGTGAAGTACCATTAACAGCAGTCCAATTACTGTGGGTGAACCTCATTATGGACACATTAGCTGCTTTGGCTCTCGCCACAGAGCGGCCCACCAAGGAGCTCATGGAGAAGCCACCTGTGGGTCGGACTGAGCCACTTATCACCAACATCATGTGGAGAAATCTAATAGCTCAAGCCTTGTATCAGATAGCCATACTCTTGATCCTACAGTTCAGAGGCGAATCGATCTTTGGTGTCAGTGAGAAGGTAAATAACACTTTGATCTTCAATACCTTCGTACTTTGCCAAGTGTTCAATGAATTCAACGCAAGGAAGCTTGAGAAGAAGAATGTCTTTGAAGGGATACATAGAAACAAGTCATTTTTGGGGATCATTGGGATAACCATTGTTCTTCAAGTAGTGATGGTGGAATTCTTGAAGAGGTTTGCAAATACAGAGAGGTTGAATTGGGGGCAATGGGGAGCATGTGTAGGAATAGCAGCATTATCTTGGCCAATCGGTTGGCTTGTCAAGTGCATACCTGTTCCGGAGAAACCATTTTTCATCTCTCTCAAGTGGCAAAATTTAGCCTGCATGTACAAACAATTGTTTATGTAGCCAATGTGTAATTTGTTATAGGTATCTAGTCTATTATTGTTTTCATTTATTGTCATAGAGTTTGTATTTTGCAATTAAGTCATTCATAATCTGTATTTGTAAGTGTATTTTGTGATTAAGTCATTAATAATCTGTATTTGTAAGTCCTAATAATAAGAATAATGATGCAATAGAAAAGCGATTTCTTGTTTCAATATTTGTCTACTCTGAGGTTCACTTTGTTTTTAATTAGGATCACCATAGTTTGAGGTTGAATGGAGGGAAATTGTCAATTGACCAAGAAGCAACTAGCAAGCAATTGTTTTAAAAATTGGGAAATAATAGCATATTCTTGTTTCTTTTGGAAATATTGAAGAGTGAAAATATTGTATGGGACAACGTTGGGTGTGTGACAGATATGTGATGGAGCAAGATCTTAATGAGGTAGTCGTAAGGCAATTCTTACAGTCCTCAAGTTTTCGATAGAGAGAGAAAATAATAGATTTACAGGCTAAGGATTTGCAAACGTGTGTAGGTGATCGTCATTTCAATAAATTTTCTTTTTAGAAGATGTAGATGCTTTTCATGGATGGAAGATGATGACTCTCTAGCTGATCCTTTGAAAATATGAATTCTCCAAGTTGGCCAATGGGAACTTTCCCTTGGAAAATTGGTGGCAGATGAGGGTATCTCCAACCTATTTTGTAACCCGAGGACTTTCTAAATGTGGCAGCGTCATCTTTATTGCAGCACAGAAGTGCTCAAATCATGTGCAGCAAAAAGCAAGAGGTAGTGTGACATACACGGAGAAAGAGGAATCGGGTTTTTATGAACTCTAGTAGGTATAGTAGTTTCTGTTATTCATATGTATAACTTTTTCTTGCTAAAATATATAATTTATCTCTCCCCAGCATTCGTATCGCTCTCTAATCAATAGAAGCAAGAAACAGTTTATGATCAATTTTTGGGTAGAGGATAAAAACTTCCTACCTTGAGTATGTGAAGTTCAGCAAGCGCCAAGGATATCTAATGTTTCAGGTATGTGCAACATAGGGTGACTTGTGCTAAGGAGGATTCGGGATAACAAATTACCTTTGAAGTATGTGAAGTTCTTTATTCTTTCGCCTATAGTTGCTTTCAGCAAACTCACATTTGTTTTGCCAAAGGTCCCAACACTTGTACTAGGGGTTAAGGGAAATCAAGAATTCCATGGGTTCAACGAGGGGACAGTAATGAGTTTTGTGTATCCAAGGATGACTATAGGGGATTAGGTATTGGGCGATTACAATTCACAACAGTAGACGCCACTCTAAACTGTCCAAGAATGGCCAAGAGGGTTCACTATATCCTAGTTACAGTAATAACACGCCCATGGGCTTCCAGGTTCCTCCCATTTGCAGGTTGTTTCTAAGGAATCAAAGCTGTTTTTTGTTCAATATCTCAGTAGAGTAACATGTTTCTTTTGCCCAAATAAGTTACCAAAAATAGCGAGAACAACATATGATGATAAGACCTTCAAAAGATTCTATTTGCCTTCTAAACCAACATTGAACATAACAAAAAACGAAGGATAAAAAGAACCTGAGTATATCAAAATGTCAATATGTAATTGTCACAAACAGATGGTGAGTTAATATAAAAGCTTAATAAAAAGTTCAAGTAGAAAGAAAAGAGAAATCAAAACAATAACTAATTGCAGCCATGTTGAGACAAAGTGGAAGTATTCAAGAACAAGAACAAAGAAAATCAAAAACCTGCATAAAATCTAGACTCACCCGTGAGAGAATTCTAAAGCACAACAGTGATGAAAGATTGTTTCTTATTTGGAAATGAAGCTTTTTTATTCAGCTGCAATCTTTGATTGAATATAGCAATTCAGCTTAACCTATGGATATTTAGAAAGAAGAACCAAAATAATTTTAGAACCACCCCATTTTGTTTTTTGTACAGGGTGACAGGTGCTAGAGCTCTAGCTGCATGCCCACCTAGTGCACTTGGACTGACTCCGTAGGGTATGGCGATCAGTGAATATATATATATATTTTTTAATATATAAAAAACATACATGGGATCAAACCCATAATTTTTTTTTGGGCGAAATTTGAACACTATATTTCTTATTCTGATAACATGTTAAACAACTATCTACTTTAAAATTTTAAGCTGTTAGAGACGGTGCATTTTTAATATTTATATTTCCACGTTGGTGATAATGCACAAAAGTATTTATGCAAAAATCAATCAAGAGTGAAGTGTAGAGATCTCAACACAAGCAAACACATAAATTAGGTGGTTTGGCTTGGGTGACGTACTCCACTAAGAATGGCGACGGTGGTCGAAGAATCTTATTACTTGAGAGGTGTAGTATGTTGAGATGTGTGCGATACTCCCCATGTGTAGGTGAGACTTATAATTTATAGGGGAGTACAGTCTTCATAACATCCCAAAACGAGATTTTGATGGAGGTGCCATCAGGGGAGCCTTAATTAAAGCGTAACCTTTGTGATGGGAGTAGGTGGCTCCGTGATGTAGACTTAACAGACGAGATGGTTGAGGCTTGCAATACGTATCATGATTTCCTTTTTAAGATAGAGACCTCACGTACTTCACTAGTAGACTGGGTTTTCTAAGATGATGAGATTGGTCTGGGTCGGACTGCACCTGTGATCTAGGTCTGTATTTTTAAATTGGGCTTCTGAACTGGACCTAATATGTAATTTTGAACTAGGTATTGTCTGGACCGGGCCCGTCAAAAGAGACTAGGGAAAACCACTAAATCTAGTTCTAAGTGTTTTATATTAATAGTGGCAATTTTTTACAAAAATTTACACGATTCGAATCTAAAATGATATTAGTGAGGAGGAGATTTTTTTTTTATTAGATTGGAGAGAAAAATTAGGTGAATACTGCTTTTCATTTTTAAATGTTTGTTGTCTTTTTAAACAAATTTTTTGTGTTATATTTGTCATACTATCATATTTTTATACAATATTATTTGCATATTACTCAATTTCAAGTGTTTTCAACAAAAAAATTAAACTGAATTTTTTAAAAATGTTAATATTTTAAAGTATAAACTGATCTTTTAAAACATAAAGTATAAATTTGGAAGGGTTCTTCGGTTGGTTTAACAGGCCGAGACATGCCGGGATTCGAGTCGGTCCAGGGGCATTGTTCAGTCCATGGCCCATTAGTTGACAACAGGCTTGTATTGAACGGGCCTTTTCCAAGCGAATTGGGTTGCAAACCTTTTTGGGACAGGCTTTAGGCAACTGCATCCTAGCGCAACCCATTGACACCTTTAGGTCCAACAGACATGGGAAAAAGATTAATCGAGATGTGTGTAAACTGACTCGAACACTCTTAACAATAATACCAAAAAAAAGAATAACTCGTTTCTAGTCAATCCCTCACATCACTCTTAATTACCGGGTCTTAACTTGGTATTGCTTATGTTTATGGTCTCAACATACTAAGGGAACTTAATCCAAGAGTTACCACCAATGGTTTAGCCCAACAGTATGACCCGACCCGCCATAGGTTACCCACATGTCAAGTCGGGAATTCGAGCCCTTTTGGGGCCAATTTGGGAGTGGGCCTTGCTATCCAAAGCTCAATTTTTAACACGATTCATCAACTAGTCAGGAGATTATCGAGTATAAATTTAACTTTAACGATTTTAGGTAATAAATGAATGAATTGGCCCGATAGAGCTACTTGATAAATTGGTCAAGATCAACCAGACTAAATATGATAAAAATATTAATACACACAGCTTATACATTATATACACTCAACTATATATAATTATATAGAAATTATGTATAAGTTAAATAAATTTTGACATTACACAACTTAAACACGATAAAAATCTGCTACGACACGGCCTATTATTAGGAATCTATTATCACACTATGAGATGTTTCCAATTATATTCTATGTCTTCGATAGTTTTTAAATCATTTCCTAATTCACCATTGTCTATATAAAAACATAATTTGGCTCATATTTTTCGACATAAAATCGCGTTTGCAAAACACTATTTCAAAGTTTCTATGAAAGAAGTATTTTGTAAACACCCTTTTACATTGGATTAAACCCAAATCTATATAATAAAATACAATACAATTTAAATCCCAAAAGATAAACAAAATGAATTTTATTTTTCACGGTTGAGATCGTTTTAAATTTTACTTCAAAGTTAATCTGACGACTAATATTAACTTCCCAAATTTAATAAGAAAAATAGTCCTCCCAATGGTGTGTTTGGGGTGACTTTTCAAAAGTGTTTTTAGGACTTATAACTTCTCATAAGCACACTTTAAAAAAAAAAAAAAAGTAGTGTTTGAAATAACTTATTTTAATTACTTCCAAATAAGTCAAAAATAGTTTTACCACTTAAATAAGTAAGTAAAAGTTAAAAAAAACATCTACTTTAAAATCACTTATCTATAAAACACTTCACCACCACTACCATCGTCACCCCACCACCATCGCCACCACAACCACCACTTGTGCCACTATCGCCGGCCCACCACCATCGCCACCACCAACCAACATCATTGTCGCCACCATAACTGTCGTCACCCACCACTAATTGCTACCATCATCATCTCCCTCCATCATCATCATCTCATTCTTATATTTATTACAATTATCACCATCATACCACCACCACCATCGTCTACCGCCACCACCCACCACCACCATCGTTGCCCACTGTCGCCCACCACCGCCGCCACCCACCCCCACCACACCTACCATCACCACCACTCATCATCGTCCACCACCGTCGCCACCCACTGTCATCCACCACCACCACCACCACCACATCTACCACTAGCATCGTTGCCCACAAGAACCCGTCATTGCCCACCACCATCGTCATCGCCCACCACCATAACCCACCATCGTCGTCACCTCACCATTACCACTACCAACCACCATCACCGTCGCCCACCACCCCCCACACCCATACCCACCACCACCACCACCACTACTATCACTCATGGTTGTCATTATCACCATCATCACCCAAAACTCACCACCACCATCACCGTTGCCACACACGCTTGCCACCACCACCACGGTCGTCGTCACCCACTACAATCATCACCGTTTCCCGCCACCACTATCACCGCTCATTCTCCCTACAACTGGTGATTAAATTCATTTCTCTCTTCTCTATATTTGTAATTTAATTTTGGGTATGAATACAAATATGTTTATAATTGATAATTTTTTTCATTACTCCGTGCCTTAAGGCATGGATAATAACAAGTATTAATATAAAAGAGAGCAAAATGAGAAATAAATTCAAAATTATGATAGAAAAATATAAAAAGTTATAATATTTTGATAATAAAAAAAATATCCCTGTTATTGTGCAACGGATAAGAAAGTGGGAGGAAACATATTTGGTAGGGTATGATGGTGGCCCCTAAAGGACAAATTCACTTTCTTTGACAATGGAGTAGAAGAGAAATTATGAAACATCCTCTATCTAGTCGATGCACACATACATCGTATGTTGATCATTATGAGTTATAATTTTATTTTATTTTTTACTTTTAACCCATATTACGTTTTTTAAATGTTTCACCTGTGTATATATTTTTTGTATATACTGTCAATTGTTTATACACTATAATAAAAAAACAACTAATTCCAATTGACTTGTGAATGCCTCTAAATTACTATTGATATGGAGAAAAAATGTCTTGATCATAGGAAAAGTACGGAATTATCTTTTTTAACATAGGGAATGCCATTACTTTCTGACAAAATACTTTATTTAGTGGGTACTGGATTTTTTTGATAATACACAAATTTGAGCATAGCTCAGATATGCTCTACAATTCACCACTGCTATCGCCCATAAATTTCCAATTCTTGCAAGTAAACATATGATTGTGAACTTTGTTTATCTTTGATGGGAAATGGTTGAGCTCTGATGCTGCTATTGAAATGATTTTTTCACACTACTTGATTTTTTTTATTTCATGAGAATGTCGCACATGTAAAGTTAATTATCTCAATCTATTGGTTTACTTTTATTTTATTGTTTAATTATCAACTACAACAAAAATGAATCAACCGAAAATCTATAATCACAAATTAATTTTTTGTATGGAACAAATATTTTTCGTTATAATAAATTTATCTTCTTTTTTTTTTTTGGTTGTATGGTCAATCAACAACTACAATTTGTAAAGGCTTTTAAAAGGTATATTTATTACCAATTTACATCAAATTAGCCACAAATTGCAAGACTAAGCAGAATTAATGAACATAAAAATGAGTAGATTAGCTAAATGAGAATCATCATTACAAAAGCATTAGTTCACTAAAATAAAGTTGCGACAAAATCTTCCGATTAAATACTTGTAGAAGATAATTTGTAGTTGACAATTTTATGCCACTTAATAATTATGTACATTTGTTTAGAAAAAGAAATTAATTAATAAAACCTTACTCCTTATAATTTACTATATCAGTAAATACACAATCAAAATATCTTAAAATTTTTATCTTCTATAAAAAAAATTACCTAACTACAAATAACTACAACAAATATATCATAAACTTCAAAGTAGTATATGTGTGTAAATTATGGATTTATGAAGAAGGAGAAAGGTCTGTTGGGGTTGCATGAATTGAATACTCCTCCTGCATTCAAAACTAGTCAATTTAAGCCGAGCAAATCAATAAGACTTATTGTTTAGGGTTTAGATGATTTATACAATTGTTTGAGGGTATTTATTCTAAACAATAGTAGCTAATTAGCCTTAAATATTGTGTTATTTTGATATATATTATTGGCTAATTACGTTAGGCAAGACATTATTTGTGTTGAATTAATTAAGAATTGGATATCATTTTTTGTATTGTTTCTCTAATTTGGAATTAATGATGTGAAAGACAAAATACATAAAAGGAAGAGATCCAAATCAATAAGGGGTAAGAAGGAGCATTCTGATACAAAATATTTTTATTTTGCTAATTCAGTAGCCTTTTAGAAGTAGTATAGATGTAGATAACTAATAATAACTCTGTGTCTGAAAATACTATGCAAATATCAAAAATCGAACATTGATTGTGTAATATATATTTTAAATAATAAATCTTTAAATTAAACAATTTAAAATTAAAATAAAGAAAGAGTAAAGAGAGATATGTATGGGTTGATGAAATTGTTTGGTATTAGAGAGTGTATTGATTTAATTGTCTGATATTGGAGGCAGAAGATGATATTTTGAGGAAAAAAAAAAATTAGGATAAATTTTGTACCATTAAATCAATCTTGACCGTTATTGTGTTTTTATAAATTAAAAATTCAATTTCCTATCTATTAATCTAATGGTTGTGACCAATCATAACTTTTTGATTACTCAATAGCCCTAGTATTTATTGAGACGCATGGAAGCTCCCAGGAAGGATAGCAATGCTAAATAGTCATACGCAAGACTTAAAAGCAGCTTTCGCAGACAAACCACGCCCCCAGCCAAACACCAAAAAAAAAAAAGAGAAAGAGAGAAAAAGTAAAGAAAAAACCCACCACTCCAAACAAAAAAAGGTTTAGAATTTGTATTTTTTTCAAAGGTTTTTCCAAGAAAGTGCTTATGTTCAACTAGTCTTCGATCCGATCTAATCAAATGTAGGTTATCCATGCGCTAAGACTAAAATATTCATGAGAGATAAATTCTTCATAACTTGACCCCATAAAATTGTTAAAATTGTATTTTGACCCTTTAAATTGTGTGAAGTTTCTCAAGATTTATGAAGTTGAATACAACCTTGGTCTTAGGTTGGTTTACAACCCTTGTTCAGCTAACAAGGCAGCCCATTGAATGGCCAAAGCAAGAATATCTCTCTCCATTTTGGATAGCTGGAATTTTGATTCATCTGCGAATTTGAAACGTATTTTGTCTAATGATTTTAATTATGACTCTGTGTCGTAATGAAAGTTCAACATTTCTGGATCAAAAAAAAAAAAGTTGGTCCACTTAAAATATTATTATATTACGTCATATATGTTGCCATGTTTTTTTTTCTTTTGTTGGGGGAGGGGTGGAAGGAAAGAAGATTAGCTTTGTATGTTTCCCCTTTTCCCATGAGGAACAGCATTACAACTTAAGAGATCCATGGGGTGATCATTTACTTTATTTATTACCCATATATTATATTGATTAGGAATATCAAGAAGAGAATGAGCATAATAAACTCATGGATCTCCTCCATCCATGCATGTATCAAAGTATGACATTTTTTTTTTCTTGCAAATTCGGGCTCAACTTCATTAACAGTTCTTCGAACAACTCAAATTTCTTGCCAATTCGGGCTCAACTTCATTAACAGTTCTTCAAACAACTCGAATTTCTTGCTAATTCGGGCTCAACTTGATTAACTTGAAATTTCCCAATAACAACCACCTGTGTATCACCTTCCAAAGTTATTTCTTCAAGTAAACCAAACCTACCTCGCAGCCAAAGCCTCAACATGTTTAGCTTCGCCATTCAAGTTTAATTTCTTTGAAAAACCACCTCAAAATCATTTCTAATGACACCACACTATCCAATCAAACATATCTTCCTCAAAAAACAGCCCCGACACATCAAGACCTACATGCAACACTGGTGAGACCTGGGAAGACAACGCGATTAGGAGTCGGAGGATCCATCCACAGGAATGTATCAACAAAACTGCCCTTTGCACGAGGCTAAACTTGAAGAAGTGTTGATTCACAACACTTAATTTTGAATGCAACACATGACCTTTTTGTAACCCTTTTTAAACAACAAAGAATTATATTTCTTAAGAATATACGATTTGAACTCATGACTATAACATAAACTCTGAATGTGCATAATTATCCGAAGCCACATGCATTGGGTATATCCGAGTTTTCTTACAAAATCCAAGCTTAAAAATTCTTAGTTTGCAACACTTAATGAGGTGGCCTCTTGAACCTTGGGATGGCAGTGGACCGGGGAAAAATGAGTATTCGTCCAAACCCGCCCCGTTTGGACCGGGGATGGACTATACTTATTGGACGGTGGACGTATACGGGGATACCCGTATAAACCCGTACGGGGATGAAGGCGGGGATGGACTTACCCTTACCCCCGCCCCACCCCCGCCCCCGCCCCCTCTACCCGTTAAATAAATATATATATATATATATATATATATATATATATATATATATATATATATATATATATATATATTAATACTCCCAATTTTTAATAGTTAATTCATGTTCTAAATTTGTAGAATGGGGTTTAGTGGCAAAATTTTTTCTACTGCTGTGAAGTATCACTACTGTTTTATTTGTAACTCTTGAACTGTTTGTGATGCAAATCTTAATTTTTTCTCTTGATGGTAGTTATGTCCATACAGTGGTCTTGTCCATGCATGCTCATAACTTCAATATTAGTGTAATGCAAGGAAATACTATGAAATAACATCAAATTTGCTACAAAAAAAGGTTCAGCAAAATCGCAAGCTAAAAATGCCTATGGATTACAGTATACTATTTTTGATCAATATGATTGCTTAAAGTGGATAACAGTCACTTAATTTCCCGATCAACCGTCCTGCGTAACCTTGTCATATAGATGGTATAGCTTTAAATAATTGTATGCGTGTATGTGCGTGTCTGTGTATGTATACTTGTTTGGTGTAATACTGGTTCTGAACATGAGTTATGATGAACCTGTACATAATCTAAGCATGAGTTATGATCATTATGTTGGCTTGGACTTAGGCTTGGGCTTGAGCGGGTACGGGGGAAGAGAGGACGGGGGTGGGGATTAGAAATTTACCCGCGGATGGGGATGGGGATGAAAACTATACCCGTCGACGGGGATGGACGAAATTTTTTTAAGCGAGTACGGGGATAGAGACTACACTCCCCGCCGCCGCTTCGGTTCACTGACATCCTTACTTGAACCCCACATACATAAGCTTCTGGTAACACCCTTTAGATTTGCCAATGTCAGCATAGGACAAATCTGTACGTAAAGAAAGCCCCAGGAATTTCAGGAGCTTGATCCTCAGTCAAGTCCACGCGCACTTTAAATCACGCGGATAGCTAAGTTCGTACGTCTATATGAAACCAAAGAGGAATCAAACCACTCAAGCTGCACGGCATCAAAAGGCAGAGAGGCCCTACACTTAAAAATAAATGAATCATTAGCAAGACCTTAACAAAGTCTTAAACTCCTATGAATCACCATGAGATGCACAATTAGGAAAACAAGTAATGCAACTATAATACCGCTTATATCGGTCTTACCTTTCTCATTATCTGGGCATTTTAGAACATTCGATTAGTTCTATCGTACATGTACAAAGTGCTGTCAAATTGTCGATGCTTATCTTAAAAATTCAGAGTTTGTAACACTTATGAGGTGGTCGCTTGTACCCCTGGCATATGCTGTTGGTAAGACCATTTTAGATTGATCAATGTCAGCATCGGAACCATCTGTACCTAACATAAGCCCCAGGAATTTCAGGAAGCGTAATCCTTGGTCAAGTTAACATGCACTTTAATTCATGCTGATGTAAATTTGTCATACTTCTATGTGGGAATTAAAGTTCAACCAGCTTACCATTCAACCAGCTTCCGCTTGGAAGTTGCTGCTTTCCACAACTTTCAAATAGGATCAAGCAGTAACCCAACAAGTTGTCTTCCGTCATATACCTTCGTTTTTCTTCTTTTTTTTGCTGCATTTTTCCCAAGACAACAAAATTTCCAAACCCTCCCTCCTCCTCCCGGGCCCGAATTACCCATCCTGCAACTCGATTCTTGACAACCAGCATGTATACCATGGAGCCACAACGACAAGTGGGACATGTTTCCACTACTAAACAGACGCAAAGATATAGAGTTACATCAATCTGTTTAGCATGCCCACCAGCAACTGTTGGAATAAACTGGTAGTCTGCCCCTCATCGACCTTTCTTATTATCCGGGTATATTAGAACACTCGATCAGTCCTCTACAAAGTATTGCTGACTTGTCTACCTTGATTCCTCACCTACTTTTCAGAAGTGCAGAAACTGCAGTGCAATTGTCCTCTGACCTGACTCAGCATAGCAGATCACCTGCGTCATAATGGAGAATGTGGGAAACTTCGTAAGAAACTTCTAATAGGACTTGCACACAAACCATTAGTTATTTAAAGCACTGGCCCCATTACCAAAACTGTCAAGAAATCATGATTTCCTTCTAATGTCCATAGAAATAGAAACTGCCACAATATAGAATCTCCAAACTACCTCTACTCAAATTTCAGACCCCTTCGATTCTTGTACTCTGGTCCCTTTTGGCAATCATTTCACTCAGTCCCTTGCCAAAATCCATGTCCGACATCTTGCAAGCAAATTTTGATGATGTAGAGTTGACACCCATTTTCAGTATTGCCCGGAAGAGATGGCGCCTGGCATATGCTACTCTCTACAGTATGAGGGCCTTACACTCTTTAATCAAGGAGCAAGGCGAACGCTTGGATAAGTTATTGCGCTCTCCATCTTATACGGCGATCAAAGTTGAGCCAGATCACTTTTTTCACATCAGTCAATCAAGCCTCACCAAGCTCGTTGAGTCCAAAAATACTGAGCAGCTCCTTCGGTTTGGAGGAGTTGAAGGGGTAGTCTCTGCTCTTAAAACTGATCCAGAGAAAGGTATACAAGGTAGTGTTGAAGACATTGGCAAGCGACGCAAAGTTTTCGGTTTAAACAGATACAAGAAGCCACATACGAATACCTTGCAAATCATGTTGGAGGCCTTCAAAGATCCCATTATTTTCATCCTACTCCTGTGTGCCACACTTTCTATTGGTTTTGGGGTCAAAAAGCATGGGCCGAAAGGATGGTCTGATGGGGGAAGCATACTAGTAGCGGTCTTTCTAGTCATCATCGTCTCTTGTTTGAGTAACTACTGGCCAAGAAGACATTTCCACAAGTTGTCCAGAGCCGGTGACAATTTCCCAGTTGATGTCATAAGAAATGGACAGACAGAGCATATTTTAACATTTGATCTTGTCGTTGGAGATGTTGTTCGCTTGAGGATTGGAGATCAAGTTCCTGCTGATGGCTTGTTCATGGATGGGCAATCCTTAAAGGTGGACGAGTCAAGAATAACAGGAAGAACTGACATTGTGGAAGTCAATTGTAGCCACAATCCATTCTTGCTTTCTGGCACTATGGTGGCTGATGGCTGTGCTCTAATGCTCGTGACTTCAGTAGGCTTGAACACAGCATGGGGAGAGATGATGAGCTCGATAAGCTGTGATTATATTAAAAAAACTCCTTTACAAGTTAAACTCCACAAGCTGACCTTATTCATAGCTAAGATCGGTATGGTGGTTGCTTTCCTGGTTCTTGTAGTACTGCTGATTCGCTACTTCATGGGGAGAATGTACAATGTTAATGGAAATAGGGAATTCATCCGTGGCAACACAAGCATTCATCATGTATTCAATGCCGTTGTAGGAATACTAGCCACACCAGTTGCTATTGCATCAGCTGCCATTCCAGAAGGGTTGCTGTTGGCTGTCACAATCACTCTTGTTTTTTCGACAAATAGAATGGCAGGTGATCAGGCACGAGTGAGAAATCTTTCAGCCTACGAAGCAATTGGCTCTGCCACGGTGATCTGCACAAACAAAAGAGGCACCCTCACATTGAACCATATGGAGGTAACCAAATTTTGGCTAGGCCAAAATTATGTTGAAGAAGGTGCTTCCCCTTTGATTGCACCCAATGTTCGGGAATTGTTCTGCCAGGGAGTTGGTATGAACAGACAAGAGGTTCCGTCAGAACCTCCGTATGAGCTATCTGAGAATCAGATTGAAAAAGCAATTTATGACTGGGGTGTCGCAGAAATGGGAATGGATATGGAAGAATTGAAGGACAGATGTACCATTCTCCGTTTTGAAGACTTCAATTCAGAGAAGAAGGAGGGTGCGATTTTGATCAGGAAAGAGGCTGACAACACGATCCATCTGCACCAGAAAGGTGCACCAGAGGTAATACTAGCCATGTGTTCGAAATATTCTGAGGACACTGGGATCATCAAAGTCATTAATAAAGGTACAAGGGAGAAATTGGAGCATACAGTTCAAGACATGACAGCCAATGGCCTCCAATGCATTGCTTTTGCACATAAACAAATACCAGACGATAATGATGATGGAGAATTCCACTTAAAGCTAGAAGAAGAATCTTTGATATTATTAGGGATTCTTGGTCTGAAAGACCCCTGTCGACCCGAAGTAAAAAAAGCTGTGATAGATTGCCAACAAGCTGGAGTGAACATTACAATGATCACAGGAGACGATGTTACCACAGCCAGAGCTTCAGCTATTGAATGTGGTATAATCGAGCAAAATCAAGACAACACTGGGAAAGTAATCGATGGAGTGGAATTTCAAAATTATACTAATGAGGAGAGAACGGAGAAAGCTGATAAAATTCGTGTGATGGCAAGAGCCTCAACCTTCGACAAACTTCGGATGGTGCAATGCTTGAAAGAGAGAGGCCATGTGGTGGCAGTTACAGGAGACAGCAAAGGGGATGCCCTGGTGCTCATGGAAGCTGATATAGGGCTCTCTCTGGGCATTCAAGGGACTCATATAGCAAAGGAGAGCTCAGATATTGTCATCTTGGACGATAATTTCGTTTCTGTAGCCAGAGTTTTGAGGTGGGGGAAAGGCATGTACAACAACATCCAGATATTCACTCAGTTCCAGCTCACTGTTAGCATTGCTTCTCTGGTGATCGACTCTGTGACGGCAATTTCGTCCAGTGAACCCCCCACTATCAACATTGTGGCAGCGATTTCAGCCGGTGAAGTTCCATATGCAACTCTACAAATACTGTGGGTGAGATTGATAGTCGGTACATTGGCTTCTCTAGCTCTCACTATAGAGAAGCCAGCCGAAGAGCTCATGCAACAACCACCTATTGATCGGACCAAGCCGTTTATCACCAACATCATGTGGAGGAACATAGTGGCCCAAGCTCTATATCAAATAGCCATCCTGCTAACCATACAATTCAAGGGCGAATCAATCTTCAATGTGAATGCCAAAGTAAAAGATACACTGATCTTCAATACTTTCGTTCTCTGCCAAGTTTTTCTTATGTTTAACACAAGCAAAATTGAGAAGAATGTTTTCAAAGGGCTACAGAGAAAAAAAATGTTTTGGGGGATCACTGGATTAATCATTCTTCTACAGGTTTTAATAGTGGAATTTTTGAAGAGGTTTGCTGATACAGAGAGACTGAACTGGGGGCAATGGGGTGCATGTATTGGGATTGCTGTTGTATCTTGGCCAATAGGTTGGCTGGTGAAGTGCATACCTGTTCCTAAGAAACCATTTTCCAGCTATCTCAAGGGGCAGAACTTGTCAGTGTGAGTGGTCAAATAAGGCTCATCGTTTTTATTTATATTTGCTTTATTGAAGTCCCTTGTAAAAACCCAAGGTGGAGGAGAAAACCCAATGTAAATCAACCACAAATTCTTGCATTAACTTTGAATTGTCTTCCATTTTTTTGCAAATCTTTTAATTTCAGGTAGACAAATAACTAGGGTGTTAATTAAGATGAACTACTCGGGCTCGGCTCGACTCGGGCTCGGTTCAGATAAAACTCATCGAGCTCGACTGGTGTTCTAAACGAACTGAGCTTGAACAATTTTTAAAAAAAATTCGGCTCAAGCTCACAAAGCTCGGTTCGTTTATATGTAAAATAATCGAGCTACTCGAGCTCGGCTCTAGTTTGGCTTGGGTTCTAAACGAGCCGAGCTTGAACAATTTTTTAAGCTCGTTTGAAAAAACAAGCTTGTTAGGCTCAGGCTCAGGCACAAGCTTGACTCGATTAACACCTCTACAAATAATACACTTTCCCTAATAAAAAAAATTCTTGATTAGTTGGTTAACTGTCAAGATAGCCTTCTCTAACATTCGGTTTTGGCTTTTGTTTGCCGACTATTACTGAATACTGACTCATGTATAATAGGGCAGATCCAGAGGATAGTGTTTGTTGATATATGCAGCCACCAAGCCAGGGTTTGGTTAACTAGCATGGTTTAAACTAGGAAAACAGTTTGTTATAGCATGTATAATCTCATCTCCGATATTTTGCACCAAAAAACCCTGGTAAGAATAGAACACACCTGTATGACACAATCCTCTAGTAGGTAATGCCTCAGTCACTATGTCACATTAAAGATTCTGTAATCTTCAAGTTGCAAGGTTAAGGTGACAATATTCCTCTACAAGGATCTTTAAAATGGATTACAGATTATAAAGGGGTTAATCACACTTCGCACTATGAAAGATGCTTGAATTCTCAATTTGCTCCCTATAATATTTCAATTATCAAATAACACCATCAATATCACAAAAAAGTTGCAATGTGCCAAAATTGTAGTTCACTTTTCCGCTATAATAAGTGGTGAAAAAATTACAAGAAGCTGCATTTTCAGAAGAAAAAGTGAGCGGGTCTGGAACACATTGTAGCTTTTGATGAAATTAGCGATGCAATTTAAGAATTGAAATCTTTCATTCAAATTGAGAATTCAAGCATCTGACACAAATTGCAATTAACCCTATAAGAATACAGGTTAAGGGACATCAAGATGGCTTGTTGGGAAAACCTACAGCGGCTTTTCAACACTAATTCACTATTTGAGAATCTCACAGCGATTTGGGAATTTTCTTGTAACATACATAGCCCCGGCGGTGAGTAAGATAAGAAAGAAACGATCAGAGATAGCGTTTAACAGTACTCATGCTTTATGATACACCGATTACGTTTTCAATAAATGAGAACATTCATTTTCACAGATAATCAAAGAATAGACTCCGAAAACTGAGAGCACATTGGAGAACCTGGAGAGTTATTGAAACTAAATAATCGCTAGTTTGGTAGATATAAGGTTGATGATTGTCTTACCTCAAAAATTACGTCTAAGAAACCTGCTTCAGCTGATCAATGTGAAACCAGAACGCCCGCCTTCAGCTTGGCTGAATGTCAGAGACACCTTCACATTCATGAGAGAGAGAGAGAGAGAGAGAGAGAGAGAAAGAGTGGTCGAAGTCCCCGGATCCACTAGGGCTCCGCTAACTATGTATTGGATACAGGGTGTCGGTGTGGAAAAAATATTGGATATCCTATATTATTATTGACACGTCACTATTTAATAAAAACATAACAAATGAGAAAATGGATTTCACATATTATAATAACAACCATATCATGTCATTTAATAACTACTCAAGTTTGATTTTTTTTTTTTTGGTTATTAAAAAAGTGGATAAAGGCAAAAGAAAGCGTCCAAAGACCATCCCGATAGGACCTTATTAACGGGATCATAAGGTTGTTGACCGTGTCCGCTACTTCTCTCAAAAATAAACCTAGTTAGTCTAACATAGCAGTCGATCACAGAGCCCTAATATGAACTCCAAGACTCAAACCTCTAACATCAGGATAAGAAGTTCGGTCAGTACCCCACTCGGGGGTTACCCACGTAAGGTTCACTTTTCTTATTTATATGTGTTATTATTAGATGATCACACTACGCATTAATGATGACGTGGTATCACAATTACACCCAATATTTACTTGCCAGATTGCCCATTTTTATTTGGGCGAATTGCACTTTGTAGTTCAAGATTTAAGAAAATTATTATGTTATACTTTTAAAGATTAAATTTTTTTATATTGTACCCTCAATGTATAAGAAGTATTGCAATATGATCTTTTCGTTAGTTTTCACTACTCATTCTATCATGGGCAAACTTCATTTTACCTCTTTGTGGTATACCTTAAATGCACTTTACCTTCCTAACATTTAAAAACTTACATATAACCCTCATGCGGTTTGTGGACTAAAATGTAATATCACACTTTCCATCCAACTTAATAGGAAGTGTCTCACGCGCACGATTTGAGAGTTGATTGTGTCAAAAACAAAATTTTGAAACTTTGAAGACAAAAATAACATTGTCTTCTTCTTTGTATCAATCTCTCAAGTTTTCTTTCTTTTACACACATACAGACTGAACACATACGGACAAAATACACAACACAAACCACACGCAGTCTCTCTCTCACACACATACATAGAGAGCACACACACACATAACACAAACTTACACAGAACACACGCACCCACCCACACACATAACACAAAACACGCGTAGTCTCTCTCTCTCTATCTCTTTCTTTCTATATTTCTCTCTCATTTTTTGAGATTTTAAGTTTTGGATGATTAGATTTTGAGGACTGTGTGTACATTTGTGATAGTGATTGAGGCTCGGTTTATCTATTATTCTATTTTGGTTGCTTTAATTGCTCTTTGTGTCATCTGTATATATGTAATTATGTATTATGTATATATCATCATTTTTTGTTTCCTAGGGTTGCTCTTTTCTTGCTTAGAGAATTGTGTAGAAGTAAATTTACTAATTACTAGTAATAGTGGCATTATGGTTTCTGCTATTTGATGTGTGAGATTGAAAGTCTATAGCACACGTTTGGTTGTCGTATTAGAAATGAATGGATTAGATAAAGTAATTCAATCTAATATAATACAGATCGATGGACAAAAGACAAGATTAAATAGGGTATTAGAATAATACGTAATTTTATCTAATATTTAGCAATACACAACATAAACATTGGATAGTAATTATTTAATTCAATCGATTGTTTGGTTAAAGAATTATTTCATCGTATTAATGTTGAATTAACAAAAATACCCTCTATCAATGTTTGTTACATTGAAGACAGCTTGATTTTATCAGTTGAGACTTATAATAGTAAATGTATAGAATAATACGTTTGAGTTGGATTATAATACCACATCTCTTTGTGGTATTAAAATTCCTCCATAATACAAATTTATCGTACGAAAAATATACGATAAGTATACGTTTTTAAAATTAATACAGTAATAAATTTGCTTATCAAACAAAGTATTACGCTCGATTAAATAAAAAATAGTACAATCCAATATTTAATCTCCTCATAATATGTTTACGAAACGTGCACATACTGAATTGAGCTTATTGTGATAGCTGTCCATTATGGTGTATATCGTTAGCGTACATGCAAATTTGGTTTGGTTGGTTGAATTCCAATTTCGATTCTTGCTTCCTATTTTGATTTTGGATTTTGTGGATTGATTTCTGGATTTTGATTTTGGGTTTTGTGGCGGTGATTTATGTACAAAATGGCAGGGGAATAGTCGTGGTGGTGTTGGTCGAAATTGGGTTTGGCATGGTGGTTCCGCTGTACAAGGAGATAGGGGGGGGGGGGGGGGGAGGTAGTAGAAATGTTGTGTTTGCTGGAGAAGAAAGAAAGAGACAAGTAGGGGTATTAAAGTCATTTTAATCTTTCCGTAAACGGTGTTAAGATTGCATTTTAGTCCACAAACAATGTGAGGGTTATGTGAAGGTTTTTAAATGTTAAGGAGGTAAAGTGTATTTAGAGTATAACACAAGAGGGTAAAGTGAAATTTATCCCTCTATCAATATCAATTGAGTGAATTTTGACGGAATTGGTAACGAAAGAATCACATTGAAGCATTTATAATACATTGATAGTATAATGATGATAAAATCTCATCTTTGAAGATACAAAATAAAAAGCTTAAAATTTTTCAAAGTACAAAATGAAATTCTCCCTTTCTATTTTTGCCTGCCTAGGGGTAGTCTAGTCATAAAATTCTTTTAAAAAATGGTTAACCAGCTTAGTCCCAATTAATTGGATATGCCTATATAAGAATTACGTACAATTTAATTTCATTGTATTTACATCATGAAATCCGTTAATTTAAATCATAAAAATGCAGCATGAAATTAGTCTATACTACTAATAAAAGTACACACATCAAGAAAAACTTTTGATTGACAATTTTAACCTTAAAATAATATATAAAGACGGTACTAGCCTTATTTAATTTCGAACTCATATTAATAAGACTTGATTGATGTTAAACTTTTAATTAATATTAATAAAACTTCATTAATATTACACATATCTAGCCTTTTCATATTCTTTCTTTTAAAAGACAAAAAATAATTGTTAAAATAATTAAATTTACTTTTACTTATGTCTATCTATTTTCATTAGTTGATGACAAGTTCTGAATTTTCAAATAAAATTGAATAAATGCATTAGAGTGTTACTTAATATAAGATTTATTTTAATACAATTTGGATAAGATTATCAAACCCTAACTTTTTATTTTCTTCTATTTTATGTTTTAGTTTTAATAAATTATTTTTAGTTATGTTTATTGGCAATACTAGAAACCATTTTATTTGTATCGATTAGCAATGCTACGAATATGTTTAGTCTCACATTAAATTATTTATCACAACTTAACTTTTTAAATTTGCTCAACTAATTGTTTATAATTAAATGACCACCATAACTTAAAATAGTTCACTTCTGTATTTTTCATAATTTAATAAGTGCTTACGATACTTTTTAGTTAAATAGAGCTTTTGACCTCACCCATGTACTTTTCAGAAATTATGCACAAAAGGGGGTGAGTTTGAAAGTATTTCCCAAACCCAGGCTGTTTTAAAAACGTCAAATGGACTGACGTTTTTAATCAAAAGACGTCAGTCCATCTGACGTTTTTTAAAAAAATTGATCTTTAAAAACGTCATATGGACTGACGTCTTTTGCTTAAAAACGTCAGTCCATCTGACGTTTTTTAAGCAACGACTTCCTTCCATTTTTCCCTCTCCTTTCCCCTTTTTCTCCCTTATTCCTTCTTTCCCCCAAATTGGATTTGCCCTAAAATCAGCAGGCGAAATACCAGCCACCATCCACACTGACCACCACCGAAATTGTCCCCATCTACACCATCCCCTGACCACCAGTCACCACACCAGCCACAAAAATATTATTGTAGTCGAACAATGAAAATTAATGAAATGATTTAATTGAAATAAAATTGATGGATTAAATTAAAACAATAAAAATTTATGGGACTAAATAAAAACTCGATAGAAAATTTAGGGGGCAGTTATTATAATTACCCAAACTAATATTAATTTATAAATATATTCAGGCATTAACTAATATAATTTAGGTGGTGCAGTGATGTATGTCTTGCTTGAACTATCATAAGGCATTGAAATTGGTGGCTGGGGAAGGAAAAGCAGTAGGCATTTAGAAACGTCAGTCCATCTGACGTGTCTTAAGGCCTTCTACAGAAAACGTCAGATGGACTGACGTTTTTAACAAAAGACTTGTTAAAAATGTCAGTCCATCTGACGTTTTTAAGATCAATTTTTGCTAAAAAACGTCAGATGGACTGACGTCTTTTGTTTAAAAACGTCAGTCCATCTGACGTTTTTAAAAGTGCATGGGTTTGGGAAATACTTTCAAACCGACCCCCTTTTGTGCATAATTTCTGAAAACTGCATGGGTTGGGTCAAAAGCTCTATGTATACCCACATACTATAAAATAGATTTGTACCATTACTATGATGTTGCAAATAAAATTAATCTAAATAATTAATTTCACGTGAAAATTTCTAAATTTTAAGGGCACAAGTTTAGAAGAAGGTAATTCATCAAAACTTAAGAGAAAATAAAACAATAAAAAACTAATATTCATTCTGCAAATATGCAGTCTTATGTCCATTACAAATTATAAAAACTATATAATAGGAATATTCAAAAGGTTAGATTTATAAGTAGGTATTTGCTATTATATTTATTTAATTATTTCAAAAGCAAAAACTATAACTCAAAAAGTCCACGTGCACGTGTACACGAATTTTAAATACCACATTATCATTCTATAGTTAAATAGCTAAATTACCATAATCTCCTTAGTGTTTAAATCTCCACATTACCCTTAACATCTCTTTTAATTCTCTATTCTGTGTGTATGAATATCAATATCTATGAAAATTTTTAATTGACTATATTACCTTTAAAAATAAGTATTGATTAGAATATTGACAATTATTATTATTATTTTATTCAATGAATTATAAGTTGAAACCTAATTAAATGAATTTCAAAATTAATTATTTTTTTCTTATAGTTAGAACAGCGAATCGTTGGGAATAGATAAAATTTTTTAAATTCTATAATATAATACGAGCGATAAAAACATAATTTTTATAAATTTGAGATGATATTTAATTTAGGTACACATATACCTAATTTTTTTTATTTAATTTTATACACGAAAATTATACACGTGCAACGCACGTGATGCATTGCTAGTATTTTAAAAGAGTTTATAGATATCAAAGATTAGAATACATTATAATAATAATAATTATTATTATTTTTTTTACTTTTTGAGATGCAAAAATATTAATCAACTTCCAATATTTAAATTTTGTTAATAAATATTTCTTAATGGATAATATAACTAATATATTCAATCTTTTTTGTAACATATTTGACCGTAAAATTTAAGTCTTAAAAAGCTCCTTTCTACTGAAGCGATTGTTACCGGCATGATTAACAAAATTCTATAAGTAATGCATGTAGTCAGAAAAAAAAAAATCTAGTCTTTTTATGCAGTTTAGTATTTCAATTGGAGTGTTGATTTCAATTTTTAAAATTTTTAATTCTCAAAGTAGATCTAAGTCATCAATATTAATAGATACATCATCTATTAAAAAATTCAACTTTAAGACAATATTTTTGTAAATTATCTTAAAATTTGGGCCCCTAAAAATTTAGATCCTATCTAAAACTCCAAACAAGAAAAAAAAATTTAATCCTAATATATTAAAGAGATAAAATATTTGGGTCTCTAATGTTCCGTTTGGTAGGAAGGATGAAAAGTATGAAGGATAGAAAGTAGGAGAGATACACTTTCTACTTTCCTTTTTTTGTGTTTTGTTGGATGGATGAAAAATAAAAATGACTAAATTTTTTTTTTTTTTGGCTAAGATTAAGGGTGACAATCGAGTCGTGTCGTGTAAGATTCGTGTTGAGTTATTACGGATTTGTGTCGAACATTAGTCAAACTTAACTCAACTCATTTTACTAATTGTGTCGCGTCGAGTTACAAGTTGACCTGTTTAATTTTTTTTTTTTATTTTTAAATTTATTTTTAAAATTTTTTAAAAAATATATATAAATAAATATTTTATCATTGTATTTTTATATGAAATTAATGTATATATTAAAAGATATATAAACAAATAAGATACATTTCAACACAAATAATTAACTTTCCATTAACTTTCCTTCGGATTTTGGAGGGATTGATTTTGATCAGTTGGAATGAAAGTTAATCCATCCACTTTTTCATCCTTCTTACTTTCCTTCCTTACCAAACATGATGTTTTATCTATCCCTCCCACTTTTCATCCTTCCAACTTTTCATCCTTCTATTTTTTCATCGTACCAAACGGAGCATAAAAAACTTGGGGTTCTAACCAACCACCTTAGTGTTCTATGCCAAAGGATCAAAATTTCATTTCGGTGGTTACTTTATGCTCCGTTTGATAGAAATGATGAAAAATAGAGATGATGGAAAGTAGAAGAGATATACCTTCTATCCTTCAAGGAAGGAAAGTATGAATGATACATTTTCCTTCCTTTGTGTTTGGTTGGATGGATAGAAAATAAAAATGACTAATTTTTTTTTTTTTTTTTGTGCTGGCTAAGATTAGGGGTGACAATCAAGTCGTATCGTGCCAGATTCGTGTTGAGTCATTACGGGTTTGTGTCGAACATTACTCAAACCTAACTCAACTCATTTAATTAATTATGTCGTGTCGAGTTGCGAGTTGACTTGTTTATTTTTTTATTTTTATTTTATTTTTTATTTTTAAAATTATTTTTAAAAAAATATATATATAAATACATATTTTACGATTGTATTTTTTATATGAAATTAATGTATATATTTTTTTTTTCGGTACATAATGTATATATAAGATATATAGACAAATAAAATACATATCAACATAAATAATTAACTTTCCATTCACTTTCTTTCCGATTTTGGAAGGATTGATTTTGGTGAGTTGGAAGGAAAATTAATCCATCCACTTTTCCATCATTCCTACTTTCCTTTGTTACCAAATATGATGTTTTATCTATCCCTCATACTTTCCATATTTCCAACTTTCCATCCTTCCATTTTTCCATCGTACCAAACGGAGCATTAGGTTTCGGAAATGTTTCGACCCGTTTCGGAAATATAATGAAAAAAATAAAAAATTTAAAAATTATTTTTTTAAAACATTGATTGGCATATATCAAACTATCTTGAAATATCTTAAAACATTCCGAAATAATTATGTAAATGTATTGAAATATTATAAAACATCTCGAAAGATTATATAATACATCAAAATATTAGAATTTTGATTTTATCGTATCGATCTCTTTAAAAACAAAAATATTTTAAACATTTCGACGATTTCGAAACCATACTTTCATCCTTCCCTATGATTAAGACCGGCACAGAGTGGAGCAATGTTAGAACTCACTCGGAAACTTATACGCAGCTTCTGACATGATTTCTAAATCGACAGAAAAGATGGCACTGCACAGAAGGGTCTAGCACCGAAATATTACTTTTGAGTATTATATTTTTATTTTTTATCTAATAAAAACAAGAGATGAGTAATAGTTTTTTGTTTATTATTTTTCAAATCAATGATTATAAATTAATTAAATTAAAATTAACGGTTTAGATCAAATTTCGAAACACACCGCCGATATAATCTTATTGGTTGGGAATAGGGGTATTAATTGAGACGAGCTATTCGGGTTCAGCTTGGGCTTGACTCAGATAAGACTCAGCTCGAACTCGACTCTTATTCTAAATAAATTGAATTTGAATAATTTTTTAAGCTCATTTAGAGAAACGAGCCTAAAAGGTTCAGCTCAAATTCACAAACCTCGGATCGTTTATATATAAAATAGCTGAGCTACTCGGGCTCGGGCTCGGCTTGAGTTCTAAACAAGCCGAGCTTGAATAAATATTTATGCTCGTTTAAAAAAAACAAACTCACCAAACTTAGACTTAAACTCGTAAAACTTGACTCGATTAACACCCGAAGTTGGTTGGAGAAAAATTATCTTTGTGAAAGTGGCCCAGAAACTTGAAGGCCGCTTCCAACATGCCTACTTTATATTCACAACTAAAAGTTTTCTAAACTAGTGCAGCATAGGTCTTTGTTTCACACGGTCCCAGAAGTTTCTTAGACGGTATATAAGCGTGTTGAAAATGAGTAGTGAGTACTGTTATTTAAACTAAATTTATTAAATAAAATTGGTGACAAGATTAGGAAAAGTTACGCCGGATTTTAATCTAAACCTAACGTAATAAATTCAGTATTTGAGAAGAGATTTTTAATACTCGAATTGGATTTGAATGAAAAAATTTATGTAATTTCTGAAAATTCATCAAGAATTGTGTAGTCCCAAAATCAAAAAAGAATTAAATCTGATTTAAATTGGAATTTTTTTTGAGAAAATTGAACCCAATATTTGAACTCGGTTTTCAACCCGAATTTCATTTCAAGTCATGTAAATTGAGTTCAAAATATGAGTAATACTTGCGTTGAAATAGCTTAGTTGATTTTGAATTCGGGTTAAACTCTAGTTGAAGGCTTTTTTATAGTTTAAATTTAACCTGAATTGATCAGTTAACATGTCCAATCGATGCATGTTACACCTTAACTTGGAAAACTACTAGAAAATTAAATAAAAATATGTTAGTTTTCCCGATCTAATGACGTGTAAGTTGACATGATTTCAATAAAAAACAATTTAAATAATTACGAATATAATTTCATTATCTGACCATATTACATAACACATCATTAATTCACAAGTATTGCATTGCTCATATTTTGTTTTGCTGTCTTGTAAAATCTGCCTCTCCGCTTAACTGAGAATACCACAAACGAATTAGCCCTTCTGCTTTACTGCTCTTCTCATTCTTACTCCACTCCTCGCCCATCTCTCTCGTTCTCTCCCCTTCGATTTTGTAGGAAAAAATCACACGAGAGAGAGAGAGAGAGAGGGAACTCAGGGAAGGCCTTAGCTTCTGCCTTCTTGTGTTGCTCTTTTCTTTTTCTTTCTAAACTCTGTTCAAATTCAATGTCAGCAGCAACTTTCAGGCAACCTTTGGTTGCACCCAGTATGGGTCAACTCAGTCTCAGACTCAAGCCATGCTATCTAATTCTACAACAATGAACATCGAACCAGATCGCTTCTCTACCATCGAACCATCAAGCATCACCAAGCTTGTGAAGACAAAAGACCTAAAGTGGCTTCGTGAGAATGGTGGGGTTGAAGGGATAGTTTCAGCTCTAGAAACCGACCCAGAAAACGGAATCCATGGCGATAGAACAGACCTAAACAACCGACGAAGAGTCTTTGGTTCCAATTTTTATCGAGAGGACAAACCTTCAAAGACCTTGTACAAGTTTTCATTGGAAGCTCTTAAAGATCCAATGATTGTCATCCTACTTGTCTGTTCTGTTCTCTCTGTTTGTTTTGGCATTAAAAAACATGGCCTGAGAGACGGATGGTATGAAGGGATAGCCAAACTAATTGGAAGCTCTTAACTAATTGCAGCCATGTTGAGACAAAGTGGCAGTATTCAAGAACAAGAACAAAGAAAATAAAAAACCTGCATAAAATCTAGACTCACCCGTGAGAGAATTCTAAAGCACAACAGTGATGAAAGATTGCTTCTTATTTGGAAATGAAGCTGGTTGATTCAGCTGCAATCTTTGATTGAACATAGCAATTCAGCTTAACCTATGGATATTTAGAAAGAAGAACCAAAATAATTTTGAAACCACCCCATTTTATTTTTTGTACAGGGTGACAGGTGCTAGAGCTCCAGCTGCATGCCCACATAGGGCTGTTTGGTATGTTTTTTGGGAGAGGTTTGGATTGACTTATCCAAACCCTTCTCGGAATCAAAGATGGGATTCAACATTTAATGATGTCTATACTCATGTTTGGTATGCGCAGGGATATATGACTATTATGATAATCTATATAATAAAGTAGAGCGAAGTTTGAATCTAAAAGACAAAGAGGGGTCTAGATCGTTTTGATACAAAACATAAACAAATCTAACGGACAACGTAATCCCAATATAAAAGACGGTTCAGATCATCTCAAAAATTTTGATCCAATGGTCTACGATTAGTCCTCAATTTTTTTTTTCCCGCCCATGAAGAAGCCTCTTATCGTAAGACTCTACACTCTTATATCTCATACGTCTCTATCTCTCTCATACAGACTCTTTCTCACGCCTCTCTTCCCGCCCCACTCAGGCCTCTCTCTCACTCTCTCTCACACTTCTGCCTCTCTCTCCCAATCTCTCAAGCCTCTATCTCTGTCTTCCAAACTCATCCCCAAAATATCTCACATGGAATCCATCTCAAGTCTTATCCCAATCTCAAATCTCACTCATTCACTAACACACTCTTCTGCCAAACTTTGTGCCGCTGCTTATCCTCCACCAGCAAAGTCACAGCCCAGCAAACGTTTGGACGGCTACAGTATAGAGAGAGGCAGACGAAAGGCATATAGAGAGAAGGAGATGAGAAAGGCAGGCAGAGAAGATCCTCTGTTTCAGGTAAGCTTTGGATATTCACATTTCTATGTGTATGTATTATGCTTACATTTTCCGTTTGAGATCGGAGTTTTTGTCGAATGGGATATTTTGTTATCCACCATGCAAGGACACAGAACACACATATGAATTTTATTTTGATCCTTGATTCAAGGTTCCATTGACGATTGAATCTGCTTCTATCTCGCCTCTGTCTGCTAATCTCAACTAGGTATGTTTAAGTTTTATTGCTTTCATACATATTTTTTTTGTCAAATTCACTTGCCAAATGTTTGAGTTTAATTCCGTATGTCTCTACGGTGGTATTCATGGTGGGTTCTGTATAGAATTTGTTTCATGGCTCTGAGTTTTATATTCTGTTTTTATTTTGTTTCATACTCACCGCATGTTTGATGAAAGTTCTGAGAGAGCTTTCCTTTTTTTTCTTATGACATTTGGGATGTGGATTTTAATATTTATGACTGTCTGTGATTGAGGCCCATTGTTGTTCACCCTATTTCCTTTTTTTCCTGTTCGTTCTCCATTGTTGTTCACTGTTGAAGCAAATAACAACCTTATAGTCATAAGTCTTGACGTATTTCGGTATTTGGAAGTTACTGCAAATACTGAGAGAGCACTCAAGGTTATCACAAAAGGTTAGTTTCCCCCTTTTTATTTTGGACTTTTGTTGGAGTCCATTTATTCGAGCATTGAGTGGTTTCGGCTTGATAGAATTTGTTTCATGGCTCTAAGTTTTATATTCTGTTTCTATTTTGTTTCATACTCACCACATGTTCGATGAAAGTTCTGAGAGAGCTTTCCTTTTTTTCTTATGGCATTTGGGATTTGGATTTTAATATTTATGACTGCCTGTGATTGAGGCCCATTGTTGTTCACCCTATTTCTTTTTTTTCCTGTTCGTTCTCCATTGTTGTTCACTGTTGAAGCAAATAACAACCTTATAGTCATAAGCCTTGACGTATTTCGGTATTTGAAAGTTGCTGCAAATACTGAGAGAGCACTAAAGGTTATAACAAAAAGGTTATTTTGACATAATTCTCCAATGATCCTCTTCATAGGATATGTTGAGAAAACACAAAAAGTTATTCAGTCATATATTTACTTGCATTTGTTTGGTTGCTGTTTTTGACATTTTTGCTTTGGTGACGTCACATGGGACAATAATGTCATATATTTATCACATGAAGATTTGCTTTGGTGAAATCACATGGGACAATAATGGAATTTCTTTTACCTTAACCTGATTTGTGATTATCATTTTTTGTGTTATTGTACTCAAGTTCTCAATTCTTGCTTTTGGATTTGGAATCTATTGTTTATTAACTTAGAATTGGTGGCTCATTGTTTATATCTATTTGTGGGTTTTATTGTTTATCTTAGTTGGGGTGACAGATCTTGGTACAATTTGGATGAGAAATTGCAAACAACAAAGGTCCAGGAGATGTCCCAGGCAATGTCTTGCTGGTAACCATTAAGAGTGTAGAAGTTGGCCATTGTTATTCACTTGGTAAGTGATTTCCTTTCCATTCTTTTAACAAGTTGTCCTGTGTATATGAATTTGATGTTCTAATAAACTTGGTTACTTTTTGGATTTACATTGTTTGGATTGAATTTTGCATGATACATGTTGTAGTGAAACCCAAAACTAATTTGAAATGTAGGAATTTCTACTGAAAAATAAAATCGTGGGTCTGTAGTTAAACTCATATTCTAAGTGCAGTGCATTTGTATTTTAAGTTTTTTATAACTTCAGTTGGTACATTTTCATAATGCTAAGAATGTTTTGGCAAAATACTCTAGCGTGGAACTGCTTCTCCTCTTTTTTTTTTTCTCCTCATATTTTGGTATGGGTTAACCTTTTTTTTGTTTGTTGTCATGCTGCCAAGTTACTTATTGGGTTTTTACAGTACTTTGATCCTTGATTCTTAATCTCTTTCTCTTCTGGTTAGCTTATTTTCAGGTTTTATTGGACTTTTTCGGGTAAGTTTTTACAGTACTTTGATCCTTGCTTCTTAAAGGAACAAAATCAGCATTGACAATAATTATTGCCCTTTTTAAGAGGATAATATTGTTTTTTTTTTTTTTGTGACATAGCTGCATGCATTGAGTTATATAACCAAGAAACCTAGAGAATAAAATCAATATTAATCGTAAGATTTTTTTTATAGAGTATCCACATTTTGACCATTTTTATTTCACTAAAGTCATGACATTAAAAATGACCAAATGATTTTCAGTTTAATGCATGTTTATATTTCGTGTTTAAAAACTATGTATAGTGCCTTCAGACACGTGATATAGGGCGAGTTTAGACTTTCAGTTTAGTACGTGTTCAAGTTCAGTGCTTGATTATTTCGCTTTCAAACTCAATGTTTGATTTTTTTTTTTTTGCACCGTGCCTTCAGGCACGGGTTATCCCTAGTATATCTATATAATAAAGTAGAGTGAAGTTTGAATCCAAAAGACAAAGAGGGGTCCAGATCGTTTTGACACGAAACATAACCAAATCTAACGGACAACGTAACCCCAACATAAAAAACGGTTCAGATCATCTCAAAAATTTTGATCCAATGGTCTACGATTAGTCCTAAATTTTTTTTCCCCGCCCAACTTAGTTTCCCGACTCATGCCTCTCTCTCTCTCCGAAATCTTTCAAATCTTCCCTAATCTCATCCAAAACCCAAATCCCGTTGATTTTAGCTGCACACACACGGCATCCAAGCACTGCAGTCCAAGCCAAACTCTTTCTCTCTCCTCTGCGGATAAAGACCCAGAACGCACCTTCGTCTTCTCAAATCTTCCCCTTGCTCTCCTCCGTTACGCCCACCAATTTCTCTCCTTCACCTCTGTGCTTTAATCTCTCCCTTTTCTCTCTGCACTTTCTCTTTTATCTCTGCCCCGACGGTAATGGCGACCCATCATCACCCAATGACGTCTGACAGCAACAGTGGTCCGCCACCCATCTTCGCCAGGTATTTCCATCTCTTTGTCTGCATCCCCCTCCCCTGTTCTTCTCCTTCCTCTCCCTCTCTCTTATTTACTCCATTTCAAACTCCACCATACCCAAACCCAAACCCCAGCCCATATCCCGCCTTTCTCTCCCTCCACAACTCCACTTTCTCTCCCTTTATTATCTATGCACACTCAACGCACACACACCCTCTAGACGCACAACACACACGCACACACACCCAAACGCACAACACGCACAGCTTTGTTAATTTCCACTTTTTTGGCTTGCTCGCAAGATGTTTGAGAAAATGCTTGACAGGGATTTGGTTTTTTGGTTTCTGTATGGTCCTCTGTCTTTGGTTTCTTGGTTTTCTAAAGGTTGTTGGTTGAATTTATGTTTCCCTTGGATGGGGTTTGTTTGATTTTGTGACTATTTATACGTCATTTGTTGGGTTCCCTTGGGGTTTAATTATTTTCTAACTAAATCCTTTGTTTTGTTTTGCAGGAGTAGTAGGACCACATTTTCGTATTGGAGGCAAAAAACATGGCGCTCAGCAAGCAAAAATTTGCAATTAGTTTCCATTATTGTAAGCTATTTTAACCATTGTTCTTTCTTTGTTTTGTTATTTTCAGACTTTTTGTTACTTTTGATGTTTTTATTTGATTGACCCTGTGACTCAATGTTCTATTCTCTATTTTTTGCCCTTTTTTGATATTGTCCCGGTGTTCTCTTTTATTAAAAGTTCATTTGGGAAGGTTAGCAGAGAAAGCTTAGCAACCTGTTATTGCAATGTGATGCTTGAAATACGAAGGTAATTACCAGTTACATATGATTGTGGGAAAACTTATATAATTGTGATGGTATTGTACCATTATAGAAATTTTGTACTTTTGAATGAATTTGAATTAGGATGATATGTTTGTCTTTAATATGATTTATGATTGTTGGTTGTGTTTTAATTTGAGTTTTTGTTTATAATTCGTTAGTTTGTGTAATTTGTCTCAGTTAATGATGGAGTAAAATATAACTTCATTTGGTGATTAAGTAAAACTAATTTGATTTTGTTCATTATCTTACGTCTAGGTATTGCATTCAATATGGATTTATAGGTTTAAACACCATTGTTCCATGAAAGAAATGAGTCTAAGTCATTGGGGTTAAAAGAGATTATCAGTAGGCAGCAGTAACATTTGTTTAACTGTGCACGTCTCTGTTCAGCTGGAGCTGCAGCTGGACTTCTTTTCCTGGACATCTCTTCATGTTCAGCTGGAATGCTTTGACACTTATAGCTAGCTGAGTTCCTATATCAGTTGGACCTTTTTAGTTAAGAAGGCAGCATGCATAGGATAATAATTATTGTTCTAAGCATGCATATTTTGATTTCTTTTATTTATTCCATGTAATTAGATTGCATTGAGGGGTAAGATACATATGTCCCCCTAGCTAGGTGTAATTTTTCTGGAAAGCAATAAAACTCCCTCGTGCTGTCGAGGTTCACCAAAAAAAAAAAAAAAAAAAAGAGATTGAGTCGCATTATTTTGTTTTGTTGTTTGTTTACTGTTTAAATTTTTGGTCTCCAATTTAGTATAGGCCTTTGTTGTTAGATTCTTTGGGTCTTATTCTTGAAGAAAATTCTGCCCAAAGATTTTTGTTTATCAAGTCTAGCAACTTATTTGGTCTCTTAAATGGACTATATGCATTACTTTTCTCTTGCTGATGGTCATTTTTTTTTAAAATTATTAATTTTTATTTTGTTACACAGTGCTTTCAAGCACAGACATTAACTAAAAAAAATTCAAGAAGTGAATTTTGAATATTTTTTTGGTGTTTATTTGGTTCGTTATTAATGGTTTGGTTGACAACATTAGTTATGTATTCCTTTGGTGTATGGTTGGTGGTTTGATTATTTATGTAAGGCTATGTGATAAAATTGAGGTATTGTGATTTTTTTATTTGTTATCTTGGTCGATCAAAATTTTTCTCGGATTAGTTGTTTACTTTAATCACCTGATTTGCTGGTTTTTCGTATCGAAGTGTATTGATCGGAGTTATAGTCTTTTTGGTGGAAAACTTGATTGTTTTTCGTTGATATTGATAACGTTAAAGTTAAACTGGGTTACCCAATAACAATCAAAAAATAGAAAAAATCAAACTACCAAAAAACAACACCCAGTCCATACAAATTAACAAAACCACCTAAATAAATCAAAGCAAGGAAAATTATTTTTTCTCTTTATTTACTCATTCATGCAGGCCCATCTATTTAACTGTTTGATATTCCAGCAAATTTGAACAGGCTGCCAAACAGAAGAACCTAGGTATCTCCAATGCATAATAAGGCTTTGGGTGTTGCTACCAATATGATGAGCCATTCTGTAAGTCATTTGGATGATCAGAGATAAGGCTGTGAATAGGTTATCCTTTTGTTAGACAACTTATGGATTTGAATTGATTGTGTGTTGATATGCATTGAATTAACTGTTAAACTGCTAATTGGTTTTCTTTAAGGTCTTTCTCTCCTTCTCTCTCTTTCTTACATCATCGTATACTTCTTATTCTCATTTGGCAGGCTTCACTTGCTAAAATCATTAGATGTTTCGTTTAACTCGATACTTGAGATACCTGCAGAAATTGGATCGGCGACATCTCTTATCAAGTAGGCTTATTTAGCAAGTTTTTATTGCTTCCAATTGCTATTTCCAAGTCAACTTTGCTCCATGATCAGTAACTAAAACTTCATGAGGGGATTACATGGAACCTTCTTCTCCAGTCAATTGTGTGTAAAGACACACCATTGATTACATCCAAGGCAATCAAAAGGGTAGACTCTGTCACTTTATTTACTCATTCACATTGTACTCTGTGATTAAATTTATTGCCTATCACTTGAGTAATTTCCTTGAGTTTTACTTTAGATAAGAGGCCGTCATTAGTCAAAACATGGGAAGAAATTGAGAAATCAGAAGCTAAGAACATGTGAGCTTCTTAAAGAATGTAACTCATAGCTCCAAAGAAGATGATGATGAAGGAAGTTCTTTCTGTATTTGTGCACGTGTATGTTTTTTGTGTGTAGTTTGCATGTGTTTTGTTTATTCCGTGTTTAATACGGCGAACTAATTACACATGGTTATGAGGATATGTTTGGTTTTGATTTGAATTAATAGTTGGGTATGGAATTGAGTTGTGATGTATGATGATTGTGGTGGAAATAGAATTGAATTGTACTGATACGAGCCATTATTATGATTGTTATGTATGATTGTGAGTTTTGTAGACAGGTTGAAATCTTCTTGGACTTCTATTTTTAGAGAAAGTTTGGTCGAAATTTCTGAAAAATTAGTGGGGAGTAGATTGATTTCAATTTATTTAATTGAAGTAAATGATGTAAAAATTATTTCAAATTGATGGTTTATTTTAGGTTGCAAAGTGTCTGTAGGCACGGTAGTTTTTTTCAAGTTTTAATTTAATTTTTCGTTACTTCGTGCCTTTAGGTACGGGCAATTATTAGTTTGTATATAAATAACTATTGTGCTCCTTAATCAATATGTGATATATGAGGGGTATAAATGTCATTTAGATGTTAAACCCATTAACCCACATATAAAACCCACCCCCATGAGTTTCATAAAATCCATGAACTTGGGTTTCATGACCGGGCCTAAATTGGACTGGGTTTCAAACTCTGGGCTAGATGTGTATTTGCCAAACATGGGTTTGAGGGGATTTATTCCCCAAGCCATGTTCCAAACCCCCCCCCCCCCCCCCCCCAAAAAAAAAAAAAAACCCACATGCCAAACAAGGCCCTAGTGCACTTGGACTGACTCCATAGGGTATGGCAATCAGTGAATTTTTTTTTTAATATATAAAAAAACATACATGGGATCAAGCACATAATTTTTTTTCGACGAAATTTGAACACTAGATTTCTTATTCTGATAACATGTTAAACAACCATTTACTCTAAAATTTTAAGCTGTTAGAGACGGCGTAATTTTAATATCTATATTTCAACACAGGCTATGATGCACAAAAGTATTTATACAAAAATCAATCAAGAGTAAAGTGTAGATATCTCAACACAAGCAAACACAGAAATTAGGTAGTTCGGCTTGGGTGACGTACTCCATTGAGAATGGCGACGATGGCCGAAGAATCTTATTACTTGAGAGGTGTAGTATGTTGAGATGTGTATGATGCCTCCCATGTGTAGGTGGGGCTTATAATTTATAGGAAAGTACAGTCTTCATAACGTTCCAAAGCGAGTTTTTTATGGAGGTGCCATCAAGGGAGCCTTGATTAAAGCGTCACCCTTGTGATGGGAGTGGGTGGCTTCGCGAAGTAGACGTAACGGACGAGGTGGTTGAGGCTTGCGATACGTACCCTGATTTCATTCCTAAGATAGAGATCTCACTTACTTCACTAGTAGACTGAGTTTTCTAAGACGATGTGATTGGTCTGGGCCAGACTGCACCTGTGATCTAGGTCTGTATATTTAAATTGGACTTCTGAACTGGACCTAACCTGTAATTTTGAACTAGGTCTTGTCTGGACCGGGCCCGTCAACAGAGACTAGGGAAAACCAATAAATCTAGTTCTAAGTGTTTTATATTAGTAGTGGCGATTTTTTACAAAAATTTACACGATTCGAATCTAAAATGATATTAGTGATTAGGAGATATTTTTTTTTGATTAGATTGGAGATAAAAATTGGGTGAATACTGCTTTTCATTTTTAAATGTTTGTTGTCTTTTTAAACAAATTTTTTGTGTTATATTTGTCATACTATCATATTTTTATACAATATTATTTGCATATTACTCAATTTCAAGTGTTTTCAACAAAAAAATTATACTCAATTTTTTAAAAATGTTAATATTTTAAAGTACAAACTGATCTTTTAAAACAGAGTATAAATTTGGAAGGGTTCTTCGGTTGGTTTAACAGGCCGAGACATGCCGGGGTTCGAGTCGGTCCACGGGCATTGTTCAGTGCCATGGCCCATTAATTGACAACAGGCTTGTATTGGACGGGCCTTTTCCAAGCGAATTGGGTTGCAAACCTTTTTGGGACAGGCTTTAGGCAACTGCATCCTAGTGCAACCAATTGACAACTTTAGGTCCAACAGACCTGAAAAAAAGAGATTAATCGAGATATACGTAAATTGACTCGGACACTCCTAACAGTAATATCAAGAAAAAGAACAACTCGTTTCTAGTCAATCCCTCACATCATTCTTAATTACCGGGTCTTAACTTGGTATTGCTTATGTTTATGGTCTCAACATACTAAGGGAACTTAATCCAAGAGTTACCACCAATGGTTTAGCCCAACAGTATGACCCGACCCTCCATAGGTTACCCACATGTCAAGTCGGGAATTCGAGCCCTTTTGGGGCCAATTTGGGGGTGGGCCTTGCTATCCAAAGCTCAATTTTTAACACGATTCATCAACTAGTCATGAGATTATCGGGTCTAAATTTAACTTTAACGATTTTAGGTAATAAATGAATGAATTGGCCCGATAGAGCTACTTGATAAATTGGTCAAGATCAACCAGACTAAATATGATAAAAATATTAATACACACAGCTTATACATTATATACACTCAACTATATATAATTATATAGAAATTATGTATAAGTTAAATAAATTTTGACATTACACAACTTAAACACGATAAAAATCTGCTACGACACGGCCTATTATTAGGAATCTATTATCACACTATGAGATGTTTCCAATTATATTCTATGTCTTCGATAGTTTTTAAATCATTTCCTAATTCACCATTGTCTATATAAAAACATAATTTGGCTCATATTTTTCGACATAAAATCGCGTTTGCAAAACACTATTTCAAAGTTTCTATGAAAGAAGTATTTTGTAAACACCCTTTTACATTGGATTAAACCCAAATCTATATAATAAAATATAATACAATTTAAATCCCAAAAGATAAACAAAATGAATTTTATTTTTCACGGTTGAGATCGTTTTAAATTTTACTTCAAAGTTAATCTGACGACTAATATTAACTTCCCAAATTTAATAAGAAAAATAGTCCTCCCAATGGTGTGTTTGGGGTGACTTTTCAAAAGTGTTTTTAGGACTTATAACTTCTCATAAGCACACTTTAAAAAAAAAAAAAAAGTAGTGTTTGGAATAACTTATTTTAATTACTTCCAAATAAGTCAAAAATAGTTTTACCACTTAAATAAGTAAGTAAAAGTTAAAAAAAACATCTACTTTAAAATCACTTATCTATAAAACACTTCACCACCACTACCATCGTCACCCCACCACCATCGCCACCACAACCACCACTTGTGCCACTATCGCCGGCCCACCACCATCGCCACCACCAACCAACATCATTGTCGCCACCATAACTGTCGTCACCCACCACTAATTGCTACCATCATTATCTCCCTCCATCATCATCATCTCATTCTTATATTTATTACAATTATCACCATCATACCACCACCACCATCGTCTACCGCCACCACCCACCACCACCATCGTTGCCCACTGTCGCCCACCACCGCCGCCACCCACCCCCACCACACCTACCATCACCACCACTCATCATCGTCCACCACCGTCGCCACCCACTGTCATCCACCACCACCACCACCACATCTACCACTAGCATCGTTGCCCACAAGAACCCGTCATTGCCCACCACCATCGTCATCGCCCAACACCATAACCCACCATCGTCGTCACCCCACCATTACCACTACCAACCACCATCACCGTCACCCACCACCCCCCACACCCACCACCACCACCACCACTACTGTCACTCATGGTTGTCATTATCACCATCATCACCCAAAACTCACCACCATCATCACCGTTGCCACACACGCTTGCCACCACCACCACGGTCGTCGTCACCCACTACAATCATCACCGTTTCCCGCCACCACTATCACCGCTCATTCTCCCTACAACTGGTGATTAAATTCATTTCTCTCTTCTCTATATTTGTAATTTAATTTTGGGTATGAATACAAATATGTTTATAATTGATAATTTTTTTCATTACTCCGTGCCTTAAGGCATGGATAATAACAAGTATTAATATAAAAGAGAGCAAAATGAGAAATAAATTCAAAATTATGATAGAAAAATATAAAAAGTTATAATATTTTGATAATAAAAAAAATATCCCTGTTATTGTGCAACGGATAAGAAAGTGGGAGGAAACATATTTGGTAGGGTATGATGGTGGCCCCTAAAGGACAAATTCACTTTCTTTGACAATGGAGTAGAAGAGAAATTATGAAACATCCTCTATCTAGTCGATGCACACATACATCGTATGTTGATCATTATGAGTTATAATTTTATTTTATTTTTTACTTTTAACCCATATTACGTTTTTTAAATGTTTCACCTGTGTATATATTTTTTGTATATACTGTCAATTGTTTATACACTATAATAAAAAAACAACTAATTCCAATTGACTTGTGAATGCCTCTAAATTACTATTGATATGGAGAAAAAATGTCTTGATCATAGGAAAAGTACGGAATTATCTTTTTTAACATAGGGAATGCCATTACTTTCTGACAAAATACTTTATTTAGTGGGTACTGGATTTTTTTGATAATACACAAATTTGAGCATAGCTCAGATATGCTCTACAATTCACCACTGCTATCGCCCATAAATTTCCAATTCTTGCAAGTAAACATATGATTGTGAACTTTGTTTATCTTTGATGGGAAATGGTTGAGCTCTGATGCTGCTATTGAAATGATTTTTTCACACTACTTGATTTTTTTTATTTCATGAGAATGTCGCACATGTAAAGTTAATTATCTCAATCTATTGGTTTACTTTTATTTTATTGTTTAATTATCAACTACAACAAAAATGAATCAACCGAAAATCTATAATCACAAATTAATTTTTTGTATGGAACAAATATTTTTCGTTATAATAAATTTATCTTCTTTTTTTTTTTTGGTTGTATGGTCAATCAACAACTACAATTTGTAAAGGCTTTTAAAAGGTATATTTATTACCAATTTACATCAAATTAGCCACAAATTGCAAGACTAAGCAGAATTAATGAACATAAAAATGAGTAGATTAGCTAAATGAGAATCATCATTACAAAAGCATTAGTTCACTAAAATAAAGTTGCGACAAAATCTTCCGATTAAATACTTGTAGAAGATAATTTGTAGTTGACAATTTTATGCCACTTAATAATTATGTACATTTGTTTAGAAAAAGAAATTAATTAATAAAACCTTACTCCTTATAATTTACTATATCAGTAAATACACAATCAAAATATCTTAAAATTTTTATCTTCTATAAAAAAAATTACCTAACTACAAATAACTACAACAAATAACTTCAAAGTAGTATATGCGTAAATTATGGATTTATGAAGAAGGAGAAAGGTCTGTTTGGGTTGCATGAATTGAATACTCCTCCTGCATTCAAAATTAGTCAGTTTAAGCCAAGCAATTCAAGAAGACTTATTGATTTGATCAAAAAAAAAAAAAAAAGACTTATTGTTTAGGATTTAGATGATTTTATACAATTATTTGAGGGTATTTATTTTAAATTTTTTTTTTGTTTAGTAGCTAATTAGCCTTAAATATTGTGTTATTTTGATATATATTATTGGCTAATTACATTAGGCAAGACATTATTTGTGTTGAATTAATTAAGAATTGGATATCATTTTTTTGTATTGTTTCTCTAATATGATAGGTAAATTAGTGGAATTAATGATGTGAAAGACAAAATACATAAAAGGAAGAGATCCAGATTAATAAGGAGTAAGAAGGAGCATTCTGATACAGAATATTTTTATTTTGCTAATTCAATAGCCTTTTAGAAGTAGTATAGATATATATAACTAATGATAACTTTGTGTCTAAAGACACTATGCAAATATAAAAAATCGAACATTGATTGTGTAATATATATTTTAAATAATAAATCTTTAAATTAAACAATTTAAAATTAAAATAAAGAGAGAGAAAATAGATATAGGTATGGATTGATGAGATTGTTTGGAACTGGGGAGTGTGTTGATTTAATTGTCTAATATTGGGGACGGAAGAAGATGTTTTTGAACGAGAAAAAAAAAATTGGGATGAATTTTGTACCATTAGATCAAAATGGATAAAAATTATATCAATCTTAACCGTTGTTATTTTTTTATAAATTAAAAATTCAACTTCCTAAATATTACTAATCTAATAGTTGTGATCAATCATAACCTTTTGATTAGTCATGACTCATGAGCCTTTGTATTTATTGAGACGCATGGAAGCTCCCAGGAAGGATAGCAATGCGGAATAGTCATACGCAAGACTTAAAGTAGCTTTCGCAGACAAACCATGCCCCCAGCCAAACGCCAAAAAAACAAAGAAAAAGTAAAAAAGGATAGAAAAACACCACCACTCCAAAAAAAAAAAAAAAATTTAGAATTTGTATTTTTTTCAAAGGTTTTCCCAAGAAAGTGCTTACATTCAACTAATCTCCAATCCGATCTGATCAAATGTAGGTCATCCATACGTCAGGACTAAGATATTCATGAGAGATAAATTTCTCATAACTTGACCCCATAGAGTTGTTAAAATTGTATTTTGACCCTTTAAATTATATGAAGTTTGTCAAAATTTATGAAGTTGAATGCAACCTTGATCTTAGGTTGGTTTACAACCCTCGTTCAACTAACAAGGCAGCCCATTGCGTGGCCAAAGCAAGAATATCTCTCTCCCTTTTGGATAGTTGGAATTTTGATTCATCTATAGATTTGAGACCTATGTTGTCCAATAATTTTAATTATGACTGTGTCGTAATGAAAGTTCTACATTTCTGGTTCAAAAAAAAAAAGTTGGTCCACTTAAAATATTATTATATTACGTCATACATGTTGCCGTGTTTGTTTTTTTCTTTTGTTTTTTTTTTTTGGGGGGGGGGGGGGGGGGGGGCGGGGGGGCGGAAAGAAGATTAGCTTTGTATGTTTCCCCTTTTCCTATGAGGAACAGCATTACAACTTAAGAGATCCATGGGGTGATCATTTACTCTATTTATTACCGATATATTTTATTGATTAGGAATATCAAGAAGAGAATGAGCATAATAAACTCATGAATCTCCTCCATCCATGCATGTATCAAAGTATGAATTTTTTTTTTTTTTTGTTCTTGCCAATTCGGGCTCAACTTCATTAACAATTCTTCGAACAACTCAAATTTCTTGCCAATTCGGACTCAACTTCATTAACAATTCTTCGAACAACTCGAATTTCTTACTAATTCAGGCTCAACTTCATTAACTTGAAATTTCCCATTAACAACCACATGTGTATCACCTTCCAAAGTTATTTCTTCAAGTAAACCAATGGGTTCAGCAAATCTAACTGCCTACCTCGCAGCCAAAGCCTCAACATGTTCAGCTTCGCCATTCAAGTTTAATTTCTTTGAAAAACCACCTCAAAATCATTTCTAATGACACCACACTATCCAATCAGACACATCTTCCTTAAAAAACAGCCCCAGCACATCAAGACCTACAAGCAACACTGGCGGGACTTGGGAAGACAACCCAATTGGGGGTCAGAGGATCCATTAACATGAATACATCAACAAAAGTGCCCTTTGCACGAGAATATGCACAACATAAACTCTGAATGTGCACAATTATCCGAAGCCACATGCATTGGGTATATCTGAGTTTTCTTACAAAATCCAAGCTTAAAATTCTTAGTTTGTAACACTTAATGAGTTGGGTTCTTGAACCCCACATACATAAGCTTCTGGTAACACCCTTTAGATTTGCCAATGTCGGCATAGAACTAATCTGTACGTAAAGAAAGCCCCAGGAATTTCAGGAGCTTGATCCCTCAGTCAAGTCCACCCGCACTTTAATTCACGCGGATGGCAAAATTCGTACTTCTATATCAAATCAAAGAGGAATCAAACCACTCAAGCTGCACGGCATCAAAAGGCAGAGGCCTTACACTTCAAAATAAATGAATCATTAGCAAGACCTTAAAAAAGTCTTTAACTCCCATGAATCACCATGGGATGCACAATTAAGAAAACAAGCAATGCAACTATAATATTGACATAAACACGACACGTATCGAAAATGATACGACATGATTGACGCCTTTGCTCATATCTGACCTTATATTGTGTCGGTTAATTTTGTTTAGTATCATTTTTGTAAATAAAATTATTAGAATTAATTATTGAATCAGTATTTGTTGATAAATTCTTATGTCATCATATTAATTCAAAGTTCGTTTGTTATGTTGTAGAGTAAAATAGGACTTGATCAGTTTTAACAATTTAATTAAGTAACCTTCACCAATTAACTAATACAATAAACTAATAATACTAAAAAACCACAATAAATTCGATAATACATAAACAATTACAATAAAACACAACAAGAAAGCCATAAATATCAATAAAACATTAGATTTTTAGATTTTAATTTTTAGGGATTAACATATATATGAGAGTATACAGGTAGGATATGATAGGAATACGAAAATTTTGTAAGATTTCGCATTCTTACCCGATTTTTTACGAAAAACCAAAAGATTTTCCGTTGGCCTATCCGATTCTTTCGGGAAGCCGATCAGTAAAGTCGAGTAAAGTAGGATAGAATCAAAATTTGCGGATAATCGATCCCTTCCTCCCCTCTTTCCTAAGTAGTCCAGCTCATTAATTTATTTTGTTCATTTCTTACTTAATCACCCGTCCATACAATCGACTGATCATCAACCACTCACACTTCTTAACAAGTGTGTTGCAAGCACGGTAATATAAATCTATATTATGAATTAATTCGATAACCATAATGTCAATGTGTGTGAAATGTTTGACAAATCTCCCTCGTCTTTAACAAATTTTAATATTCTTCTCTACCATCAACTTCACCAAGTATTATTTTAATATATTGATATTAGAAGCACTTTCCATAAGGTAATTTCATCAACCTTACCCAATTTCAATCTGTCTTCATGCATTTGCAAGTGAGGTGTCCAGCGGAGTATCGATTGAATTTCTCATCATGAGGTTTAAGGTTTAATTTTTGGAGTTCGGTAGTTGACCGGTATACTAGCCTAGTTAAATTCGTTTCCTAGAGGAGTAACGAGCATGGTCAAGAGCCTAATAATCTCACTAGTGAAACCTATCGAGGTGATTTTTGAGAACTCTCTTTTGTCTTCACTCCTTTTTTAAATAGAAAATAAAAAAAAGCAAGCTTGCTGACATAGCCCATGCAAATAAAAGGTAATTTTACTGTATTAAAAAAAAAATTTGATACTGTACTAAAAGTTACTAATTTTTTAGGTTAGCTATTTTTGAGGTAACTTCGTGATCGATCACGAAATGATATGATCAAATATAAATATCTCCTGGTTAATTATAACTTCGCTTTTATAATGTATAGCTTGACCTTAAAAAGTAATAATTTTGCTCGTAGAAGTTGTAACTTCAACTATTTTTTTAATTGTAATTTCTATCTCAAAAAATTATAATTCAACCTCAAAAAATCATATTTTAATACGATATGGATTTCAGTACCATCGTAACTAGTACACAAGTATGCTGACATAACTCTTGCAAAAAAAACACCAGATAATACACAATTTTTCAAAGGGTAATACTCCTTGCACTAATCAGATAGGTGTTTGAACTTATGAGGAATATATTTTCTCCCCCAAATTTCAAAAACCCAACACACACACTCTATAACACACAACTGCACATACATACACGCACTCCAACACACATTATAATGCATGCACAGTATAATAATTCAGTGTACAATAATTTTAATCACAGGGTATCGCTAATTTTCAAAATGATACATAGATGTCTAGGATATGAATTTCAGTACTATCGTAACTAGTACGCAAGAGGAAGCTTGTTGGGCCTTGTCGTTGAAACAAAGTCGCCATGGAAGTTCCCAAGGAAGATAGCCATGCGGAAGGAATGAAAGTATAGTCGCACCAAATCCTTATCAACAAATCCCATTAGTCAGCAAATGCAAGTCTAATGCCTTTGAAATTCTTCAACAAAATTTCCCTAAATATAGTAGTAACCCACGCAAGACCTGTCATGTCCATAACATAGTCCCTTTTTACGGTTTAAACTACTCTCATTTCGTTCGCTCGTCGCTATTACGATAAACTCCCAATATGCACAATTATTAGTAATTCGACTATCTACATATGGCTAGTCAAGGTTTTGCTTGCAAAATTCAAACTTGAGAATTCGATATAACATTTCATGTGTACGTAATACAATCACATTAAAATTAGGTTCAAATAACACACACTAATGATGTGATTTTACGCAGACATAAAGGGTCAAGTTGGAGGCCGGTCAAAGTCCCCCCCCCCAAAAAAAAGGTTTACGATCTGTAAATTACACACACATTTCCATTTCACGCGGACAACTCTACAGCATGAAACCACCCAACTCCACGTCATTGAAAGGCAGGACTCAAGAGGCCCAAAATGTTTGTTTTAGGTATTAAAAAATAGGGATTACAGAAATTATACCTGACCACCTTATCCCATGTATACCTATGTTTGGATACATATTTTGAGTTCGGTATTATCACCTAAAAATACTCTCATCCTAGATGAATAATGTTTTAAACCACATATAACGTCTTAAATAAACCCACCTATTTAGCGGGTTTAAATACTTGATTGGAAAGTATTTGTACAAAATACATTATTACCCTAAAAAATATCTAAGATATAACTATCATTCTTTTATAATTTAATATTTATACTATCATTTAATACTCCATCCAAATAAAATATTGGATGAGATAAATGTAGAACTTAGTACTTCTTAAGAGTTTGTCCAATTTGATTCTTTTTAACGCTTAAACCTAACACACCCTAATGATGTGATTTTAGACACAATAAGCGACGAAATCTTTAAAATCTTTCAAGACAATAAGCAAAATTACACTCTCAATTTCAGGAAGTTCGATCCTTGGTCAAGTTAACACGCAATTTAATTCATGCTGATGTAAAGAAAAATGTGCTTACCAAATATTTTTTTCAGTAAGTACAGAAACACATATCACCTGCGTCAAAATGGCGAATACGGTACACTTGGTAAGAAACTTTTAATAAGACTTGCACACGACTCATTAGCTACTTAAAGCAACCGGCCATTACCAAAAACTGTCAAGAAACCATGATTTCATTCTAATGTTCCATAGAAATAGAAACTGCCACAATATAGTATCTCCAAACTACCTGTACCCAAATTTCAGACCCCTTCGATTCTTGTACTCTGGTCCCTTTAGGCAATCATTTCACTCGGTCCCTAGCAAGAATCCATGTCCAACATCTTGCAAGCAAATTTTAATGATGTAGAGTTGAAGCCCATTTTCAGCAAGGCCCGGAAAAAATGGCGCCTGGCATATGCTACTCTCTACAGTATTAGGGCCTTACTCTCTTTAGTCAATGACCAAGGCGAATGCTTGGACAAGTTATTGCGCTCTCCATCTTATACGGCGATCCAAGTTGAGCCAGATCACTTTTTTCGCATCAGTCAATCAAGCCTCACCAAGCTCGTTGAGTCCAAAAATATTGAGCAGCTCCTTCAGTTTGGAGGAGTTGAAGGGGTAGTCTCTGCTCTAGAAACTGATTCGGAGAAAGGTATCCAAGGTAGTGTTGAAGACATTGGCAACCGACGCAAAGTTTTCGGTTTAAACACATACAAGAAGCCACATATGAATACCTTACAAATCGTGTTGGAGGCCTTCAAAGATCCCATTATTTTCATCCTACTCCTGTGTGCCACACTTTCTATTGGTTTTGGGGTCAAAAAGCATGGGCCGAAAGGATGGTCTGATGGGGGAAGCATACTAGTAGCGGTCTTTCTAGTCATCATTGTCTCCTGTTTGAGTAACTACTGGCCAAGAAGACATTTCCACAAGTTGTCCAGAGCCGGTGACAATTTCCCAGTTGATGTCATAAGAAATGGGCAGACAGAGCATATTTTAACATTTGATCTTGTCGTTGGAGATGTTGTTCGCTTGAGGATTGGAGATCAAGTTCCTGCTGATGGCTTGTTCATGGATGGGCAGTCCTTACAGGTGGACGAATCAAGAATAACAGGAAGAACTGACATTGTGGAAGTCAATTGTAGCCACAATCCATTCTTGCTTTCTGGCACCATGGTGGCTGATGGCTGTGCTCTAATGCTCGTGACTTCAGTAGGCTTGAACACAGCATGGGGAGAGATGATGAGCTCGATAAGCTGCGATTATATTAAAAAAACTCCTTTACAAGCTAAGCTCCACAAGCTGACCTTATTCATAGCTAAGATCGGTATGGTCGTTGCTTTCCTGGTTCTTGTAGTACTGCTGATTCGCTACTTCATGGGGAGAATGTACAATGTTAATGGAAATAGGGAATTCAACCGTGGCAACACAAGCATTCATCATGTATTCAATGCCGTAGTAGGAATAATAGCCACACCAGTTGCTATTGCATCAGCTGCCATTCCAGAAGGTTTGCTGTTGGCTGTCACAATCACTCTTGTTTTTTCGACAAATAGAATGGCAGGTGATCAGGCACGAGTGAGAAATCTTTCAGCCTACGAAGCAATTGGCTCTGCCACGGTGATCTGCACAAACAAAAGAGGCACCCTCACATTGAACCATATGGAGGTAACCAAATTTTGGCTAGGCCAAAATTATGTTGAAGAAGGTGCTTCCCCTTTGATTGCACCCAATGTTCGGGAATTGTTCTGCCAGGGAGTTGGAATGAACAGACAAGAGGTTCCGTCAGAACCTCCGTATGAGCTATCCGAGAATCAGATTGAAAAAGCAATTTATGACTGGGGTGTCGCAGAAATGGGAATGGATATGGAAGAATTGAAGGACAGATGTACCATTCTCCGTTTTGAAGACTTCAATTCAAAGAAGAAGGAGGGTGGGATTTTGATCAGGAAAGAGGCCGACAACACGATCCATCTGCACCAGAAAGGTGCACCAGAGGTAATACTAGCCATGTGTTCGAAATATTCTGAGGACACTGGGATCATCAAAGTCATTAATAAAGGTACAAGGGAGAAATTGGAGCATACAGTTCAAGACATGACAGCCAATGGCCTCCAATGCATTGCTTTTGCACATAAACAAATACCAGACGATAATGATGATGGAGAATTCCACTTAAAGCTAGAAGAAGAATCTTTGATATTATTAGGGATTCTTGGTCTGAAGGACCCCTGTCGACCCGAAGTAAAAAAAGCTGTGATAGATTGCCAACAAGCTGGAGTGAACATTACAATGATCACAGGAGACGATGTTACCACAGCCAGAGCTTCAGCTATTGAATGTGGTATAATCGAGCAAAATCAGGACAACACTGGGAAAGTAATCGATGGAGTGGAATTTCAAAATTATACTAATGAGGAGAGAATGGAGAAAGCTGATAAAATTCGTGTGATGGCAAGAGCCTCAACCTTCGACAAACTTCGGATGGTGCAATGCTTGAAAGAGAGAGGCCATGTGGTGGCAGTTACAGGAGACAGCAAAGGGGATGCCCTGGTGCTCATGGAAGCGGATATAGGGCTCTCTCTGGGCATTCAAGGGACTCATATAGCAAAGGAGAACTCAGATATTGTCATCTTGGACGATAATTTCGTTTCTGTAGCCAGAGTTTTGAGGTGGGGGAAAGGCATGTACAACAACATCCAGATATTCACTCAGTTCCAGCTCACTGTTAGCATTGCTTCTCTGGTGATCGACTTTGTGACGGCAATTTCGTCCAGTGAACCCCCCACTATCAACATGGTGGCAGCGATTTCAGCCGGTGAAGTTCCATATGCAACTCTACAAATACTGTGGGTGAGATTGATAGTCGGTACATTGGCTTCTCTAGCTCTCACTATAGAGAAGCCAGCCGAAGAGCTCATGCAACAACCACCTATTGATCGGACCAAGCCGTTTATCACCAACATCATGTGGAGGAACATAGTGGCCCAAGCTCTATATCAAATAGCCATCCTGCTAACCATACAATTCAAGGGCGAATCAATCTTCAATGTGAATGCCAAAGTAAAAGATACACTGATCTTCAATACTTTCGTTCTCTGCCAAGTTTTTCTTATGTTTAACACAAGCAAGATTGAGAAGAATGTTTTCAAAGGGCTACAGAGAAAAAAAATGTTTTGGGGGATCACTGGATTAATCATTCTTCTACAGGTTTTAATAGTGGAATTTTTGAAGAGGTTTGCAGATACAGAGAGACTGAACTGGGGGCAATGGGGTGCATGTATTGGGATTGCTGTTGTATCTTGGCCAATAGGTTGGCTGGTGAAGTGCATACCTGTTCCTAAGAAACCATTTTCCAGCTATCTCAAGGGGCAGAACTTGTCAGTGTGAGTGGTCAAATAAGGCTCATCGTTTTTATTTATATTTGTTTTACTGAAGTCCCTTGTAAAAACCCAAGGTGGAGGAGAAAACCCAATGCAAATCAACCACAAATTCTTGCACTAACTTTGAATTGTCTTCCATTTTTTTGCAAATCTTTTAATTTCAGGTAGACAAATAACTAGGGTGTTAATCGAGAAGAGTTACTCAGGCTCAGTTCAGATAAAACTCAGCTCGCGCTCGACTGGTGTTCTAAACGAACTGAGCTTGAACAATTTTTTAAAAAAGTTCGGCTCAAGCTCGTAACGCTCAGTTCGTTTATATGTAAAATAATCGAGCTACTCGGACTCGGCTCTAGTTTGGCTTGGGTTCTAAACGAGCCGAGTTTGAACAATTTTTTAAACTCGTTAAAAAAACAAGCTTGTTAGGCTCAGGCTCAAGTTTGACTCGATTAACACCTCTACAAATAATACACTTTCCCTAATAAAAAAAAATCCTTGATTAGTTGGTTAACTGTCAAGATAGCCTTCTCTAACATTCGGTTATTTGGCTTTTGTTTGCCGACTATTACTGAATACTGACTCATGTATAATAGGGCAGATCCGGAGGATAGTGTTTGTTGATATATGCAGCCACCAAGCCAGGGTTTGGTTAACTAGCATAGTTTAGACTAGGAAAACAGTTTGTTATAGCATTTATAATCTCATCTCCGATATTTTGCACCAAAAAACCTTGGTAAGAATAGAACACACCTGTATGACACAATCCTCTAGTAGGTAATGCCTCAGTCACTATGTCACATTAAAGATTCTGTAATCTTCAAGTTGCAAGGTTAAGGTGGCAATGTTCCTCTACAAGGATCTTTAAAATGGATTACAGATTATAAAGGGGTTAATCACACTTCGCACTATGAAAGATGCTCGAATTCTCAATTTGCTCCCTATAATATTTCAATTATCAAATAACACCCTCAATATCACAAAAAAGTTGCAATGTGCCAAAATTGTAGTTCACTTTTCCGCTATAATAAGTGGTGAAAAAATTACAACAAGCTGCATTTTCAGAAGAAAAAGTGAGCCGGGTCTGGAACACATTGTAGCATTTTATGAAATTAGCGATGCAATTTGAGAATTGAAATCTTTCATTCAAATTGAGAATTCAAGCATCTGACACAAATTGCAATTAACCCTATAAGAAATACAGGTTAAGGGACATCAAGATGGCTTGTTGGGAAAACCTACAGCGGTTTTTCAACACTAATTCACTATTTGAGAATCTCACAGCGATTTGGGAATTTTCTTGTAACATACATAGTCCCGGCGGTGAGTAAGATATGAAAGAAACGATCAGAGATAGCATTCAAATGTAACGAGCAATTTTAACAGTATTCATGCTTTATGATACACCGATTACGTTTTCAATTAAGGAGAACATTCATTTTCACAGATAATCAAAGAATAGACTCCGAAAACTGAGAGTACATTGGAGAACCTGGAGAGTTATTGAAACTAAATAATCGCTAGTTTGATAGATATAAGGTTGATGATTGTCTTACCGCAAAAATTACGTCTAAGAAACCTCTGCTTCAGCTGATCAATGTGAAACCAGAACGCCCGCCTTCAGCTTGGCTGAATGTCAGAGACACCTTCACATTCACGAGAGAGAGAGAGAGAGTGGTCGAAGTTCTGTCAAGTCCCCGGATCCACTAGGGCTCCGCTAACTATGTATTGGATATAGGGTGTCGGTGTGGAAAAAATATTGGATATACTAGATTATTATTGACACGTCACCATTTAATAAAAATCTAACAAATGAGAGGATGGATTTCAGATATTATAATAACAATCATATCATGTCATTTAATAGCTACTCAAGTTTGATTTTTTTTTTGGTTATTAAAAAAGGGGATGAAGGCAAAAGAAAGCGTCCAAAGACCATCCCGATAGGACCTCATTAATGGGATCATAAGGCTCTTGACCATTTCCGCTACTTCTCTCGTAAATAAACCTAGTTAGTCTAACATAGCAGTCAATCACAGAGTCCTAATATGGACTCCAAGACTCAAACCTCTAACATCAAGGTAAGAAGTTCGGTCAGTACTCCACTCGGGGGTTACCCACGTAAGGTACACTTTGCTCATTTATATGTTTATTATTAGATGATCACACTACGCAATAATAATGACGTAGTATCACAATTACACCCAATATTTACTTGCCAGATTGCCCATTTTTATTTGGGCGAATTGCACTTTGTAGTTCAAGATTTAAGAAAATTATTATATTATACTTTTAAAGATTAAATTTTTTTATATTGTACCCTCAATGTATAAAAAGTATTGCAACATGATCTTTTCGTTAGCTTTCGTTACTCATTCTATTATGGGCAAACTTCATTTTACCTCTTTGTGGTATACCTTAAATGCACTTTACCTTCCTACCATTTAAAAACCTACATATAACCCTCACGCAGTTTGTTGACTAAAATGCAATATCACACTTTCCATCCAAATTAATAGGAAGTGTGTCTCACGCGCACGATTTGAGAGTTGATTGTGTCAAAAACAATTTTTTGAAACTTTGAAGACAAAAATAACATTGTCTTCTTCTTTGTACCAATCTCTCAAGTTTTCTTTCTCTCACACACATACACACTGAACACATACAAACAAAATACACAACACAGATCACACGCAGTCTCTCTCTCACACACATACATAGAGAGCGCACACACACACAACACAAACTTACACAGAACACACGCACCCACCCACACACATAACATAGAACACGCGTAGTCTCTCTCTCTATCTCTTTCTTTCTCTCTCATTTTCTGAGATTTTAAGTTTTGGATGATTACATTTTGAGGACTGTGTGTACATTTGTGATAGTGATTGAGGCTTGGTTTATCTATTATTCTATTTTGGTTGCTTTAATTGCTCTTTGTGTCATCTGTATATATATAATTATGTATTATGTATATATCATCATTTTTTGTTTCCTAGGGTTGCTGTTTTATTGCTTAGAGAATTGTGTATAATTAAATTTACTAATTACTAGTAATAGTGGCATTCTAGTTTCTGCTATTTGATGTGTGAGATTGAAAGTCTATGGTGCACGTTTGGTTGTCGTATTAGAAACTAGTTATTGTCTGTGCCTGAAGGCACAGTGTGATAAAAAATGGTAAACAATAAACATATTTGTATTCATATCTAAAATCAAATCACAAACATAGAAAAAAGATAAAATAATTTAAGCATCGGTTTGTAGTGAGGGGTGAGAGGTGGTGGGCGACAGTGGTGGTGGTAGGAGACGGCGATAGTTGTGGTGGGTGGCAATGACCGTGGGGGCGGCGATGGTGGTGATGTTGGCGGGGTGGTGACGGTGGTGGTGGTGGTGATGGCCGTGGTGGTGGCGGCAGCGACGGCGGTGGTGGCGGCGGCGGCCGCGACGGCGACGACAGCAGTGGTGGCAACGACGACGGTGGTGGTGGCGGCGGCGGTGGCACCGGCAGTGGTGGTGGTGGTAGAGGTAGTGGTGGGGTGGTTTCAAACACTATTATTTTTTTTAAAATACTTATGAGAAATAATTTTAAAAAATCACTCCAAACACACCTTAAGGCCCTATTTTTCCTATTAAATTTAGGGTGTTAATATTAGCCGTTAGATTAACTTTAAAGTAAAATTTAAAGTGATATCAACCACGAATAGCAAAAATCATTTTGTTTATCTTTTGAAATTTGAATTGTAAGCTACTTTATTATATAGATGTATAGATTAGATAAAGTAATTTAATTTAATATAATACAGATAGACAAAAAACAAGATTAAATAGGGTATTAGAATAATACGTAATTTTATCTAGTGTTTAGCAACACACAACATAAACGTTTAATAGTAGTTATTTAATTCAATTGATTGTTTGGTTAGAGAATTATTTCATTGTATTAATGTTGAATTAACAAAAATACATTCAATCAATATTTGTTACATTGAAGAGAGTTTGATTTTATCAGTTGAGGCTTATAATAGTAAATGTGTAGAATAATACGCTTGAGTTGGATTATAATACAACATTTTTTTGTGGTATTAAAATTTTTCCATAATACAAATCTTTCGTACGAAAAATATACGTTTTTAAAATTAATAAAGTATTAAATTTGTTTACCAAATAAAGTATTATGTCCGATTAAATAAAAAATAGTACAATATAATATTTAATCCCTTTATAATACGTCTACGAAACGTGCACATGCCGAATTGAGCTTATTGTGATAGCTGTCCATTATGATGTATATCGTTAGCGTACATGCAAATTTGGTTTGGTTGGTTGAATTCCAATTTCGATTCTTGCTTCCTATTTTGATTTTGGGTTTTGTGGCGGTGATTTATGTACAAAATAGCAGGGAAATAGTGGTGGTGGTTTTTGGCTGAAATTGGGTTTGGCATGGTGGTACCTTTGTACAAGGAAAGAGAGAAAGGAAGGGGTGGGGGGGGGGGGGGGGGGGGGGTAAGTAGAAATGTTGTGTTTGCTGGAGAAGAAAGAAAGAGACAAGTAGGGGTATTAAAATCATTTTAATCTTTCAGTTAACGGTGTTAAGTTTACATTTTAGTCCACAAACAACGTGAGGGTTATGTGAAGGTTTTAAATGTTAGGGAGGTAAAATGTATTTAGAGTATACCACAAGAGGGCAAAGTGAAATTTGTCTCTCCATCAATACTAATAGAGTGAATTTTGACGAAAATGATAACGAAAGAATCCCATTAAAGCATTTATAGTACATTGAGAGTATAATGATGATAAAATCTCATCTTTGAAGATACAAAATAAAAAGCTTAAATTTTTCAAAGTACAAAATAAAATTCCCCCTTTCTATTTTTCCCTGCCTAGGGGTAGTCTAGTCATAAAATTCTTTTAAAAAATGGTTCACCAGCTTAGTCCCAATTAATTGGATGTGCCTATATAAGAATTACGTACAATTTAAATTCATTGTATTTACAACAATCATAAAAATGCAGCATGAAATTAATATTTTAAAAGAGTTTATAGATATCAAAGATTAGAATACATTATAATTATTTTTTTTACTTTTTGAGATTCAAAAATATTGATCAAGTTCTTATATTTAAATTTTGTTAATAAATCTTTTTTAATAGATAATATAGCTAATCCACTCAATCTTTTTTGTAACATATTTGACCATAAAATTTTAGTCTTGAAAAACTCATTTCTACTGAAGCGATTGTTACCGATATGATTAACAAAATTTTATAAGTATTGCATGTATTCAGAAAAAAAATCTAGTCTTTTTATGTAGTTTAATATTTCAATTGGAGTGTTGATTTTAATTTTTAAAACTTTTAATTCTCAAAGTAGATCTAAGTCATCAATATCAGTAGATGCATAATGTTTTAAAAAATTTCAAGCTTATGATAATATTTTTGTAAATTATTTTAAAATTTGGGCCCCTAAAAATTTAGATCCTATCTAAAACTCAAAATAAGAAAAAAAACTTAGACCTATTATATTAAAGAGATAAAATATTTGGGACCCTCTAAAACTTGGGGCACTAGGCGGCGACCCCGTATGACTAGGGGTATCCATGGGCCGGGCTGGGCTAGGTCCGTGAAAAATTTTCGGGCCGGACCGGGCTTTGGGTAGGGTTAGACTACTTGCAGCTCAACCCGCAAGCCTATTGGGTGGGCCTACTCGCGAGTTTTTTTATATACAATTTCATTTAAAAATAATGAATATTTTTGTAACTTAATATTTGTGTAAATTTTATTTTTGAGTTAAAAGTAAAGTCAAAATGGATAAAAATAAAATAATGAATAATTTTATTTTTGATTAGGGATGAACTACATATAATAGAATGAATACATCCTAACTAGGTTGATACTTATTCATTTATTTATCATTTGCATTATTTTACCCTTTAAAAATTATATGCTTAATACATAGAAAAGAAAATAATACATTATTTATAGTATCTAAATTTTTAAAACTTCAAATTCCGACATTGAGAAACTTATTCTTAAAAAGTAACGAACATTGAATTAGATAAAGAGAAATATTGTATTTTCGTCAATATACAAATAGAACATTGACTCAATCCAAAACTAACATATTTATTTTAGAGGGTTAGTGGTCCACTAATTTATTAAAAAAAAAAGACTAGAACCATTATTAAAATTTTCAAAAATTTAGGGGGTAAATATAATGTATAAAATAAATTTATAGGTCGGTGCAAGGAAGGGGAAAAAAACTCAAGGAGTTGAAGGAACTGAACTTCTCTCGATTTCTTCTCTTTTTCTTGTGGCTGGGCAGTGGGCAGTTGGGAGTGAGTGAGACAGAGAGAAAAAAAAAAAGGAAAGATAAGATAGATTTTAGTCAAGTGGGCCAAAAGTTTTGTTTTTTAATGATGGGTGGGCCAAAAGTTTTGTTTTTAATGTTGGGTTAAAAATTTTGTTCAAAAAATTGTACCGGCTTCTAAATTTCCCTTTTTTTAATAGGTTTGGGTAGATTGTGATAGGTCAAATATTTAATTTTTTAATAAGTTTGGGTAGATAATAGTGAGCTCAATTTTTTTGTTTTAAATGAGCTTAATTTTTTAATTATTTTGGGTAAATAATGTGGGCCTAATATAAATGAGGGGCACACATAATATATGTATAAATATATAATACATATATCTAACTAATAAAAAAAAAAAAATTGAGGGAGGGCACGTGCCCACCCTGGCCCTGCCTCCCTCCGCCTATGACTCAGACTCAAGCAGATCAAGATTATTGAATTTCATACCTATATTTTTTTGGATCGATCCGTGGATAACCCGGCAATGAACACCCCTACGTATGCCTAGGACCGGCACTGAGTGGAGCAATGTTGGAAATCACTCGGAAACGTACATGCAGCTTCTGACATGATTCCTAAATCGACTGAAATGATGGCACTGCAAATAAGGGTTTAATACCAAAATATTACTTTCAAGTATTATATTTTTATTTTTTATCTAATAAAAATATTAGATGAGTAATAGTTTTTTTGTTTATTATTTTTCAAATCAGTGATTATAAATTATTTAAATTAAAATTAACGGTTTAGATCAAATTTCAAAACACACCGCCAATATAGCCTTATAGGTTGGAAATAAGAGTATTAATTGAGACAAACTATTTAGAATCGGCTCGGACTTAACTCAGATAAGACTTAGGTCGAACTCGACTCTTATTTTAAACGAGCTGAACTTGAATAAATTTTTAAGCTCGTTTAGGGAAATGAGCTTAAAAGACTCGAGTTAAACTCGGCTCGTTTATATGTAAAATAGTCGAGTTACTCGAGCTCGGATTTGACTCGAGTTCTACCCAAATTGAGTTTGAATAAATTTTTCAACTCGTTTAAAAAAACAAGCTCGCCAAATTTAGACTCAAGCTGATTAAACTCAACTAACACTCCTAATTGAAAAGTTGGTTGGAGAAAAATTATTATTGTTAAAGTGACCCAGAAACTTGAAGGCAGCTTCCAACATGCCTACTTTATGTCCACAACTAAAAGTTTTCTTAACTAGTGCAGCATCATAGGTCTTTGTTTCACACGGTCCCAGAAGTTTCTTAGACGGTATACAAGCGTGTTGAAAATGAGTAGTGAGTACTGTTACTTAAACTAAATTTATTAAATAAAATTGATGACAAGATTAGGAAAAATTATGTCGAATTTTAATCTAAGCCTAACATAACATGTCCAATCGATGCATATTACACCTTATGATGATGCCTAAAATAAATAGACACGAGCTCAGGAAATAAGCTCAGGTCGGGAGCTCCGGTAGAATAAGCAGAGTTCATCCAGCAGTGGTCAGAGCTCATCTAGTCAGCACTAAGAGCTCCCAGCCGGGGACACATATTGAGAAATGATGAATGGACAGCAAGATGACAACGGATACAGTTATAAAGGAAGTAGAACCAATCCAATGCATGAAACCCGTATTCAACTACGATCCCCTCCTAAAACTAAGGAGAATCCCACGAAAGAAGGCAAAGATCTCTCCATTTGAGGCCAGCCGTAAGGAGTTTAGGTAACTCCGGAATTATGGATGAAGATAGGGCACGGTCCCTTCAACATAGGAAGTAACTCCGGGATAGAGGGAAGGAGGAGGCGATAAAAGGGAAAGGCAACCTCCATCACGAGGGGAAGAGAACAACCAGAAACCCTAAGGCCCTGATAATTCCACTGTAACACTTTTTCATCAATAAAGACAAGGGAGTAAGAGCCTCCATTAGAGGGTGGACTAGCCGAGCTCATCAGCCGGTGAACCACTATACTTCTATCGTGTTTCACACACTATACATCATCAAATAGAGCATTCATCCACCACTTCATGAGCCTTGTAGCTCAGACGCCCAAATCAATCCCCACGCAGACTGTTCATGTCATCTTAATTTAGTTCCATAGCTCATCTCCGTAGATTTACACCATCAGGAGCCTCCATTAGAGGGTGGACTAGCCGAGCTCATCAGCCGGTGAACCACTATACTTCTATCGTGTTTCACACACTATACATCATCAAATAGAGCATTCATCCACCACTTCATGAGCCTTGTAGCTCAGACGCCCAAATCAATCCCCACGCAGACTGTTCATGTCATCTTAATTTAGTTCCACAGCTCATCTCCGTAGATTTACACCATCAGTTTGGCGCCGTCTGTGGGAACGACTGTTCCTTCTACAAATAAGCTGATCTTTCAGTGACTGATGGTAACGACACGAAATATGAGCAGAAGTCAAACAAACCTACCGCGAATGCAAGACCCACAGGAAGCTACCAACGGCGGACAACCCGGGAATATCCCAGAGGTTAATCCCCCCATTAATAACGAGTTGGAGGCCCTTCGCCTCGTCAACCAACGCTTGCTGAAAGAAAACGAAGAGCTATCAAAGCTCGTACAACGCCCACAGGAGGCACGACCGGCCCAAGAAGGCCAGAGTAATCCCCCTTACAGAGAACGGCGACACTGGGACCCCCTCAGAGAGGTCAGCGAAGGAGGAAAAAGCAGCCACCCCAGGGGGTATGCTCCGTATGTACCCCCTAGGAATGGCCATAACGACGAAGTGCAAAGCCAAAACGACGGGGGGGATAGGGATGATTTTTACCCATATCCTCAAGACAGGAAAGAGCAGCGCTGGGAACAACGCTTCAAAGACATCCAGCAAGAGCTCAGCCACATGAAGGAGGCTGTTAAAAGCAAGGCTCCGGTTACCATGGATATCTTGGTTCAACAAACTGAGTCCCCATTCACCACGGGAGTGCTACACTTCCCTCTCCCACTGAAGTTCAGAATGCCTCAAGTAGAGGTCTTTGATGGAACGAAAGATCCTGTGGATCACCTCAACACTTACAAGAACCAGATGGAGTTGCATGGATACCAGGATCCTGTGCGTTGCAGAGCCTTTGCCATCACACTGAAAGGTTCCGCCCTAAATTGGTTTAACAGGCTCCCCCCAGCCTCTATCTCATCCTTTAAAGAGCTCTCCATAGCTTTCGTATCTCACTTTATAGGAGCTCGGATATATCGAAAACCGAGTTACCACATACTAAATGTGAAACAGGGGCCCCAAGAGAATCTGAGATCGTACGTCCAAAGGTTTAACTCGGAGACATTGAAAGTGGACATTCCAGATGAAAAATTTGCCATAACAGCTTTCATTGCTGGATTGGGAGTGCAGTCAAAAGATTTGATGTTCTCTATATCGAAGAACCCTCAGGCAAGTATGGCTGAGGTGTTAGCCAAAGCAGAGAAGTATATAAATGGCGAAGAGGCACTCCTTTCTAAGGTGGGAAGTACATCCTCACGAAAGGAGAAGGAAAAAGAAGAAAAGAGAAGGGACCGAAGTCCCAGGAAGGAGAAAGGGCGGGAGAGGTCCCCAAGGAGGGATAGAGACCGCTCACCCAAGAGAAGAGGAAATGTCAGAGATCGTCTGGGTCCCATGCAGCCTGAACTATAGCCCAGATATGGACCTCAGCGATTTACCCCGCTCACTGCCGCTGTGTCACAAGTATTGTACGAGGTCCAAAACGAGAAGTTCTTGAAATGGCCGCCTCGGATGAAGGCAGACCCGGCAAAAAGAGACCCCACGAAATACTGTGATTATCACAGGGATCATGGACACCACACTGATGATTGCATTCAACTAAAGAAGGAAATCGAGTTCTTGATCCAGCGAGGTCAGCTGCGTCGTTTTGTAGCCAACGACAACCAGAATCGAGCTCTTCCACCACCACCACCTCGGCAGCCGGCACCCGCACCACACCAGCAGCCTCTAGGGGAAATCAGGGTGATATCTGGAGGATTCGCTGGAGGTGGAGAGTCAAGCTCAGCTCGGAAGGCGCACCTCCGGCGGATCAGAGCCGAAGAAGCTCTCGAAGTGCACGCTGTATCCAAAGCACCACGCTTAGATACAGCTATCACTTTTTCAGATGCTGATTTAGAAGGGTGCCAATACCCCCATGATGATCCATTGGTGGTACGAGTTGTGGTGGCAAATAGAACCGTTCATCGGGTTCTAATTGATAACGGAAGCTCGGCAGATATTATTTTCGCACCTGCGTTCGACAAGATGGAAATAGGAAGGGAGAAACTTGAACTAGTAAGCACTCACTTGCTGGGATTCTCCGGGGAAAGGGTCCTCCCCCTAGGTTCAATCCAACTTGTGCTCACCTTAGGGGATCCACCTTGCCAAGCCACTACCACTGTTAAATTCCTAGTAGTCGATGCGCCATCGGCGTACAACATCTTGCTTGGTAGGCCATCCCTGAATTCTATGAAGGCAATCCCATCTGCCTATCACTTAGTCGTGAAGTTCCCTACAGAAAATGGAATCGGAGTGGTCCGAGGAGACCAGCGCGTAGCACGGGAATGCTACATGGCTTCTATAAAAAGGAAGGAAGTGGAGAATATCCAACTAGACGAACTCGACATGAGAGATGAAATGGAAACAAGACCAATGCCATCGGAAGAGCTGGAACCAGTTCAGCTGGATGAGAAGCCAGAACACCTTGTTTATGTGGGGTCCAAACTGAACGCTGAGCTCAAAGGACTCCTCATCCGGTTCCTAAAAGAGAATGTAGGAGTGTTTGCTTGGAAGCAAGAAGACATGGAAGGAATTGATCCTTCGGTCATTACCCATAAGCTATGCGTGAACCCAATTTGCAAACCCATCAAACAGAAGAGGAGGAGCTTTGCCTCTGAAAGACAAAAGGCAATCAATGAGGAGGTCAGTAAACTCCTCCATGCCAAGGCTATCAGGGAGGTTGATTACCCCACCTGGTTAGCAAATGTAGTTCTTGTAAAGAAAACCAATGGGAAGTGGCGACTGTGCATTGACTTCACTGATCTCAACCGAGCATGCCCCAAGGACAGTTTCCCTTTACCTCGGATTGACCTAATAGTGGATGCCACAGCAGGGTACGAGCTCCTCAGTTTCATGGACGCCTTCTCAGGCTACAACCAGATCAAGATGGATCCCAGCGATCAAGAGAAGACCTCCTTTGTGACAGAACATGGGACATATTGTTATCAAGTCATGCCCTTCGGATTGAAGAACGCTGGAGCCACTTACCAGCGGTTAGTAAATAAAATGTTCCAGAAGCAAATAGGAACGTCCATGGAAGTTTACATTGATGACATGCTAGTGAAATCACTAAAAGCAGAGCTCCACATCGAGCACTTAGCTGAGTCATTCCGAATTCTAAAGGAGTACAAAATGAAGCTAAACCCTGCGAAGTGCGCATTTGGGGTCTCGGCTGGAAAATTTCTGGGCTTTATAGTCAGCAGCAGAGGGATTGAGGCCAATCCAGAAAAGGTTAAAGCAATGGTGGAAATGAAATCACCATCCAACACAAAAGAGGTGCAACGCTAGACAGGCAGGATAGCTGCACTGAGCCGTTTTGTGTCTAGGTCCAGCGATAAATGCCAGCCATTTTTTCAGATCTTGAAGAAGGCATTCCAATGGGATGCCAAGTGTGAAGAAGTATTCGAAGCCCTAAAGAAATATATGAGTTCTCCTCCTGTTCTGGTGAGCCCTTTAGAAGGGGAAGTCCTCACCCTCTACCTAGCGGTTTCAGATTTTTCAACAAGTGCAGCGCTGGTTAGGGAACGAGACAGAGCTCAGCAACCAGTTTACTACTGTAGCAGAGCTCTGAGGGGGGCAGATGAGAGATATCCAAAAATGGAAAAACTCGTTCTAGCTTTGGTTACAACAGCTAGGAGACTTAGACCTTATTTCCAGGCTCATACTATCGAGGTTCCAACAGATCAGCCCATGAAGCAAGTGCTTCACAAGCCAGAGTCCTCGGGGAGGTTGGTTAAATGGGCCGTGGAGCTCAGCGAGTTTGATATTAGGTATAAGCCAAGAACTGCCATCAAAGGGCAAATTTTGGCAGATTTTATTGCAGAATTCACAGCAGCAGCGCCGATGGAGACCACAGATTTAATTCCAGACCTCCCCATCTGGAAGCTTTCGGTAGATGGAGCTGCTAATGCTCAGGGAAGCGGTGCAGGGATGATCTTGACCTCTCCAGAAGGAATAGATGTTGAATACGCCCTTAGATTTGGGTTCAGAGCTTCAAATAACGAAGCAGAATACGAAGCTGTCATCGCTGGGCTCAATCTTGCCCACTCTATGGAAGCGGAGCAGCTGGAGATCTGCAGTGACTCTCAGCTGGTGGTGAAGCAGATAGAAGAATGTTACGAGGCAAGAGGCGAAAAGATGATCCTTTACCTCAAAAAGGTACGAGAACTAATGAAAAAGTTTGTGCAGGTTAAGGTCAGACACGTGCCTAGAACGGAAAATTCAAGAGCAGATGCCCTGGCAAGGTTAGCAACTGCCTCGCAAGAGGATTTGGATAGGCTAATTCCAGTGGAGCACCTCCCGGGGCCTTCAGTAAGCATCAGTGAAGAGGACATGCTATCGGTTGAAGCTCAGCCGAGCTGGATGGACCCCATCATCGGATACTTGCAAAATGGGACTCTGCCAAGTGATACTAAGGAGGCATCCAAGCTGAGGACCAGGTCAGCTAGATTTTCCCTACTCCAAGGAAGCCTGTATAAACGAGGATTCTCAACGCCTCTCCTTAAGTGCGTAGGAGATGAAGATGCTAATTATATACTCAGAGAGGTACATGAGGGGATATGTGGCAATCACATAGGAGCTCGGGCCTTGGCAGGAAAAGTACTGAGGCAAGGGTATTATTGGCCCACCATGCTCAAAAGCGCCACCGACTTAGTAAGAAAATGTAAAACTTGCCAGGAGCATGCCAATATGTCCCACTGTCCTCCCGAGCTCCTAACCTCGGTGGTAAGCCCATGACCTTTTCAGCAGTGGGGGTTGGACATTCTGGGACCCCTTCCCACCGGTGTGGGGCAGTGCAAGTTTGTCATCATAGGAGTGGATTACTTTACTAAATGGGCAGAGGTTGAACCTTTGGCAACAATCACAGAGCAAAAAGTTCAAAACTTCGTTTGGAAGTCGATAGTTTGCAGGTTTGGAGTTCCCAGAGCATTCGTATCTGACAATGGAAAGCAGTTTGATAATTCAAAGTTCAAAAGTTTTTGTGCCGAGCTCGGAATCAAGAACTATTTCTCAGCTCCTGCCCATCCCCAGTCTAATGGGCAGGCAGAGGTCACAATAAGAACCATAAAGTCAGCTTTGAAGACCAAGCTAGAAAACCTGAAAGGCAAATGGGTGGAGTACATTCCGGAGGTATTGTGGGCCTACAGGACCACCGCCAGATCTGCGACTCAGGAAACCCCCTTTGCTTTGGCCTTTGGGACCGAGGCAGTGGCCTCAGTGGAGATAGGGCTCCAATCACCAAGGGTGGAGTTTGCAGATTCCGAGCACAATGATGAGTCTCTCTTGCTAAACCTCGATCTCTTGGATGAAAAGAGGGACAGAGCTCTGCACCGTGTCCGTACTTACCAAAGGAAAACTGCAAGGTACTATGACAGGAGGGTAAGACACAGAAGTTTCAAGGTTGGAGATTTGGTACTTAGGAGGCTTCTGCTTGCGAGAAAGGATCCCACGCATGGGAAATTGGGACCCAATTGGGAAGGGCCCTATATCGTGTCAAGGATAATCAGACCAGGGAATTACGAGTTGCAAACAGAGGAAGGAAAGGTTCTACCTCACTCGTGGAATGCCGAGCACCTTAAGAAGTTTTTTCAGTAAGTGTTACTTGTAATAGAACTACTTTTAAATAAGAAAGAGCAAGTCTTTTATTCACCCTCCAATGGTCTCCAAAGTAGCAAGATGAGCTCTTCAGCTCATAAACAAACGATAAGCTTCAAAGCTTATAAATGCAAGATGAGCTCTTCAGCTCATAAACAAACGATAAGCTTCAAAGCTTATAAATGCAAGATGAGCTCTTCAGCTCATAAACAAACGATAAGCTTCAAAGCTTATAAATGCAAGATGAGCTCTTCAGCTCATAAACAAACGATAAACTTCAAAGCTTATAAATGCAAGATAAGCTCCTCAGCTCATAAACAAACGATAAGCTTCAAAGCTTATAAATGCAAGATGAGCTCCTCAGCTCATAAACAAACGATAAGCTTCAAAGCTTATAAATGCAAGATGAGATCCTCAGCTCATAAACAAACGATAAGCTTCAAAGCTTATAAATGCAAGATGAGCTCCTCAGCTCATAAACAAACGATAAGCTTTGAGCTCTTCAGCTCATAAACAAACGATAAGCTTCAAAGCTTATAAATGCAAGATGAGCCCTTCAGCTCATAAACAAACGATAAGCTTCAAAGCTTATAAATGCAAGATGAGCCCTTCAGCTCATAAACGAACGATAAGCTTCAAAGCTTATAAATGCAAGATGAGCTCTTCAGCTCATAAACGAACGATAAGCTTCAAAGCTTATAAATGCAAGATGAGCTCTTCAGCTCATAAACGAACGATAAGCTTCAAAGCTTATAAATGCAGGATGAGCTCTTCGGCTCATAAACAAACGACAAGCTTCAAAGCTTATAAATGCGAGATGAGCTCGTCGGCTCATAAACTAGCGATAAGCTTCAAAGCTTATAAATATAAGATGAGCTCTTCAGCTCATATACAAGCAATAAGCTTCCAAGCTTACCAAAAGCAAGATGAGTTCTACAGCTCCTCGGCGCGTACACGCTTCTAGGTTCGTAAAATTCAAGACTGGTCCCTTCTTGGAGACACCAACAGTCAAATTGAAGAAAGAACTCTTCTTGGAGACACCAACAGTCTTTCCCCCGCGACTAATGGTCCTTATGCACTGCCTACACCCTCGAACACCCTAAAATGTCCAGTACGGCAGAGAGCACTCACAAAGCCAGATGGGAAGTGAGGTCAGTACCAACATGATATTCTGTTTTCCATCAACGCTCGTGGTACGACCAATGGAAACCAGTTGGGAATTGGGGTCAGCACGAACATGATTTTCTGTTTTCCATCAATGTTCGTGGTCTGATCTCTGGGACTAGTCAGGAACTAAGGTCAGTGCAAGCATGATCTTCTGTTTTCCTTCTACGTTCATGTTTCAAACACAAAAAGCTCGTGTGTGGGCATGCATTCTCAAGAATGAACAAACTAGAATTCAGAATATCCAAGAAAATAAACGTGCGGAAAAGTATAAAAAAAGTCATCGTCTGGTATCGTTCAGGAAAAGAAAGAAAGATACAAGGAAACAAAGATCCTAGTCTTTCTTAAGTTCAGATCTCAGCTCAGCAACCTCTCCCTTCAGGCTAGCATTCTCTTTCTTCAGCTCATCCCTTTCTTACTCAGCCTTGTGAAGCAAGTCAAGAAGCTTCTGACCAATGGAGGTAAGGAAGATGGTGGACAAAGAGTCAGGAGAAGGAGATTCATCCCTCTTACGCTTTCTTGAACTCGTGACGATGTTTCCATCCTTGTCAGAACCCCCGTCCTCATCAGAATCAGAAAAAGAGGTCCAGGAAGGGTAAGGAATAGTGGAAAACTCGAACTCAGTAGCCTCAGCCCCAAGTAAATAGAGGTTTGCGCTCGTCATCAGCTCGGAATAAGTCTTAGACTCCACAAGCAGCAACTCGTTGATATTCACCATCCCTGGTAAATCCAGGTCAGGTGGATCTGCACAGCAAGGACATAATAAGAGCATATCTTTAAAAGGAGAAATACTCAAAAGAGCTCGGCTCGAGCTTACCAATGCGAGAGAAGCTCTTCCAGGACCGAGGAATCCTAGCTTTACGACAGCGATCCTCAGGAGACCTCCAAGACTCTCCAGAGGCGAAGAAAAAACGCTTAAACCACCCTTCAGGATTGGAGGGAAGATCTAGAACCAAAGGGCGTAAATTGAAATCCCTTCAACGGAAGAAACTGAAGCAGGGGGCATCATCTTCCTCAATCTCAAAGAAGTACAGGAACTCAGAGACAAAGGGGAACCTGCCAAGAGCATGCAGGCGGCAGAACAAGAAAAAGCTTACCATAGCAGCCCATCCTCGTGGAGAAAGGCGAGAAGGGCACAGGCCATAATAGGCAAGAACTCGCCCAATGGCCGGATGAATGGGAAGGCGAAGTCCCATGTCCATAGCACCTTCAAAGAAACAGACCTCCCCTCGGGGGAGGTAGTTGCAAGGCTCGTCGGAGGAAGAGACTCGCAAAGGCAAATCAAGATCAGGGAAAAACCGTTTTTTGATGTCCACCAAATCAGAAGATTCAAGTATTGAAGGGGACAAATAGCGACAATGCCACTTCCATTCGATACCAAAGGAGGATCGTTCATGGAACAAAGAAGAAGCAGAGGCAGCCATCGAAAGCGCTGGTAAGGAAAAAGACGCAAGAAATCAAGAAGAAAGTCAAGAGTATGTCACGCACTTGGGTGCCTTTCAGGAAACAAAGAGCCAAGAAATAGGAAGTCAGGTTGCCTGTTTAGTTTCCTAGTTAATGGGGAGTAGCAGCGGTTATGGAAAGTGGCTACGGTTATGGAGAGTAGCAGCGGTTATGGAAAGAGGCTACGGTTATGAAAAGTGGTTGAAAGAGAAACGCGGGAAAAGGAATAGATACAAAATTACCCCTTATATTGCATTCAAGACAACGAAGGAACATTCTGACCCCACCAAGCCACATATCCTCCAAATTTTAGCTCAGCCCAGTCAAAAACAAGACACTGGTATAGCAAGTCTTTAAGGCTTGCAATTCTAACAGCCCTGTTCACCTTAAAGAGGAAAAGCTCCTAATAGTTTCTTCAGTTCATCAAGGGAACTTGACAGCAGGTGAAAGTTCATAGCCTTGCTTAAAGAAGGCCTAAAGCACTCCTCGAAGCAAGGCAGGGGGAAAAGAAATGTGAAACGTAGAGTTAAGTCTTCTATTATCAGAGAAATGGGGCAGCAGGATTTGTTATCTATTCCAGAAAGAGATCTGTCGAAAGAGCAATGAAGCTCAGAAATAACCTTTAAGGCCAGACAACTGAGCCAAGTAGCTCAGAAGGAGCTCTTAAGATAACAAAAAGAGTTAAAAAGCGCAGTAAGAGCTCTTAGGTTCAGAAAGAAGAGCTGCATAGCTCAGCAAGAATTCACAAGCATGAGCTATGCAACCCGGAAGGAGCATGCCAGTTCAGAATATCAGTCTAAGCAGCTCAAAACGAAGAAGGATAAGTAATGGATCCTTAGGGTACCAACCGCTGAGCTTAAAAGGCTTAGGAGAAGCAATTGAGCATAGCACCAAGTCTCCTGTACTCTTCAAATATAGTAATTTCGCTTCAAGAAGTGCACATCACCCCTCAAAGCAAAAAGGGGCAAGGGGAGTATACAAAGTTGTACATGCAAATCAAGTCAGATAAGTAAACAGTTGCGATTCGAGATCAAAATCCAAAGATACATATGTGCTGAAATTGAAAGATATATATATATATATATGTGCTGAGCCAACAAAAGGAAAACAAATGAAGATTGCAAAATAGTTTAAGCCAAATTACACCTCAAAAAGTTTTTACAAAGAAATTGCACATCCTAAATCTCTGAAGGGGGAGTGGACAGAAGGCCCTGCAGCTCGGCAGACACAGCATCAGCAGGAGAAGCAGAACCCAGGAGCTCAGTAAGCAAGGATCCTGATGCGGGAGGAGTAGAATTTTCGGGAACGCTGACCCCAGGAGCCTCTGCCGTATCAGGCAATGATGTCTGTTCAAGTGCCTCAGCCACCGGGTCAGCAGATGAGGGCACAGCAAGAACAGTAGAGGGAAAAGCAGAGGTATCTTGGAGTGGAGCTTCGGGAGGAAGAACTGAGGTGTCCTCCTCACCACTAGAGTCAGATTCCTCCAATTCCCCCTCTTTAGGGATGGGAAGGTTGAAGTCCAGGTCAGGATACTGCTTGGAAGCCTTACGCTGGAAAGCAATCCATCCACAAGCCCATTGAGTGGTAGCGTCATCAGTCAGCTCGGCTATCAAAGCATTCTTTTCCTCGAGTTCCTGGTGAAGAACCCCATTTGCCTCACTGATGGTCTCGTATTCTCTCTTCATGAATTCAAGAGAATTACGGGCGTCAAAGGCCTCCTGGTTAGCTTTAGCCCAGAGCTCAGTCTTGTTCTTCAACTCATCCCCCTGAATTCTTAGCTCGTCACGAGCCTTCTTTTCTCCCTCCTCAGCCTTAAGCTTGGCTGCTTTGAAGCTCTTGAGGTCAGAAGATTGCTTCTCCAGTTGCTCGGTAAGGTCCTTCACTCGGTTTTTGAGATCATCATTCTCAAAGGCCTGCTCTGCAACCTTGAGCTCGTATGCCTTCAGAACTTGGGCAGAAGATTCCGAAGACCGAACCCTCTTCACGAGCCCCTTTACATGGATGGCCAGCTAAAGACACAAATACATATAGATAAGCTATAAACAACTATGATATAAGGACAAGAGGATGCCGAAAAGTGTCAATACTTACAGTGGCTGCTCCCTGAAGAGCTGATGTAAAGGATTCTTCGAGATCCATGGTAGCAGACTTCACGACGTCAGACTCAGGAAGAATGGAGGAAATAGCCCCTGCGGCGAGCTCCATGTTTTCAAAAAATGAATCCTCCTCTTCCTTCACGTCGGGGAGCGACCCTTTCTTGCTCTCAGAACCCACCCGTGGGGTCTTAATGAGCTTCCCCGAAGAGCTATACTTGAACTTACCAGGTCGGATGCTTGGGATCACATCCAGAGCCCTTGCAACCTCTGACGAGGAAGGAGAGTTAGGTCCTCCCTCTGAAATAGGCAGAGGCTTTGGAGAAGAACGGGTCTTCACCACCTCAGAAGAGCCGGGGGGAGGAGCTGGGCCTTCGGCAGTAGGAGAAGAAGTTGACTCCTCCACTTTCCGAACTTTGGCCTGAGGAGCAGAGCTACTCCCAGAACCAACCTGGACTTTTCGCTTGCTACCTCGACTGCTCTTTGACAATTTGTCCACCTTTGCTTGGATTTCCTCAGGGTTGAGCTTCATAGTGGTGGGACCTGGAGGATCTGAGCTAGAACAGTTATATAAAACGAAATAAAGAGAGAGATAAAAGAACCCTTAGGAAAGGAGGGTTACCAGAAGCTTCTTCAGGACGGAGCACAGAAATAGGAAGCGGAGCCTCAATCTCAACCTCAGGAAGGCTGAACCCACTGTCCACCAAAACCTGGGGCAAAAGGAGCTCAGAATACCTTCGGGGGGTTAACTTTGCCAATATCCCCCTCACCTCTTGCTCCTCAGCACTGAGTTCGAGGCGGGTACCTGAAAAACACAACGGCAGAGCAGAGTTAGGGGCTCATGGCCCTCGAAATGTAGGACACGACCTACCCAATTAGGGACTCACCGAAGTTATCCGGGCGAGCCCAGGCTTTGGGGATACCCAATGTATCCGACCTGTCAGCAGGGTTATATTCCCAGTTGATGCCCCCGACAAAGAAGAAATATTCCTTCCAATGCTTATGGGAGGTCGGAATATGAGAAATAAGCTGTCTAACGTTGGTGCGCTTGGAGGCATACAGGAAACCTTCAGAGGTCTGTTTTACATTGAAGAATTCAAGGAATAATGGAAGGGTAGGGACTCCGAGGCCTGACTTCTTGAAGATAACCAGGAAACCCGCTAACACTCCCCAGAAGTTAGGAGAAAGTTGAGAGGGGCACACATGGAAGTACTGCAGGATGACCTTGAAGAAAGGATGCATAGGAAAACGAAGGCCGTTATCAAAGGCAGCCTCAAAAAAGCAAACTTTCTTATTAACCTGGGCAACGAAGGGAGTAAAGTCGTCTGGGCTCAAAAGCTCAACACCCTCAGGGAACCTATAACGAGTACGCAAAACATTCAACAAAAAAGGGGTGAGCTTGCTAGGGCCCACTTGCTCGGCTAACTCATAAGCAGCCCCTAAATATGTTGAGACGTCAGAAACCCCAACTCCACTAACCTTACTTTTACCCTTGTCTGACTTGGGGGGCAGGGGAGTGGGAGTTGAGGGAGGCTCTTCGGTATTTACCGCAGAATCAACGGCATCTACCCCAGGGAAGTTATCTATCTCATCACCTACCTCCCCTAATTCAGTATCCTCTTCGGCTGACTTAGGCCCTAAAAGTGAAACAGAGGAGCGAGTGGCTCCAGAGGAGGCAGACATGATAGGAAGGGAAAAAGGAAGGTGAAAGGAACGATAAAGCAAAGGAGCACGGGTTAGACACTCTTTGATAACCCTTGGGTCAGCACAGTAACTCTCGACGGCAAGAATGTGAACTATAGAGCTCCAATCGACGAAATAAGGAAGGGAGGCTAAGCAATGGTCGCGATTCCAAAAATAAAAAAATCGAAAAGCCCAAAAATGCAGCAACCACCTCGAATTCGAGGGATCCAGAGTAAAGGAAGGAAGAGGAAGGGGCAAAGGACGTACCTAACTCAGGAATAGCAGTGAACGGAAGTCTGGAGCACTATCAGGGGAAGGAGGCGATGTGAAACTTCGAAACGAGGCCTGGGAATTCGATTTCAAGCAAGAAAGCAGAAAGGTTCAATGGTCCAAAATCGCAGAGAGAATAGAGACGAAGAGCAGTAGAGAAGATGAACAGTGTGAAGAAAACGGTTCATATAGCTGTTTCTGTGTATTTAAAGCTTGAAGGACGTGGGCTGAGACATGCGCGGGAATCGAGGAGAAGTCATGACTACTGCAAACCGTCAAAAATCTCCAGGTCACGTATTAGCCACGTGAATATTTAACTCAGTCTGGAATGCAGGTCAGCCCTTACCTAAGCCAGCTTAAGGCAAGAGCTGGGGGGCAACTGATGATGCCTAAAATAAATAGACACGAGCTCAGGAAATAAGCTCAGGTCGGGAGCTCCGGTAGAATAAGCAGAGTTCATCCAGCAGTGGTCAGAGCTCATCTAGTCAGCACTAAGAGCTCCCAGCCGGGGACACATATTGAGAAATGATGAATGGACAACAAGATGACAACAGATACAGTTATAAAGGAAGTAGAACCAATCCAAGGCATGAAACCCGTATTCAACTACGATCCCCTCCTAAAACTAAGGAGAATCCCACGAAAGAAGGCAAAGATCTCTCCATTTGAGGCCAGCCGTAAGGAGTTTAGGTAACTCCGGAATTATGGATGAAGATAGGGCACGGTCCCTTCAACATAGGAAGTAACTCCGGGATAGAGGGAAGGAGGAGGCGATAAAAGGGAAAGGCAACCTCCATCACGAGGGGAAGAGAACAACCAGAAACCCTAAGGCCCTGATAATTCCACTGTAACACTTTTTCATCAATAAAGACAAGGGAGTAAGAGCCTCCATTAGAGGGTGGACTAGCCGAGCTCATCAGCCGGTGAACCACTATACTTCTATCGTGTTTCACACACTATACATCATCAAATAGAGCATTCATCCACCACTTCATGAGCCTTGTAGCTCAGACGCCCAAATCAATCCCCACGCAGACTGTTCATGTCATCTTAATTTAGTTCCATAGCTCATCTCCGTAGATTTACACCATCACCTTAACTTGGAAAACTACTAGAAAATTAAATAAAAATACGTTAGTTTTCCCGATCTAATGACGTGTAAGTTGACTTGATTTCAATAAAAAAAAATTAAATAATTACGAATATAATTTCATTATCTGACCATATTACATAACACATCATTAATTCATAAGTATGGCATTGCTCATATTTTGTTTTGCTGTCTTATAAAATCTGCCTCTCCGCTTAACTGAGAATACCACAAACGAATTAGCCCTTCTGCTTTACTGCTTTACTGCTCTTCTCATTCTTACTCCACTCCACGCCCATCTCTCTCTCTCTCGTTCTCTCCCCTTCGATCTTGTAGGAAAAAATCACACGAAAGAGATAGAGAGAGAGAGGGAAGGTCTTAGCTTCTGTCTTCTTGTGTTGCTCTTTTCTTTTTCTTTCTAAACTCTGTTCAAATTCAATGTCCAGCAGCAACTTTCAGGCAACCTTTGGTTGCACCCAGTATGGGTCAACTCAGTCTCAGACTCAAGCCATGCTATCTAATTCTACAACAATGAACATCGAACCAGATCGCTTCTCTACCATCGAACCATCAAGCATCACCAAGCTTGTGAAGACAAAAGACCTAAAGTGGCTTCGTGAGAATGGTGGGGTTGAAGGGATAGTTTCAGCTCTAGAAACCGACCCAGAAAACGGAATCCATGGCGATAGAACAGACCTAAACAACCGAAGAAGAGTCTTTGGTTCCAATTTTTATCGAGAGGACAAACCTTCAAAAACCTTGTACAAGTTTTCATTGGAAGCTCTTAAAGATCCAATGATTGTCATCCTACTTGTTTGTTCTGTTCTCTCTGTTTGTTTTGGCATTAAAAAACATGGCCTGAGAGACGGATGGTATGAAGGGATAGCCAAACTTGTTGCAATTCTTATAGCTGTGTCTGTCTCTGTTGGAAGTAACTTTTGGCCACACAGGCTGTGTCACAAGTTATCTGAAGCCAGTAGTCATATCCCTCAGGTCAATGTTGTGAGAACCAGCTAGTGGCTTCGGATATCAATACCCAGAATTGTTGTTGGGGACATAGTTTTTTTGAAACCTGGAGACCAAGTTCCTGCTGATGGCCTCTTCTTAAGTGGGTGCTCATTACAGGTAAGGTAGTGATGATCAACCTGCTGGTATCGAAATTTACTTAATTTATATTTGATCTATTTACAATCATATAACCGAGCTCGAAAAGTGTATGTCATGTGTTGCAAGTTGTGTCATGTTTACTGAGTCCATGTCGATCCAATTGTGTAATAGGTCTAACGGATTTCACCTATTTATCAGACAAATCCATTAAAACTAAACCTAAACTTTTTAATTTTGTGTCGAGTTTTTATCAAATTCATGGGTCATATCTAAAATAAGAGTTGAGAATGGGTCAACTGAGCCCAAATTTCTCAGGGCCAAGCCCGCCATTGGCCAAATTATTTAGGCTTTGACTAGTCAACGGGCCGGGCTCAACCCAACCCACCAAAAATACCTATAACGGGCCAACCAGCATGCCCAAACTAATGTGCCTTTTTATGCAAAAAAAAAATAAATTTAAATAAATTTAAATAAAAATATAAATTCATATGTGGGATTTTAAAAGAAAAAAAGAAAACAAATAACATTTTCCTAATCTAAAATATCATGTCAACAAATAAGATCATTATATTAAGTGCAAATAACATTTTCCTAATCTAAAATTGGCCGGTGTAATTATAGGTGGACAAACTAAGAAAGGACGGGTAAATTGAACGTGTGGAAGTGGATGGCCATGACATTCCATTCTTGCGGTCGGGCACTAAAGTGGTTGATGGGTACTCTCGAATGCTTGTTACAATAGTTGGCAAGAACAAAATGAGCCAAAAAATTCATCTACATGGGGAACTCTTAAATCAGTTTGAAAAACTAACCTCAGCAATGGGTAAGTTTGGTCACGCAGTGGCTTTGCTGATTCTCTTGGTTATGTTTTCTCGCCTGTTTTCCGGGAAAATTTTCAATGACAAAGGAAAGAAAGTAATTATTGGTGGGGAGGGAAAGATTGTTGATGTATTGGTAGCTTTAGTGGGAATTGTAGCTACTCTAGCCATGATTGTAGCAACCTCAGCTCCAGAAGGTTTGTTGTTGGCTGTCAAGATGGCTCTTGCTTATTCAATGAAGAAAATGTTGAATGACAATGTTGTATTGAGGAAACCTTCACTGTGTGATGCAATTGGATCTATGACCACCATATGCACCAACATGACTGGCAGCCTAACAACCGATTACAAGGAGGTATATGTTTAGTTTTCGTGCTCTGTAATTCAAAATGTGTTAAAGGATTCTCCAAATTGTATGTACTAACTCCAAATTAAAGACATTATTTCTTAACATTGAAGAGACCGAACTCTTGTTATCAGTTCGAATATTGGGTGGGTAATTGTCCATTTATTGGCATTGCATCCCTTGGGTAAGACGCGTTTAAGTTTGCACATTGCATCCATTTGTTTTACTCTATGTTCTTCTCACTGGTATTTCAGCACAACACTATTGCACAGTCTGACAGGCTTATACCATTACACTCACGAATAGAATCTTTGAAATTTATGTAGGAAGATTTTTATGAGTTTAAGTATGCGATCGAAGGTTTCAAAGATTTTAGTGAGTTTTGATTAGACAACAGAAGGCTTTAAAACCATAGTTTAATACACATCAAGAAACCTAGTAATTCATCGTATCATGGGATGTTTTTGGGCAGTTTTGGAACTGGAAATCTTTTGTAAAGAGTGTGCCTTATGTTCAGAATAATCTAACCATTGTTAGTGATCTATGATTTTGTATGAAATGTGTTATATTTATGTGTTTTTTATGTTTTTGAATATTATTGTGTTTGAATGATTTTTATGCATTTGAGTGTGGTTAGAGTACTATTTGTATTAATACCCTATATCCGTATTATTTTGAAACAGGTAAATAAGTTTTGGCTAGGTTTAAGCTCCATAGAAGAAGTTCCTCCCAATTTGATTGCACCAACTGTTCTTGAATTGCTTCATCAAGGAATTGGTTTAAATACAACTCAGCCCCCTTCAAGGTCTTTGTTCAAATCTCCCCAGAATCCCACTGAAAAAGCAATCTTTGATTGGGCCATTCGACAAATGGGAATGGACATAGAATCACTGAAAATAAGCTATACCATTCTTGAAATTGAACCCTTTAGCTCAGAGAACAGACAGAGCGGGGTTTTGATCAGCAAGAATGGCGACAACACGATTCATGTGCACCAGAAAGGAGCTCCTGAGGTGATAATACCCTTGTGCTCTCACTATTATGAAACCACTGGAACTGTCAAAGTCATTAACAAAAGTGCAAGGGTGTTGCTGGATCAGATACTTGAAGGCATGGCAGAGAATGGCCTCCGGTGCATTGCTTTTGCACATAGAAAAACATCGATACGAGATTATTTTACCTTTTCCCGTCAATAGCTGGTCCTATTAGGCCTTGTTGGTCTAAAAAATTCGCGTAGATATGGAGTTACAGAGGTTGTGGAAGATTGCCAACATGCCGGAGTGAACTTCAGGATGATCACAGGAAACAACATTTTAACAGCCAGAGCTATAGCCGCTAAATGTGGTATAATAGATGTTAATGATCAGCTTGGAGAAGTTGTAGAAGGTGTGGAATTTCGGAACTATACTCAGGAAGAGAGAATGGAGAGAGTTCAGAATATTCGTGTGATGGCGAGAGCCACCCCCCTCTACAAATTTCTTATGGTGCAATACTTGAAACAGAAAGGCCACGTCGTTGCAGTAATTGGGCGTGGCATCGAAGATGTGCAAGCATTGAGGGATGCCGACGTAGGACTGTGCCTTGGTACTCAAGGTGCTGATGTAGCCAAGGCCTGCCCGGATATTGTCATCCAGGACAAAAATTTGGCTTCTGTAATCAGCATTTTAAGGTGGGGGAGAGGCATTTTTCAGAGTGTTCAGATATACACTCAGTTCCTGCTCACTGCTAGTTTTGTTGCTCTGGTGACCGACTTTGTGATGGAAATTTCAATTGGTGAACCCCCGAATATCGATGCAGTGGCATTGGTATCAGCTGGTAAAGTCCCATATCCAGTTCTTCAACTTATGTGGGCGAAGCTGGTAATGGGCACATTGGCTGCTCTGGCTCTGATTATGAAGCAACCTACTGAAGAGCTTATGCAGAGGCCACCTCAGGGAAGGAATGAACCTCTAATGACCAACATCATGCTGAGGAACATTAAGGTTCAAGCTTTATATCAGACAACCATTCTGCTAACCATACATTTCAAGGGAAAATCAATCTTCAATTTCGATCTGAATGCAAAAGGCACATTGATCCTTAATACTTATGTTCTCTGCCAGGTCTTCACCATATTCAATTTTGAGAAGAATGTATTTCAGGATATAAGAAAAAGAAAACTGTTTTGGGGGATCATTGGAATAATCCTTACTCTTCAAGTGCTGATGGTGGAAGTTCTAAAGAGGTTTGCAGACACTGTAAGGCTGGATTGGGGGCAATGGGGCACAAGTATTGCAATTGCTCCTATTTCTTTGCCAATAAGTTGGATTGTGAAGTGTATATCTACACTAGAGAAGCCATTTTTCGACAGATCCAATTGGCCAAAATCGAAGTATAAAGTCGAATGATTGGATGCTGTAAAATTTGATTATTAAAACCTTACGTTTCTTTGTACTTATTGTTCGTTTTATATTTCTTAGCTCTTCCATTTTTTTAGAGGATTTCTCATCCTCACATGTACTCTTTGCTTTTTCATTTAGAAGGGGTATTTCTTTCTTTTTACCCCTTCTTTGTACTTTATGTCACGTGTATAATTCCCCTTGGTTGCCGGCCTTGTTCATCCTGCCATTCTGACTCCATAGGGGAGGCAAGCCAATGATTCACCATCAAACCCTAAGATTGGTGGGTTGTAATCGCCAACAATTCATTCTGGAGCCGAGGCGACGTGTCGGAGAAAGTCCTTGGAATCGAACCACTCGGGGGAACAATTATGAACCAGAGAGTTTGGAGGTGCCCTCGGTGCCGAGGACACGTGTCGTCTCCAGAGAGCATGGGGTGTCCTCGGGCTGAAGACACGTGTCGTCACTAGGAGGCTGAAGGCACCTTCGGTGCCGAAGACACGTGTCATCATAAGAAGGCTGAAGACATCCTCGGTGCCGAGGACACATGTCATCATCAGATCGCTTTAGAGTCCTCGGTGCCGAGGACACGCGTCAAATCCCTGTTCCTTCTCAAAAATGTCCTATCACCCACATTCTACTTTCGGTACCGAAAAATAAAAAAGTATCCAAAAGGTGATAATTTCACCCAAAACGTGAGAACTTCACCACTAAAAAGTGGTTAGCGCATTCCAAAATATTATAATTTTACTCAAAAAAGTGGTAAGTGAACCCAAAATACATTAACATGACCCTAAAAGGTGTAAGCCTTCAGAATATCCTGTTTGATAGATCCAAAACATTTGGGATTGATCCCCAAATGTTCGTGATCGATCCTAATCTTGAAGCATACATTTCTCATCTTCCACATCTTCTTCCATAAGCATCTGGCTTGTATATCTGGAAACCGCATCTGAGAAATTACGGTCTGCACGAGAACTCGGAACCGTATTACTCAACGGTGGAACATATGGAAGAAATGAAGTTCCTCCCAAATTGTGATCTGGAAAGGTATTCTCGAATCTAAGTCCAATAGTCCTCGGTCCCGAAAAATATTATCAAATCTAGGTCCATTGGTTAGTTTCTGATCTGGAAAAAGGGACACCGATTCTTTCCCCATTTGGATTTCATTTATAAAACCAGAAAATTCACGAAGTGGTGGATCCAATGTTTTATCCCCAGTAGAAACTTCAGCTTAACCTAGTGGGGGTTTTTTTTTTTCGGGTAAATCCCATTTTGCCATGATACAAATATTCTTAATTTGCCCTGATACAAAAATTCTTAATTTGCCATGAATGATTAATTTTTTCCTATTGTCCCCCTAAAGAACAAAAAATGTTGCAATATGGTTCACTATCTTTTTTTCGTTTGGTTCCGTCTGTTCTATGCCAAATCAACCAATCAAGAATCACAAAATAGATGGACATCAAATAAAAATAAGACGGTGAACCACATTGTAATATTTTTTTATTCTTTTAGGGGATAATGTGAAAAAATTAATCATTCAGGGGATAACTGAGAATTTTTGTATCGGGGCAAAATGATATTTTTTTTTTTTTTTTAATGTTTGGATTCGATCCCAAATATTTTGATATATGATTTATTTATGCTTGGATTGATTGAGAACATTTGCGACCTACCAAACAAAATATTTTGAGGAGGTTATATTAGATAATCGTTAGTCCTCACCCAAATCCTTACTCAAATTTGAGTAAAAAAAAGGATAAAAAATTTAATTTGGTATAGACCTTTTCAATGGACAAACTCTTTTTTGTACTCAAATATTTTTAAAAAATTATCATGCCATCCCAATAGCCCTTTATTTTTTTACATGAAAATATATTTATATTTTTTTTCCTAAAGTATATAGATGTATAATACTCTTAATACATTGAAGTATAATGTGAGAAATCTAATATTTGAAGGTATAAAATAATTGTTTTAAAAAATTTTAGGGTACAAAGTATGGGAACTTGAAGAAAATAAGGGCATATAGAGGAGGTGAATGATTAAGAAAGAAAGAGTTGGGAAACATATAGGATGAGTAGTTGAGTATTAAAAGAAAGAGAGAGAAATGAATTAAAAAAAAAAAGGTTAATTATATTAGAGGTCTCTAAAATATGGGATTTGTCTCATTTTAGTCTTCAATATTTCAATTGTATTATTTTGGTCCCTAAAGTATTGAATTATTTCTATATGTCCTTCAAGCAGACAATGTCCAGATTGCTAATAGTTTTTTATCATAAACTTGTTACGTTATACCTAAATATGGACAAAAAATAATTTTGATAGTTCTTAAACAAAATAAAGAATTTATTGATATAGATAAATTCATCTAAAAAATAATTTTAAAAATTTAAGTTTTATTAATATAAATAAATTTATCTAAAATATAACTTAATCTAAAAAAATTATAAATTTCGATAAGGGTTATCGTAATATTCGATACATAATTTACATTATTATGTGGGTTTTCCTTTTCCATTTAATATGCTCTTTCACATTATGTTAATATTTAATTATTTTTATAACTTTCTCAGCCTTTTGGACTAGATTAAGTAGTTTATTTTATAAACAATGTTATTGGAATTTAATTTATTGATATAATTTATTGACTTAATTCATTGTGACCTTATGATTGACTGCAAGTCCAATTAAACCTTGAAATTTCATGTTGATTAAATGATTCTTAAGAAATCACATCATTATATGAACAAATTAAATTAAATTTTTAAATCTAAATAATATTATTCTTCTTATTTTATTGTGGAGGGCCTGCATTTCCGTACAATAATATGCTGTTCACATTATGTCAGTAGATATGGTGGGGGCCCGCATTTACTTATAGTATGATTGTGCCCGTAGAACGCCCGCCATCTTTGACTAGATTCTTGTATTACATACAAGAATGATTATTATAGATTCCATTTACCTATTTATAAATATATTATTAAATAATAATATTATATGGCGATGCACACTTATAAATTTATATTTACATTAGCTATAAGTTGTGCCTGAAAGTAACGTATGTGAAAAATGATGAATTTGAGGAAAAAAACTTTAATGCACATAATTTTAAAAAGAATGTTGGTGATCATTGTATGAGTCTATTTAACACCGCCAAATAAACTTATTGAAATCTGTTATATTTTATATTATAGATTGTATACTAGATATGCTTTAATCAGTTAGCTTCTGGATATGTGAATGTAGATATTTTTGCATCTTATTTATTTATTTATTTTTATCTTTGGTGTGTCTGGTAAGATAGATAAAAAAAAAATAAAAAGATAAAAAGTGAGAGTGATATATTTTTTATTCATTAAGGAAGAAATACTTTCTTCCCTCCTTGTGTTTGCTAGGAGGGATAAAAAATAAGAATAATTGATTGTTTTTTTTTTTTGGTTTGATTGAATGAAAAGTTGGTGAAAAAAGAAGAGATGTATATTTTATTATCATATCAACATATGAAATTAGAAAAATGTTAAATAGATTTAAAAAATTGATTTAAAAACTTGACTTGATAAATTACTAATATTGAATAGGTAGTGGATCACAATAAATACTAGGACTCACAGTTAAATTAATAATAAATAATAGTCACATCATTAGGCCAGATTTTTAAGTCAAACTTTTAAGTTTGTGTAACATTACTCATGAAATTAATGTGTATATAATATGTAATAGATAAATATAACGAGTAATGTTATATTTAAATCTAAAAATCTGACATAATGATGTGATTTTATTAGAACAATTGGATTAACAACAAATTTCAATATTTGATGGAGCCCACAATCAATTTAAAGGTCATAATAAATTAGGTCCTAATAACATTTCTCAAAATATATATATATATATATATATATATATATATATATATATATATATATATATATATATAAAATTATTTTTTCAACCATTTTTTCCTAATTTTAAAGGGATTGATTATAGGGAGTTGGAAAAAAAATTAATTCATCCACTGTTCCATATTAGGTATTTTTTTTTTCAAACATGGCTTATCTATCCTTCCATTTTTTTTATCGTACAAAATAAAATATTGAAGGGAAAATTTCAGCCACACCCCTCCAAACGGGTAATTCTATTTAGACCTAAGAATGACTCACTAATAATTTCTTATGCACCAAAATGCCTAACAATCCATTACCAGGTATACATTTAGTTTTTGTGTTTTTCGTGCTCTCTAATTCAAAATGTATATGGATCCTCGGGTCGAAATTCAGTGGCAAAACGTAGGGGTAGAAATTATGGTATTCCATTTTTTTACCTGATATTTTGTGATTTTTTTTTTTTTTTGCCTACCTTACCCAATCAAGTGTACTATTCTTGTCCAAATTCCGTCCAAAACAATCTGGTAGGAAATCAAGTGAACACATATTTTTTAGTTATTAATTTTTGTCAGTTTAGTTCCTAAAGTATTAATTTTATCAATTTGATTTCTAAATTATTCAATTTGTGTCAAAATGGTACCTACATAGACGGACTATTAAATTTTTGACGGAATGATCACTTGATACGGTCTGAAAAAGTGACACGTGGTCAGTTCCGTAAAAACTTAACGAATTATCTTCTTAAGGATCAAAGTGACACGAATTGAATACTTTATAAACCAAATTGATAAAATTAATACTTTAAAGGCCAAACTGACACGAATTGAATATTTTAGGAACTAAATTGATAAAATTAATATTTTAAGTACCAAATTGACAAAAATATATATTTTAGAGACCAAAAATACTATTAACATAATATTTTAATTTGTTTTGATAACGCAAGGCTCTCAAAACTATTGGCCTCGAGTTTAATGCACATCAAACAAACCTGATAATTTGTTGTATCATGGTAGTATGACCTAGATCACATAGAGTAGGAGCACAAAAGCGAAAAAAATTCAAAAATATTTAAGAGGGTCATATTATATGCATCAAAACAAACATCTATAAAAGTTAATAAAAATAAAATATAAAAAATTAAATTTCAGGTACAACTATGTGAAAAACTATTTAAATTTTAATTATATATTAATTTTAAGGTCGTGAAATAGCAATTATATGTATACAAATATCACTTTAGTTTGATATGCATCTTTATGTATGAATCAATAATTTTCACATAAAAATTTAAGTAATAATGATTAAACATATAAGTAATTAAGATCGTGAGTTCACAAATTTTATAAAATGATAGTGCAAATTTGCGCGTGGAGTTTTCGAGCGTCCATTGTTTTGAAAGATTATGTCACTAAGAGTAGGACATAAATTGGTGACGAATTTGTTTTTGGGCAGTCATGCCACAACTAAATTTCTGGTTCATTCTTAAGGCAGCTTCCATCCTCCTGCTTCATTCATTCGTCAACTAAATTTCTGGTGACTTCTCCAACACGTCTATTAGCTTGTTGATGTGTGGATTTTATGTGTGTATACGTGCATGCCTTTGACCAAAAAAAAAAGTAAAAAGTGCATCCCACATCGTTGCTCAGCACCAAAAGGCTTGAATAAGGACAAGAGGGGCGAGGGTAAGAGGGGCGAAGAACAGAAGAGGAGAAGAGGGGCGAGCGTAAGAAGACAAGAGGGGCGAGGGTGAGAGGGAAGAAGAGGACAAGAGGGGCGAAGAACAGAAGGGGGTGAGAAGGGCGAAGAACAGAAGAGGACAAGAGGGGCGAAGAACAGAAGGGGGTGAGAAGGGCGAAGAACAGAAGAGGACAAGAGTGGCGGGGGTGAGAGGGGCGAAGAACAGAAGAGGACAAGAGTGGCGAGGGTGAGAGGGGCGAAGAACAGAAGAGGACAAGAGTGGCGAGGGTGAGAGGGGCGAAGAACAGAAGAGGACAAGAGGGGCGAGGGTGAGAGGGAAGAAGATGACAGTGAAGACCTCCACCCAACCCAACCCAATGGCGAGAAGACATTGACAGTGGCGAAGAAAAAATTATTAAGAGAATCCCCTCACTCTCTATATAACGCGCCCGAACAGGTACACTCTCGTTGCGCTCGAGTCTCCACCCCACTTGTATCCCTTTCTTTTCACTGTGTTCATTCAAGTTTGGCGGTGTTTCTCTTCTTGCATATTCGTGGTATGTGTTTTCCTCCGACGTTGTAGGAACAAATACCCACACAGAACCTAGTTACCTTCCTCGTGTTGCTCTTTTTTTCTCCTCAAATCCATGTCCAGCAACTTTCCGTCAACCTTTGTTTGCACCCCGAACGGCCCAACTCGGACCCAATTAGACATGCTTTGTGATTCTACGACATTGACCATCGAACCACCTCTCTTCTCTACAATCGACCCATCAAGCATCGCCAAGCTTGTGGAGACGAAAGACCTGAGGTGGCTTAGCGAGCAGGGTGGAGTTGAAGGGTTAGTTTCAGCTCTGGAAACTCATGCAGAGAACGGGATCCAAGGCAATAGCACAGACATTAACAACCGATGCAGAGTCTTTGGTTCCAATTTCTATGGAGAGGACAAACCTGCAAAGAAATTCCACCATTTTGGATTGGAAGCGCTTAAACATCCCATGATTGTTATCCTACTTGTTTGTGCTGTGCTCTCTGTTTGTTTTGGCATTAAAGAACATGGCCTGAGAGAAGGATGGTTTGAAAGAGTAGCCAAACTTGTTGCAATTCTTATAATTGTGACGGTCTCTGCTGTTAGTAACTTTTGGCCACATAGGTTGTGTCACAAGTTATCTGAAGCTAGTAATCATATCCCTCAGGTTGATGTTGTGAGAAGCAGCCAGTGGCTGCGGATATCAGTACCCAACATTGTGGTTGGGGACATAGTCTTCTTGAAGCCTGGAGACCAAGTTCTTGCTGACGGACTCTTCTTAAGAGGGTGCTCATTACAGGTAAGGCTGTCATTAAAGCACGTGATGGTCGTGTTGAAATTTGTTTAATTTTTGTGTAACCCATTTATAATCGTTACTAGCTAAGCTTCTGTCAGTTTTAATTAGATTTGTGTCGTTCTTGATTAGCGGGTTTGCGTTTATCTGTTTATTTTACATGTCTATGCATCTACATGTTGATCTATTTATTTCTTATAATGAACAAAAGCTAAAAGTGGGTGCTCATTACAGGTGGCCAAATTAAGAAAGGACGGACAAACTGAACGTGTGGAAGTTGTTGGCCACGACAATCCATTCTTGTGTTCTGGCAGTGAAGTGGTTGATGGGTATGGTCGAATGCTTGTTACTGCAGTTGGGAAGAACAGAAGGACCCAGAAAATTTGTTTAGAAGGGGCATTGTTAAATGAGTCGCAACACCTAACCTCGGTCATTGGTAAATTTGGTCATGCAATGGCTTTCCTGATTCTCTTGGTTATGTTAGCTCGCCTGTTTTCCGGGAAAATATGCAATGGCCAAGGAAAGAGGATAATTATTGGAGGGGAAGAACCTATCCCTATCGTTGATGTTTTGAAAGCTTTAGTTGGAATTGTAGCTACTCCAGCCATGGTTGCAGCAACCTCAGCTCCAGAAGGTCTGTTGTTGGCTGTCAAGATTACTCTTGCTTATTCAATGAAGAGAATTTTGAATGATGATAATGTTATATTGAGGAGACCTTCACTCTGTGATGCAATTGGATCGGTTACCACCATATGCACCAACATGACAGGCAGTCTAATGATCTACGAGGTATAATTCGTTCAAATTGTAGTTTTTTTTATTTTTGGAATAATTTCAACTTGCACCCTGAAAGAATATTCGAATCTCAATTTACACCCTTAAAGTTTAAAAATATTAATTTATATCCTAAAAAATATAAATACGTATCAATGTGCAACTGAGACTAACTGCCATTTATTTTGCCGTTAAAAAAGTTTGGGTTAATTATAAATTGCACCTCTTAGAATTTAAATATTTCATATTTATGATAAAAAAAAATTTCATCCATTAATGCTCGTTAAATAGCTCTCAATCGTATCATAATATTTTCGTGTCGAGTCAATTGCGTTGTATCTTATATTTCACGACAATTCATATAATACTATTTAATATTTTTTAAAAATTAAAAAATACCAATTTTTTGTCTATAATATTTGTTAAATAACTATTTTTTGTCTACGATTGTGTTATTTGTATGTAACTTTAATTTGATCAAATAATCAAAAGATTTCTGTCTAACTGTAGACAGAAAATAGTTATTTAACGAATATTGTAAGCAAAAAAGTGAGATTAGAGTAGCACTTCTATTAATACCCCTTTATTTGTATCATTGTGAAACAGGTAAATAAGTTTTGGTTGGGTTTAAGCGACATTGAACAACTTCCTGCCAATTTGATTGCACAAGATGTTATGGAATTGCTTCACCAAGGAATTGGTCTAAATGCAACTCAGCCCCCTTCAGGGTCGTTCTTCCAATCTCCCCAGAACCCCACTGAAAAAGCAATCTTCGATTGGGCCATTCATCAAATGGGAATGGACATAGATTCATTGAAAAGAAGTTGTACCATTCTTGAAATTGAACCCTTCAGCTCAGAGAATAGACAGAGCGGGGTTTTGATCAGCAAGAATGACGATAACATGATTCATGTGCACCGGAAGGGAGATCCTGAGATGATAATACCCTTATGCTCTCACTATTATGGAATCACAGGAACTGTCAAAGTCATTAACCAAAATGAAAGGGTATTGCTGAATCAAATACTTGAAGACATGTCAAAGAATGGCCTCAGGTGCATTGCTTTCGCACATAGAGAAATGACACGAGATTGTTGTCCTGGTCAACAACTGATCTTATTAAGCCTTGTTGGTCTAAAAAACTCGCTTAGACATGGAGTTAAAGATGTTGTGAAAGATTGCCAATGTGCTGGAGTGAACATCAGGATCATCACAGGAAACAACATTCAAACTGCCAGAGCTATAGCCACGAAATGTGGTATCGTTAGGGCGAATGAAAAGCCTGGAGAAGTAGCAGAAGGTGTGGAATTTCGGAACTACACTCAAGAGGAGAGAATGGAAAAATTTATCAACATCTATGTGATGGCCAGAGCCAGCCCCCAAGATAAATTGCTTATGGTGCAATGCTTGAAACAGAAGGGCCATGTTGTTGCAGTTATTGGGTGTGGCATCGGAGATGTGCAGGCACTAAGGGAGGCCGATGTAGGACTATGTCTTGGTACTCAAGCGGCTGATATAGCCAAGGCTTGCTCGGATATTGTCATCCAACATGAAAATCTGGCTTCTGTAATCAACATTTTGAGGTGGGGAAGAGGCATTTTTGAAAGTTTGCAGATATACACTCAGCTCCTACTCATTGCTAGTTTTGTTGCTTTGGTGACCGACTTTGTGATGGCTATTTCAACTGGTGAACCCTCGAATATTGATGCAATGGCATTGCTATCAGCTGGTAAAGCCCCATATCCAGCTCTTCAACTTATGTGGGTGAAGCTGATAATGGATACATTGGTTGCTCTGGCTGTGATTATTAAGCAGCCTGCTGAAGAGCTTGTGAACCGACCACCTCGGGGAAGGAATGCACCTCTAATGACCAACATCATGCTGGGGAACATAATGGTTCAAGCTTTATATCAGATAGCCATCCTCCTGACCATACATTTCAAGGGAAAATCAATCTTCAATGTCAATCTGAATGCAAAAGGCACAATGATCCTCAATACTTACGTTCTCTGCCAGATATTCACCATATTCAATGTTGAGAAGAATGTATTTCAGGATATAAGAAAGAGAAAACTGTTTTGGGGGATCATTGGGATAATCCTTATTCTTCAAGTGCTGATGGTGGAAGTTTTGAATAGGTTTGCAGACACAGCAAGGCTTGATTGGGGGCAGTGGGGCACAAGTATTGCACTTGCTGCTGTTTCTTGGCCCATAAGTTGGATTGTGAAGTGCATATCCGAACTAGAGAAACCATTTTTCAATAGCTCCAATTGGCCAAAAATTGAAGTGTAAAGTCGAACGATTGTGATCTATGTCATAACACATATCTAGATTATAGAAGTTAGTTAGTAATTCTGTTAGGTTGTTAAGTCTGCTAAGAGTAAGAAATGCTGAGCTATAACTCAGCTACACTGCTATATGATGAGGTATAGCTTGTCCTATATATATGCTTGTAATCTTTACAAAGTGAAGGAATGGAAAAAAACTCAAAATGTGTTTCTTCCTAATTCTGTTTTCTGTCTTCTCTCTATATGAGACTTTCCGACTTTTCCTTGATTCTGTCATGGTATCAGAGCTATTAACAAGAGATTAACATCTCAATGGCTGATTCTTCTTCTACTACTCCTCAGACGTCTTCGAGTCCTAGCTCAACAGCTTCGTTGATTACTTCAATGTCAGTCTCCAGTTTTTCTTCTATCAAACATTTGCAATCTGATTTCGATCCGTCTGGATTCCACAAATTTTGTGCCATGGAAATATCAGGTGTCTGCAATTCTGAGAGCACATTCTCTCCTAGGTTATGTGGATGGATCAATTCCCTGTCCAGAACAATTTCTTCACAAATGCTCAAGGTGTTATAACTACAGATCTGAATCCTTTGTATCAAGCATGGCTGACTCAAGATCAGATCGTCATCACATTGCTCAATGCAACGTTTTCACCTTCTGCTCTTGCACATGTGATTGGCTACACAACCTCTTATGATATCTAGATGGTACTAGAAATAAGATTTTCTTCTCTTACTAGAGCCAATATTCTTCAACTCAAATTAAGTCTGCAAACAGTAAAAAAAGGCTCAGATTCTATAGATGTTTATGTGCAAAAGCTCAAAGAGTTTCGTGACAAACTTGCAGCTACCTCTGTGCTTATTGAAGATGAAGACATGTTAATCTACACTATTAATGGATTGTTTACTGAATACAATGCCTTTTGTACTTCTATCAGAACACGTTAACAATTTTTTTCTCTTGAAGATCTTCATGTTCTTCTGAGAGTAGAAGAACATTCTATTGAAGCTATGCATCAAACCACATTGACTCCCTCAGCTATGGCAGCTACATAACATAAAAACAGCAATTTCTCATCAAATAACAACTTCTCATCAAATAGAGCCAGACATTTGAATAATCAAGGACGAGGCAGAGGTTGTTGGTCTAATAATCGTGGTGGTGGTCACTAACGATCAAACAATCAAAACTATGGTTTTGATTCTCAATTCAATGGTTCAACTGGCAATTTTGACAACCACAACACAGGCAGTTATACTCAGTCAAAGAGTATTCGTTTACTATGAAGTGAATAACTTCAGACCCTATTGGTCCCACATGAGTGAAACAATATTGGTGGTGATTTGTCGTTAGACTGGTGATTACATGCAATCCCAAGATAGAAAATCAAAGTGATGCAAACACCAAAAGAAATCGACATGATGTCGATAGGGTGAATAAGTAATTGACATATTACTCAAAGCCCTCATATACTAGTATTTGTAGACATGCAAGTCACCAATTCAAGTGAATGGACATACCCTTTGAAAATGTTGCAACTCTTGATACAATCACAACTCTTCCAAGAGTCGTATTAGTTCAAATTGAAACCATCTTCTCTCTCTATGATTTTTCTCCTCATGCATGAGAAAATAACCATCAACTATTGCATTTATTCATGAGTTACATGTCCAAGTGTGATCACGTAATTCATGGGTCAACATTTCCCACTTGAGCACACTGAAACATGATGGCGGAGTTTCCTAATTGGTGTTTATCCTTGGCACCATATCATTGTCCACACCAACCCTTATCTGTGATCACACATAGATTGGCATCAAATCATAGTGATGGACCTACATGCGCACACTTTTGCCATCGAGTTTTACTGCACCCTTCCTCATATTATCCTTACCGATAACATCCTCTAGGTGTCTTCGATTCACTCTATAACCAAGTGATCAACATCAATTCTTCATACTAGGGATCATAAGGTCCACACCCTCAGTACCATCGACGACTTCAACCAAATACAAATTTAACCAATGTGCTAACTTGCGCCCGAAATTTCGATCAAGTACTTCCTCTAAAACCTATACATATGTTTTCCTCAATACACCTTATCGATGACTTAATACACCATTCACCTTAGGTGACTAGTGACTACACAGAGATCTCATGGTACCTCAAAGTGGACTTTACACTCATGAGCATGCGATAGCCCTGATATGTCTGCTAGTGTCTTCTACCTTTTATCCAACCAATTCTTATCCCAATCAAGTAGAGTCGCATATTTCCATAAATTTCAGGCATCCCCAAAATTTCTCTAAAGATACCTTTTACCATGTAACACTACAATACCAAGGTAATCCGTAATACTATTGCAGATACATGCCCTTTGAATTCCTCCAGAGACAATCCCTTGCTCATAGGGTCAGCCACCATCTCTCCCTAGGGGATATAGTCAACTTTTATTTTACCCCTCTCCACTTTATCGTATATTTGGATAACATCTGTCAATGTGTTTAAGAGATGGCGAACCTGTTGTCACAAAAATACATTATCTAGCCTGCTAGGTATACCATAATTTAAATAAAGCATTTAATCAGACAACATTATGCACCGTTGTTCTGTACACGTTGCATTTTGCCTCCGTTGTGTCATTTGCCACACAACTCTACTTGTTGCATAACCAAGAAACAAACATTCCACCAACTAAGAATACAAGGCTACTTGTAGATATCCAATTATCTACACCCCATGCAAAACCTGCATATTAAAATAGACAACAATTCTAAATATCATTCAACGAAAAACATAATTTTATACATGATGTGACTTTTAAGTATTTGAGTATTTTCTTCACTATCTGACAATGTGTCTTACCTGGATTGGACTTTTATCCATTTGCCAATCCTACCGCATGACTAATTTCAAGTCTAATTCTTGTCATATCATACATGAGGCTACCCACTGCTTGGGGCATAGGGGACTTTCCTTATTTTTCACATTCCTCATTTGTATCAAGGCACATATTCTTTGTTTAGGCTTTGACCCTTGCAGACATAAGTGTTCAATAACATGTAATTCTTCATATCGAATCCCTTGAGCATATTTTCAAGATACTTTCCTTGATCCAAACAAATAGTCTTGAATTTCTATCTCAAGAAGGACTTAATTAACCTCACCCATGTCCTCTTTTTTAAATTTGGATCCCAGATATGCTTTGGTTTATTTTATCCTAGCCAAATAATTTCATGCCCACAAAACATCAAGCTACGTTGAGTAATAAAATAATTAATTTTTTATAGCACATCCAGATATACACACAATGGAATACTTAACTCAATCCTCCTTCAAGGATTATCCGGTGAAATTTTAACTACCATTGTCTAGCTCATCATTTGAGTTCATAAAGAGATCTTTTCAATTTATTGACTTTGTACTCATGTCTTTCAACTTGAAAACCATCAGTTTATCCCTTATAGGTAGACTAGTTATTTCCCGTGCCTGAAGGCACGGAGTAATAAAAAAAAGGTTAACATATTTGTATTCACACCCAAAATCAAATCGCAAACATAGATGAGAGATAAAGAAATTTAAGCATCGATTGTAGTGGGGGTGAGCGGTGGTGGGCGACAATGGTGATGGTGGGAGACGGTGATGGTTATGGTGGGTAAGACGATGACCGTGGTGGTGGTAGCAGTCGTGGCCTCGTGATGATGGCGGTGGGGGTAGCATGAATGGTGATGGTGGTGGTGGGTTTTGAGTGATGATGATGGTAGTGACGGTGTTGGTGGCGGCGACGGTGGCGGTGGCGGTGGTGGCGGCGACAACAACGACGGTGGTGGAGGTGGTGGTGGCGGCGGCGGTGGCGGTGGCAACAGTGGCGGTGGTGGCGACGGCGATGGTGGTGGCGGTGGTAGGGATAGTGGTGGTGGTGGTGGCGACGGTGGTGGTGGTGGTAGAGGTAGTGGTGGAGCGGTTTCAAACACTATTTTTTTTTTTTAAAGTATTTATGAAAAATAATTTTTAAAAGTATTTTTAAAAAGTCACTCCAAACACACCCTTAGAGACTTATTTTTCCTATTAAATATAGGGTGTTAATATTAGCCGTTAGATTAACTTTAAAGTAAAATTTAAAGCGATCTCAACCGCGAATAACAAAAGTCATTTTGTTTATCTTTTGAAATTTTAATTGTAAGCTACTTTATTATATAGATGTCTTACTTTAGTTCCCCATTAAGAAAGGCCTTTTTGACAGCTAATATATGTTAAGCAAGATCCATTTTAGCTACTATTGATATGAATATCCTGATAGAACTAAAGTTCATTACAAGAAAATATGTCTTCATAGTCTATCCAACCTCTTTCTAGAGTTCTATTCGCTTTTAACTTCTTTCATTTAAGTTAAAAGATCAAGTGATCCTTAATTTTTATGATGGTACTCTCTTTTTCCTCCTACTATTCTCAACCTGTGAACTTTATTCACCTTCGTTATTCACCATTTCATGATCTGTGATGTCATTAACTTGACTTGGTACATCATGATGAATAAATTTACTAATCCATGGGAGTTATCAAATTGATGGATTCCATAAAAAACAGCATCCTTATTTTCAATGAATCTTACACTTGAATGAAAAATTTTGTTTAGTCACTTCTATTCTTTACACATCTTTTAAATTTTAATTCCCAAGTATTAGTACTACACTTATCCCATAGAGGCACGGATAAGTCGACATGTCTTGTACTCCTAAATTCTCAAATCATATATGTTATGTTTAAACACAATCCAATATAGGTAAGTGGTTATTGGTTTTGTCTTGACTCTATTTAAAAATATAAATTGTAGTTAGCAAATCTTTCTCTAAAATATACATTTTCATATATGTCATTTTTTAGACATTTCATAACCAGTAGAGTCATATTTCACCTATCCGCAAAACCATTCACTCGATTGCATACAAGACATCACTAAGTACTATATTAGAACCTCTAATTTTAATTTTTTTTAAATCATGTAAAATCAAAATTGACACAAATAATACAATCGTCACTATGCTCATAATCAAAATAGTCTCATGTACTAATAAAATGAAATAGAGCACTCACCGATTGATAGGATGTTAAAGGGGTGTCAAATGTGTCGGGTTGGGTCGGTTTCGTGTCGTGTCACTTTTGATCGTGTTATTTTCATGTCGTGTCATTTCGGTACGTGTCGGGTTCGTGTCAATATTCGTGTTAATAAAAAATTATTTAATTTGACAACAACTAATATAATATTATTTAAAAAATTATACAAAATTATAAAAAAATTATAAAATTCTTATTTAAGAATATAATATTCGTTAAATAATTATTTTCTATCTACAGTACCCATTAATCGTGTTATTCGTGTCGAACCTTAATTTGACCCATTTATTATCGTGTCAATTAATCGTGTTTTTTTCGAGTTTCGTGTTTCGGGTAAAAAATTGACACCCCGATGTTTGATCCTATTCTTTTATACCCAGTTCCAATATTTTTGCATGTAGACTTTCTCAAGGTCTAATCGTGGATCACACGCGTTCCACGCCACATCATATTCACGTAGGCAAATAGATCTTGAAAGAATGTAGCAGGTCTGCTTTTGAACGGATTGGATCAGAGTTCGAACGGGCAAACAATGATCCTCGGAAGTGGACTGGAGGGGTTCAAAATTAAACCAATTTAGCCAATGGTTCAACAAACAAGAAGCCATCAAGCCACTTGGGACCAAGCCCACATGATCCATCATCATTACATTTCTTACTTGGAACTTTACAAACATTTGGCCCACCGGCAACACTTATGGAGCCTCTCTTTGATGAAACGGTGCAGCCGATATTAACTCAAGAAGCAACGTCGGCAGCGTCGTTTGGCTTGCAACGGTCATTTTAACCCATGATTAGAGGTGTTAATTTTAATCTATTAATCTGTCTAATTCGTCAATAAATAAATAAGTTGGGTATTTATATTAATTAATACAACTTATAAATAGATTGGATAATATAATTCATTTTAATTAAATGGGTTAATAAGAATTACTAATGGGTACTCATTGAATTGAATATTTATTTTTTTATTATATAGCACAAGTAATAAAATCAAATAAATATACTAATATATCAAAAAACACACACATATACACACTAATTCATTAAAAAATACACACATATATACTAGTACACAAAAATCGCATAAACACTAATACACCCGACCCATGACCCAACGCACATGGGCCATGACCATAAAATATTTTTCAAGCAACTGTTCTTCTTTCAGCATGGGCTGAGAATATTTCAATTCATCGGTATTTTCATCCCATTTTTTTCGATAATGATAATTGAATAAATTTCTCGAATTTCACTTTCATGATCCTTCGATAATTCTCAATTACTCTATTGCAACCAAATCTAGAAATTTTGCCTTAAAGCATAAAAATTCGGCAAAACTCTTTATCCGATAGGAACGAGGCTCATTGAGAAAATATTGAATGTAACAGTGATACAATGTCAGCATTGATGACATGGTATCATTAACTAATAATAAAACCCAAAATAGATAAAGTGAACTCTACTTGGATAGTTATTGGCTTACATAGAAAAAGAGTGAATAATTATCTACTTACATGGAAGAATAGTTATTGACTTGTGTGAGATTTACTTCTTTATTTGTTTGTATATTATTAGTCGGTAATATCAGACCAATGCTAACGTTATTTTTTCGAGGCTCATTGCAACGGTTGATTATTTATCAATCAAAAGACTTTGTTCTGAGTCTGGTATCCCATCATTTTTGTCTTATATCAAATCCTTTTGCAACGAAGAAGCCCAACCTATAGCGTATTTGAATTCGCTATGGTAGTGGATTGCCGAAATCTGTCCACAAAGACTGGACCGATTTGCTGTCCTTCGGTCCAATCTTTATCTTCTTGATTTGCAAAGTGACAGATGCAAAGTATGGCCCCCACCACTCACCGGTGTCATTTTGGTAATTAAAATCTGCAATCACGCTGACAAGATTTCATCTGAGATACAATCATTTTTTTTTTTTTTTTTGCTAATTCAAAAAATTACCTTGCTCTAATATCACTATTGAACCCATATGAATGAAACAATATTGACGATAATCAATCACAGGAGAGAAAATCAAAATAATGCAAACTCCGATAAAAATCGATATGACGTCAGTTGGGTGAATAAGTACTGGACATATTATTCAAAGCCCTCATGTACTGGCTAGTATTTATAGACATGCAGGATATCCATTCAAGTGAATGAACATACTTTTTAGAAAGGTTGCAACTCTTGATACAATCACAACTCTTCCAAAAATTGTATTAATTACTGTTAAAAAAAAAAAAAAAAAGGGTTGTAGTAGTTCAAAGTGAAACCATCTTCTCTTTATAATTTTTTCTCCTCATGCATGAAAAAATAACCATCGATCACTATGTCTATTCACGAATCACATGTCTAAGTTAATATTTAATGATAAAAATTATATCACATCACTTAAAATAAATAAAAATTAATAAAAAACTTGATTAAGATAACATTACTCACTTTATAAACGCACATTACTTTGTCAACCTGAGTAGTTTTCTTTGTTTGGTGTGGTCGTTTTTTTTCTTACTCATTCGGGCCCACACATTTAACTAATTTTATTGTACTTACTACAACATAACTTACATAACGGCCCACATCATCTTCTCGTGGGGCCCACACATTTAACTAACTTTTTTTTTTTTTTTTGACACATATGACTAAGAAAATGATTCGTTTTTTGATTTGATTATAATACCAAAAAAAAAAATTAATATTACATTTTTATTTATTACATTTGTGGTTATTTTTATATATTGTGAATCATTTTATTACTGTTGTTGTACCCTATAAAATGGTAAAAATAATTATTACAAATGTGGTAAAAATACCCACTAATGTAGTAAAAATACCCATTAATGTGATAAATTTTTTTGTACTAAAAAAAGTGATAAAAATAATTACTCCAAATGTGATAAATCATCAACAAAAATAATAAATTTATTAATTATAAAATAATCCTAAAAAATTATAAAAATATTTATTAAAATAATAAAAATGGAAGATACCATACTAAAATTATTATTTCGATATTATAGTCATGTCCATCACTTTTCTTTCTTTTTTTCATTTGAGTCCACACATTTAACCAACTCTATTGTACTTTTGTTGTACTATCAGAAAACTTGTCAGCCCACATCATCTCTTTTTGGGGTCCACACTTTCAACTAACTTTTTTTTTAACACATTTGACTAACTAAATGGATCATTTTTCTTTCTTTTTCATTAGGACCACACATTTGAGTAACTTTATTGTATTTTTGTTGTACAACCACAACCCCCTTGGAGGGAACCAAATTTTGTTGGAATACCTGGTGGGCGTAGCTTTCCTGATGAACAACACACATAACTTTGTCAACATTGTGTATTGAGTAGTGTTCTTTGTTTGGTATGGTCCCACTGGCCACTCCAGGAACATGTGCCACCCAAAAATTTTTTTGGTATTACTACAATGCTATTGACATATGGAAATTTATCAGGTGAATTGTAACTAACTACAATTAATCTTATTTTTAATAAAAAAATATAATTAATATTTTTTTTTGTTATGCACATGTATGCCTAGAATTTTTAAGAATCATTGCTGAGATTAAAAGTATAAATTTGTCATTTTCTTTTATCAATTAAGATAAAACTTGTTAGAATATCCATCCTAAGGATGGCGGTGGACCGAGTAAAAATGGGTATTCGTCCAAACTCATTCTTTTGGACTGAAGATAGACCATACGTATTAGACGGTGGACGTATACAGGGATATCCGTATAAACTCGTGTGGAAATGAAGGCGGGGATAGATTGACATTTACCCCCGCCCCTTCCTACGTCGCCCCTTCCCACCCCGCTTTACTCGTTATTATTATTATTTTATATATAAATATATAAAAAAAATAAATAAATATATATATATATATATATATATATATATATATATATATATATATATATATATACATGTTACTGTGAATACAAATTTACATATTATTAAATGATTTTTTTTTTTAAAAATTATTTTATTTTTTATTTTTTTTTTCTTTTTTTGGCTTGTAAAAGTGTAGATCTTTGTAATTTTATATATTTTTTTTTATATTGGATTATGTTATGTTACATTATGTTGTGTAGCATGATATTGTGTTAGATTTATATGGAAGACAAATTTTTAATTATATTATGTTGGATTATGTTATAGACAAGATTTTAATTATATCATGTTGAATTATGTTGTAGATTACAATCTTTTAATTATACTATAATATTCTATAATTATGTTAGATTGTTTAAAATGTTAAATTTATTTAGTATTTTGGATTATGTTAGTTTGGGCTTGGATTGAACTTGGGCTTGGGTTGGGGCGGGTAAGGTGGACAATGGGGGGTGGGGGAGGGTGTGGGGGCGGGGATTACAAATTTATCCGCAGACGAGAATGGGGATGAAAATTATACCCGTTAACGGAGATGGACCGAGAATAAACAAAATTTTTTAAGCGGGTATGAGAATGGAAACTACAACCTCCACCCCGCTTCGGTCCATTGTCATCCCTAATCCACCCTAGATCATAACTTCTTAGAAGGTATGTAAGCACATTGAAAATGAGTATTGAGTATTCTTTGAACCAAAATTATTGAACAACTTCGCTGGCCAAACTCAATATTATTGATGAATGTGGGTGATTGACAACTACGTGTCTATCGTTAAAAAGGCTACATGAATATAAAAAGTTTTTTTCGCATTTTACACTTTGAAATATTTTTTAAAAAATATTTTTTATACTCTTAAAAATTAAATTTCTCATATTATTTTCTTAATATATCAAAAATGTTACAATATGACATTTATGTTAACTTTCGTTATTTTTTTCGTCAAAAGTCAATTTATTGACATTGACGAAAAAATTAACAGAAAGCTAACAGACGGACCACATTATATAATTTTTGATATATTGAGGGTGCAATATAAAAAATTTAATCTTTGAAGATACAAAATAAAAAATTTGAAATCTTTTCAGAGTGCAAGTGAAATTCGCATCAGGTTTTAAGTAATTTTCTGGCTTGGAAATGGAGATGTTAGCTGAGTGCAATCCGAATGAATGCAATCCAAGCCTGACTTTAAAAATTCAGTATTTGAGCAAAAAAGTTTTATTACTCGGGTTGGATTTAGATGAAAAATTGTAGTGCGATTTATAAATTTTCATCTTGAATTGTATAATCCCGGAATCAAACTCGCATTGAAATTAATTTAAGGGTTAATAGTATTTTTGATCCCTAAAATATATTCGTTTTATCAGTTTGGTCTTCATCGTATTAATTTTATTAATTTGGTCCTAAAATTTTAATATGTGTCATTTTGGTCTCTAATCATATAGTTCTTTAAGTTTTTTGACGGAAGTGACCACGTATCGATATCACATGATCAACATGTGATCATTCCGTAAAAAACTGAACATTCTTGTGTGGGGACTATTTAAACACGAATTGAATACTTAAGAGATCAAAGTGGCAAAATTGATCCTTTAAGGATCAAACCAAAAAAAAAACGTGTGTACTTTAGAGAGCAAAAATACTGTTAACTCTTAATTTAAACTCAAAATTTTATCCGAAAATTGAACTCGATATTTCAACTCGGGATCCAACCTGAGTTTCATCTAGAGTCATGTAAAATGATTTTAACTTGAGTTTAAATATTTAACATGGGCAATATTTAGATTGAAAGTTTCGGGTTAAATCTAGGTTCGGGTTAAACTCGGGTTTGAGGCTTTGTAATCGGAACTAATATTCTGTTTGAATGAAAATGTTATTGGAATACGTTAACCAACACACTATTAGGACAGGGTATGAGGTAATATTGTTATGTCTAACAAGACACTCGTATACATTGGCAAAATAATTTTATTTTGACCTAATTAGTTTACATAACATCACGATCTAAATATGTGTCATGGGACAAAATCTAAATAAAAAATTCAATAAATAGAAGTATAAAATCGCTAACGAAAAATTAATTTTTGATATCATATTTTTATTTTTTGTATAATAAAAACACGAGAAATATAAAATTGTCAAGAACTATAAATGAATTAAATTAATGTCTCCAACGTTAAATTATTTTTTGATAGATACCAAAATATTTTTGGTGATACCATCTGCCTAGAAAGAAGGGCTACACTGAAATTTTTTGTTAGTTTTTTGTTTTGAACATGAAAAAAAAAAAAATTTGTTAGTTGGAGAGCTTCAAAACTGAGCGCAAAATTTACGATTTATCCATTCCATTAATTGTTCCCTCTCTCTCTCCCATAAAAAAAAATTCAATATGTTTTGTCATATATTGTGGATAGAAGTAGAATTGAATTTTTTAGTTCACTATCTTTTAGTTCATTCCGAGGAGTGGGGGATGGCGTTGGGTGCTTGTGGGTGGTGGTAGATTTCTATGGAAGAAGAGTTAGATTTACCTATAAGAAAGACAATTATTTTTGGTAGAGCAAAGAGCAAGACACAAGGGATAATATTTTTATATTAAAACAAAAAAAAAAAATCTAGTTTAGATCTCTTACCTTAAAAATTCAATTGAGTTAGATTTCATGCCTTAAAAAGTACCAGCCTTGACTTATTTACAAATTAGGTACCGCCTTTGTAGTTACCATATAGAAAATGATAACGTAGACGTCATCACTCTGAGTTCCAATGAAGGTTATGCTGCCGAGGTTCACTTCAGTTGGCCAAACTTGTTGATGAAATCAATAATGTTACGCTGATCAAATTTAGAGTTTAAATGACATGGCAATATATTATTCGGAGTTTTTATTGGGGCCAAATGACATGACATCAAATAAAGAAACCCAAGTCAACTGTCATATCATTTAAGCTCTAAATTTAGTCATAAAATTTAGTCAGTGTAGCATTATTGTGATGAAATATGCTGGTTTTGGTTTGTGAAAGAAGATAATCAATGGAGCCAGATGATTTGCAGTGGGTGAGGGGTAATAGGGAAGGTGGCCACTGTTGGGTGTGGTTTTACGGTGGGAAAGAGGAGCAAGATCGATGGTGTGCGAGTCTGTACGTCGTCGTCTGCTTTTGTATGTGTGTGTGAGAGAGGGAGAGGGAAAGGGAGAGAGAGAGAGAGGAACTAAAGAAGACTACAATGATTTGTGATGGGACATTTCTGAGAAAAGCACAGATGGCGACACATGGCCTCGACATCAATACCTTCCTTGTTTATGAAAAGGACACGTGTTCCCGGCGTTGAGTCACTTGGTCTCCATGGCGAGGACGCGTGTCCTCGACCTTCTTAACCTCGGAGCTGAGGGGTCTCCCTTGGTAAGGTTCCCTCGCCCCAGAGACCCCCTCGGCCTCACGCACCATCCCTGTTTGTCCTCGGCGCCGAGGAGTACCTGGCACTTCCTCACCACTCTAGCTCCTATGTGAGTTGCTGACTGATTCGACTGACTAGTCTTGTGTAGATTAGGGATCATGAGGGCACTCTACTCAAAGTCAGGATATCAGGACCAACATAACAGTCCACTAAGGAGGACTAGACACGTGGCATAAAGGACATGATGAGGGGCAAATAGACGTACACACCCTTGCTGACATGTGACTGTTACAGGCAGACATTTAATGAATCCACAACTGATGGGATATTTGCATTGACGTGAGAAGCCAGAAAGGGGCAAGTATTAAATGCTCCAGCACTGGGACATTTATTGATTCATCCTTGAAGCAAGAGCATTGAATGGACGGTGATCCGAGCATTTAATATACTTACATAGAAGGGAGAGCTTTGATTGCTCGGGACCCGAGCAATCAATAATTGGATCTTCCCCATGTGGAATAGGGGGCACACTTCCCCATCTCTGGATGTAACCTACTCTCTAGGCTGTCAGCAATGATGAGTCCAGGTGAGTATAAATAACTACCAAAAATACATTACAAAGGTACGCAAAACACCCTCTCTAGAGAACACTATCAGTGCTTTTCTTCATCCCCTATCTTTCAAAGAATTGACTTGATCGTCGGAGGGGATACGCCGAAAAACACTCCAGCGCCCTTCTTAACTTGCTTTCTGTGTGTCAGGGAGCCATCGTTGACCCGTGTAGAAGATCGAGTGACCCCCAACCACAATTCATCACCACTCCATAAGCCACTTTGGCCTTCTCAACCCTTGCCTTGTTGGGAGATCTACTACGTTCAAGATCAACGTAAGTACAACTGGGGAGGCGCCATCGATCTATCTAGAGGGATCGAACGACCCCTGACTGCAACTCATCATCATCACGGAGGCCCCCTTTGGCCCTCTCAAGCCTTGCCTTGTTGGGAGATCGTCAATATTCGAGACCACCGCGAGTTCACCAAGGAAGAGATTTGTCTTTACATCTATTGTGCAAAAATCACCACGTACGATTTGTAATTAATTTATTCATCTAATTTATTTTAATCTAATACATTGTTACTATTTGATTAATTATGAATCTCATCAAATATTAAAAGTTTGTGTTGATTCAATAGCTATAATAAAATTATATTATCATATCAATAAATTAAGCCAAATTTTTAACTCTAAATAACATTATTCATAGATGATAATGATGAGTCATCCAAAAGTTGAGTTTTTTACTAGAGTCATTTTGTAAATAATATTTAAATATCACTAATTTATGACATTTTTTAATTTATTTATCAAACTACGAAATTTTTTAAAAAAGAAGTTAATAATCTCCCTTGTGTTAAAAAAAAAAATGGGATTAACAATCCTACTTCAAAAAAATGAGGTCAACAACCCCGTTTTTAAATAAAAAAATATATTATTATGGGATTAACTCACGGAAAGCATGTTTATTATTGGTTTACTAACCACGCATGAAAAGTGTGGCTATTAAACACACTTTTCATATGTTGCAAAAGCAGAGCAATTACAAAATAAGGATGAAATTGGTATCCATAGAAAAATGACATTAATTAGGCGCCGAATAAATTTCCAGGGACCATTGTTAGCCAAAACTTACCTCGTAGATGCTCTACCCATTGCCATTTCTTCTTCTTCATCATCAACAATAAAACCTGCCATTTCATCCTCTTCACCAACAATCCCCTGTTTTGCATTAGGCCTCTCCTCTCCATTTCATCCTTTTTGAGCCTCTTAAACTATCGATTAGCCTAAAGCAATTGCATATAAATATGCAACCCGGTATTACATTGATATCAGACCAAAAAACAGAATTCATTTCACCCAGAATAATATTAATAACCACCCAAAAAAAATTTTAAAACCCATTTTAATTTCTAATGGCTATTCAGAGAACAACTCATATTCATCTTCAAACAACTCATAGTCATATTCATCCAGCTCAAAGTTCTTCTGAGAATCTGAGTCTAGGGGTATTTAGAGAACATTACAGCGTGAGTTACTAGTATTTAGAGCAGAGGCGGAGTCAGAAATTTTGCTCAGGGTGGGTGGCCACATTAATTACATATTCTAATTTTTTTCTTCCTAACAAATCACGTTATATAATATATTTATATTTATTATATCACATTTGACACATGAATACCATTTAACATAAAAAAAATGCCAAAAAATAATGCATTATTGCATATGTACAAAAAATGACTAATTATTACCATGGTAAAAAATTGAGTTAATTGTCATTTTTGTAATTAAAAAATATCAGTTATTCACTAACAATCCATTAAATTTATTCAATAAATGATGTTCCAAACACACTAATATATTAACATAATAAAATTATTAAACTAAAATTCAAGAGCTAAATATAGTTAAAAATTTTAAAATCGATTGACACATAGTAAAGACTATAATCAATAATTAAATAAAAATAGTGGCGATTTCTCATAAAAAAAAAAGTTAAATGAAGGTCGATTGCAGGAACTTTCACTTATAAAAATTCATAAATAATAAAATTAAGGTAATCTGGAGAAAACCTTAATAAAATAAAAAACTTGTCTCATTGTTCTATTTGCCTTTACAATACTACTCAACATTATCTATATGACTACAAGTATTGCAAAAAAATCTAAAACTTCATACCATACTCATAAAAAATTCAGAAGATATGATACACCATGATCAATTGGCAACTCAATCAGTTAAAAAATTGGATCGATACGAAATTTCAACAATTTGGAATCCATCCCAAATTTTGTAGATCATTCCTAACTCAATTCTATTGAGTCGTAACTCGATCTATTTAAGTAGCAACTCGATCTATTTGAGTCGCAACTTAACGTGATTAAGTTTTAATTTTTTGTACGATACTTAGATTTCAACAATATAGGCCCAGAGTTTTTTTTGTTTTATGTGAGCTTGGTTTTTTAATTTTTTTGGGTGGAGTTGGTGGGCCTAACATTTTTTTCTTTAGTTTTAGGTGGGCATAAGTGATACATTATCCAAATACTAGTTATTTTTCGTGTCTGAAGACACGGAGTAATAAAAAAAATGGTTAACATTTTTATATTCACACCCAAAATCAAATCACAAACATAAATGAGAGATAAGAAAATTTAAGCACCGATTGTAGTGGGGGTGAGCGATGGTAGTGGTGGTAGGCGACAATGGTGATGGTGGGAGACGATGATGGTTGTGGTAGGTAAGGCGATGACTGTAGCGATGATAGTAATCGTGAGTGACAATGGTAATGGTGGTGGTGGGTTTTGAGTGATGATGGTGGTAGTGGCAGTCGAGGGTGACAACGGTGGTGGTGGGACGATGACGGTGGTGGTGGGCGGTGATGATGGTGATGGTGGGCGACGATGAGTGCTTCTAGGCGACAGTGTGATAGGTGGTAGCGAATGGCGACAGTGGTAAGTGTGGTGAGGGTAGGTGACAATGAGTGGCTGCAATGGTGGACGATGACAAGTGGTGGTGGTTGTTGGTGGTAGGTGTGGTGGGGTAGGTGATAGTGGCTGGTGGCGATGGTGGGTGCTGACGATAGGTGGTGGTGGGTGCTGACGATGGACGACGGTGGTAGTGAGATGATGGTGGCAATAATAATAAATATAATAATAAGATAACGATGGTGATGAGTGGTGGCCATGAACGACGATAGTAACAATCGGTGGTGGATGGCGATGGGGCAGTGAGGGTGGGGTTGGGGTGGAGGTGGGGCAGTGGCGATGTTAGGGGTGGTTGTGGTGGGTTGGCGATGGTGGTGACAATTGTGATGGTCATGGAGGTGGTGGTGGAGTTTGTAGGGGTGATGATAGGACAATAGCGGTGGTGATTAGGGATGGTAGTGGTGGAGCGGTGGAAGTGGTGGGATGGTGGTGGTAGTGGTAGTGGTAGTAGTAGTGATGATGGTAATGATTATTGTGGTGGTGAGGCAATAGAAGTGGTGATGGTGGTGGTAACGGTGATGGTGGTGGTGGTGGTGGTGGTGGTGGGTATGGTAGTGTGGCGATTGTGATTGTGGCGGTGGGGGCGGCGGTGGTGGTGGTGGAACGGTGAGGGTGGTTGTGGTAGAGGTAGTGGTGGTAGTGGGACAGTTTTAAGGCCTATTTTTTCTATTAAATTTAGGGTGTTAATATTAGTCGTTAGATTAACTTTAAAGTAAAATTTAAAGCGATCTCAACCTCGAATAGTAAAAGTCATTTTATTTATCTTTTGAAATTTAAATTGTATTATATTTTATTATATAGATATAATATATATATAATAAAAAAAAATCGAGGGGACCCTTGCCCACCGTGAACCATCGATAGCTCCGCCTACGATTCAAAGTACACTAAAAATTACATTGGAAGCTTCGTGGGTATGAGAGAGAGACACGTGAAGAAAAGGAAAGGCAAGACATGTCGTTCTCAAGCTGGGAAGGGGTAGAAATGACAATGGCAGTGAAATAAGAAATCTGAAAGAGACAACAAGCGTGTCCATGCTTCCTAAAAGGTGGTTTAGTATTAGTAACCTAGTTTTTCTCAATAAACACATTTTTTTTTAAAAAGCAGCAGTTTAAATACAACACTGATATGCTATCAAGATTTCTTATCAAAGTTTTAAGATGTGGTATAGTTTTTACATTCAAATAAGTAGGTCACATTAATAGATAAAAATTGTGACATATCCCAGTAAAAAACTTGGTAAGCTTGGTTAAATTATTCCCGGTGCCCCGTAAATTAGACAGGTTACAGTGAACCACTCACCATATGACATCCCAGCAAAATGGGCCTTTTTTTTTTTTGTTTTTCCACTCTCTCTCTCTCTCTCTCTCTCTCTCTCGTTCTTGTTGGGTAGCAATCGAGTCGTGTTGTGTCGGGTTCGTGTCGTGTCAAATTTTGTTCGTGTCGAACATTAGTCAATTCTAACCCAACCCATTTAACTAATCGGGTCGTGTCGAATTGACCTGTTTATTTTCGTGTCGTGTTCGTGTTCATATTCTTGTTGACCCACATAAATTTTGAATAAAAAATTTAACGTTAATATTTTATTTTCACTTAATTGAATCTCTACTCATACTTTTTCTACAAATTAAAAATTAATTTAATAATAATAATGAGTAATAATATTTTTTTTATACAATAATTATGTCAGTGCTTGATCAACAGTTACAAATAATTAATATTTTATTTCTATAATACTAATTAAATATGTTAATCGTACATCGCGCAATCAAATTAAACATCAAAAGTAATAGAAAAAACAAGTCATCAGAACATGAAAACTCGTACATGCAACGAAAAGGCCAGATCAATCTCTTTCGAGTTAAAAATTTCGTGTTGATGGGTCAATTCGAAGTAAGCGGGTTGAACCCGAACACAACCCATTAACACTTTGTGTTGACGGGTCGTGTCATACACGGGTTTGTACCAAAAAATAGCCAACTCAAATCCATTTATTCGTGTCGTAGTCGTATCGAATTATCGTGTCGTGTCAAAATTTGTCATCGCAGGCTCCTGTTTCCTCTTAGTTCTTACTCTTCCATCTTCTCTCTTCTCTGTTCTCATACACAATGACACACTCACTCACACACATTCACACATGCCCGACACAGTCACACAACCAACCAGACCCAGCAACAGTCCCTTCACAAAATCCAACCAGTAGCCTCCACATCAAACCCTCCACCACTGGTACACCACCTCACCCACCGGAAGTCCAAGACGCAAGATCGAAATCCCCCTTCCACTCGGTCCATTTTCATCGACTTCATCCAAAAAACGTGCGTGTTTTCGTGTGTGGATGAGTGACTGTATGTGGGCATGCGTGATGGTTTGTGGGCGTTTGGCATATGCTTCTCTCCGAGTATGTTTGCGTATGGAGAGGGAAGATAGAAGGGGAAGAAAGAAGTTAGGAATAAAAAAGTAATACTAGATGAATTTAAAATTTTGATTTGATAATCTCAATTATTGTATAAGTAATGGATTTCAATAAATGCTGAAACTTACAGTAAAAATTATTAATTTTAATTTTTAAGTCTATTTTTTTAAGTGCATGTAGCTATTACACATGTGCAAGTAAAAAATCAAAAAAAATACCTATTCATAATTTTTTCCTTCGTAAGCTCCAAATTTTTTTTTTCTGGCCCATTTTTTTTTCTTTCAAACAATCATTTAATTGCAAAAGAGATAAAATAAAATGATTCTAAGTACTTAGTGGGAAGTTCTTTAGGATTATCCTCACTCCTTTGACCTATTTTCAATTTTATCATTATCTATTAAAGTGATATGAAATAAAATTAATACTTTAAAGTACAATATGAAAAATTTTATAATTAAGAGTATAAAATAAAATAAAGATAATAATTTAGGCCGATAAAGATAATACTCTAAAACAACTCTTTTCTACGGAATTGAATACTTATCGCGGTCTGCCAATATTGAGCTTTGCCATGGATTTGTGTGTGTTTAATCAAAAAAAAAAACAAAATTGCTTGTCGCTGTCTGGCAGGCGAGAAAATATTCTGTGCTTGGAGGGTACCAAGCTGGCATGCTTATTTGATACTCAACACCAATTAAAAACAGCCATCTCAACAAATAGTTGGCAGAAACTTGTCATATCAGCCAAATGAATTGACAAATATAACTCTGCTTATTTTTCTGTCTTCTCTCTCCTCTTTCAAAATTTTCTCTGTCTAGCTTCCAACGGGCACATCATTTTAAATCAAACTCTATTTTATTATTTCTCTATTCTCTTAAAATTCAACTTTTATATCTCCCGTCTTATATTTAAAAATTTGAATATGTACTATAAATAAGTCTGCAACTACAAATTTTCTTATAAGATTTATTTTTATTTTTCTCTCTTCAGCCCACCATTGTCGCCTCCTTTAAATGGATTATTTTTCTCACTTACTCTTGTGGGTTCACGGTTCATGGTCACATCTCAAAACAAAATTTAAATTACACATATCTAGTTGTACAATTTTTTTTCCTTTACTTGACGACATTGTTGAAATTTTAACAAATAATTACTGAAAGATAAAAATAACAATTAGAATTAAGGTCATAATAAAATTGATCAACTAAAATTTTTAAATAAAAAAATAATTTATCTTTTCTATGCCTCCATACTAATACACATACACACACATGAGACACACACTAATCCATAGAAACACTACACATGCACATTGCACACAAAACTCACATGGCAGCACACAAGACACGCGCAACACGCAACGACTACACATGCACAACACCTTCAAAGGTCAAAATCGACACATTAAACAACACCCACAAAAGGCAGCATTCAAATATAAAATTAGAGAGAACAATACCTGTGTAATTTTTGTTTTCTTGGTGTAAATGTCACTTACAAGAAAGAAAAATGGCTAGTGAAACCTGTTAGAAATGGAGAAAGACAAATGGTGCAACTGTGAGAGAGAGAGAGAGAGAGAGTAAAGTTTGAAGAGAGAGAGAGAGAGTGAGTAAAGTTTGAAAAGTTGTCAAAGAATAGAAATCTTCATGGGAGGGCCGGTTATTTGGCTGACGTCGGCTGAAATGATAGGCGTGGAGAGAGAAAAGTTGGGGGACAGAAAAAAAAACGTTACCTCCGTTAACCGAGGCTGACCTGTCATTTGTTTATTTTATCTTTTTTTCTAGGGCCCACGCGATCTGATGGCTCTTTGACTCAGGCTGCTGGCTGTCTATAAATAAAGGATGTTATTTTTGCTGTCTCCTGCATGTCTACCCTCAAGCGTCTTACAATACTTGTGAAGACGAAAGATATGAAGTGGCTACGAGAGCACGGTGAGGTTGAAGCCTTGAAGGGATAGTTTCAGCTCTACAAACCCTTTTGTTCACCAAAAAAAAAAGACTCTAGAAACCCACCCACAAAACGGAATCCATGGCAGCGGCGGCGATAGAACATACATCAAACACCGACGAAGAGTCTTTGGTTCCACCAACTTGTACAATTTTTCATCGTTGGAGCTAGCTCTTCAAAGATCCAGTTTGTTGTGGTGTGCTCTCGCCTCTCTGTTCGTTATCATTGGATTTGGAAGCCCTTCAAAGATCCGGTTTGTTGTGGTGTGGTCTCTGTTCGTTATACAAACCTTCAAACAATTTGTACATTTTTCGAGAGGAAAATATTATTTGGACTTAATTTAGAGGTTTAATGATGTATAACCATTAAATTAATTGTGGGTTCCATCTAACATTAAAACTCACAATTAATTCAATTGTTGTAGTGAAATCACATCATTAAGTCCCTAAATTAGGTTGCCAAATAAGGTCTCTATAACATTACTTTTTTCAAAATTATCTTATCAATGTTACTGTTTAATGATTTTGCATGAATTTTTGTTATGAGTAATGTTACACTGACCAAATTTTGGGACCAAATTTGGAACTCAAATGACATGACAACATGTCATTTGAAATCTTTATTGGGGCCCAAGTGACATGACACCAAATAAAAAAGCCAAAGTCAGCTACCATGTCATTTAGACTCCAAATTTGATCCAAAAATTTGGTCACTATAGCATTACTATTTTGTTATATTTATATAAATTTTATTATTCGAATGTAATTAAAGCAGTAATTCCATTAAATAGTGGGTTATTTTGAAATATGTAAATAAGTTTTGACTGGGGTTAAGCTCCTTTGAAAAGGTTACTCCCAATTTGATTACAACAATTGTCGGTGAATTGCTTTCCAAATCCCGAAGGCCCCCTCAAGAAAAAGTGTCTTGTGAATCCTACATACTGTGGAAACAACCCAGAAATTCTTGGCCATTCCTACTGTTTATTTCATTCACTTTCGTGTTTCACTTAAAACTCTCGTACATTTCCAACTTTGACTTAAACGTAAAATCAAATTTAAATTTGAATCAAAATAATCCAAAAAACCTCTTCAATTTTGAATTTAAATCTATATCAAATTAAGACCAAATTTATTCTGAACCCAAAAAATTTATTCTAAACTCAAATTAAAGTAGACTCAAATTCTATACTAAATTTCTAACGGTATCTTTTTAACCTATTTAAAACTAAAACACTTCTCCAATGATTTGTTCTTTGCCTCTAGTATTTTCATTTTCATCTTCTTGATTTTTTATATTTTTTAAAACCCTAATTTCACTCATTTTTCATACTAAACACTATCGGTAGTATAATTTTAGACTAACGATTCTTTCTAAAATTTTAAGTCTTTGCTATATACAAATTTAGAAAATTTGTCATTTTATTTCTTCAATCTTCTATTTTTGTTAGAAACATATGTTTTTTGTATTATTCAGACTAGACCCATGTCAAAATAGTTATTTTTTTTTCTATTTCTTTATCTGGATTAATAAAAAATGATAAAGGATTAGAACAATCTTAGAATTTTGGGCTGGTTTCTTTATTCCCATGTAGTGTTGTATACATATTTATTTATATTTTTTTTGAATTACCTATTTGTGGGGAGATAAGAAAGTTTTATTTATTTTATCAAATATCATGATTTGAATGACACAAAAAAATGAGTTTTGTGACAATAAAGAAATTTTTTTAAAAGATTTGAGTAAATATTTGAGTTTTTCTATTGAAGTACTCTATACCAAATCAAATTTTTTACTTAAATTTAGAGTCAAATTTGAGTCATATTTAAAAATGCTCTTACATACTTTCTTGGAAGCAACCCGCAAACTCTTACCTACTTTCGTGGAAACAACCCAGAAACTGGAGGCATCTTAACCATCACTACTGCTTTTGTTTTATTCCTTTCGTGCTTCGCTCAAACTCTTTATGTACTTTCGGGGAAACAACCCAGAAACTTCGAGGCATCTTAGGCCATGTTTGATTTGCGTCTGTAAAACAGTTTTTTGTTCTCAAAATTTTAAAAACACCCAAATTCTGTTTGTTTAGCATTTTTGTTCTCAAAATTTTCGGAAAAAATGAGATTTGAGTCAAAGAAATAGAAAACAAGTTTAACTTGTTTTCGGAGTTTTCTTTGAAAATTTTGAAAACAAGGAGAATAATTTTGGACTTTAATGAGGTCTGCCCTTCGAATCTCCTTAGCAGCAAATTTTTTCATTCATTTTTTTTTTTACTTCTTCCTCTCTCTCCTAATATATATATATATATATATATATATATATATATATATATATATATATATATATATATATATAATATTCTATTATATTATATAATATTATTATATAATATATTAGTATTATATTATATAATATTATTAAAATTCGTATATATATATATATATATATATATATATATATATAAATTGGTATATATATGTATATATTTATCTACGAATTTATATATACGAATTAATAAATAAATAAATATATATATATATATATATATGTGTGTGTGTGTATGTATAAATATATATATAAATTGGTATATATATGTATATATATATCTACGAATTTATATATAAGAATTTATAAATATATATTATATATGTATCTATATATTATATATATGTATAAATATATATATTATATTATACATATATATAATATATATATACATAATGTATACATATATATATAATATATATATACATAATGTATACATATATTATATATATGTATAAATAGGTATATATGTACATATATATACATATATATATGTACACCCAAATACATACATATATGTACATATATATACATATATATACCAATTTATATGTATAAATATATATATTATATTATATATATATTATATATGTATTAATATATTATATATATGTATAAATAGGTATATATCTACATATATATGTACATATATATACATATATATACCAATTTATATGTATAAATATATATATATTATATTATACATATATATATATATTATATGTATATATATATATATGTATAAATGTATAAATATATATATATATGTATAAATATATATATATATATATATATATATGTGTGTGTGTGTGTGTGTGTGTGTGTGTGTGTGTAATTATATAATATAATATAATATATATATGTGTAAATATATTATATAATATAATAGAATATAATATATATAAATATTATATATTATATAATATATAATATATAATAAAATATTATAATATATTATATTATATTATATTATAAGATATATTATATTTTAAAGTTTGGTTTATTGAATTTTTTTTTTTATGAAATTATCAATCTAAAAATAACTTTCTTATATTTTTTTATTAATGTTTGAATTACTGTTCAAACATATATTTAGGCTGTCCAAACAGGTTTTACTATTTTCTGTTCTGTAAAACTGTTTTTGAAATCATCTAACCAAACAAGTTTTTTATCTCAAAAAATATCAAAATCATTTTCTCAAAACTCTTCTCAAAAACTGTTTTCGGATACCTGTTTTTGAAACGCAAACCAAACATGCCCTTACTTTCGTGTTTCACTCAAATTCTTTACGTATTTTCGTGGAAACAACCCAAAAAATTTATTCCTGCTGCTTTTACTTTATTCCTTTCGTGTTTGACACAAACTCTCACTGTTGTTTTTACAGAACAGTAGCTCATAGAACACCATCTTTGACTAGTCACGGTTGTATTGTACCCGTAGAAGGCCCGCCATCTTTTTTTTCTTTCCCAACCGTTAAGTGTGTCGGGATTAAACTTACGTGTCAAGTGCATTGAAATTAACTCACGTGCATATTAATTAATTTTTTTTTTAGTTTGAACAGATTATCTATAAAGATATTCATGAGAGAAAAATCACTCATGACATAATCCTAAAAAATTGTCAAAATTCGAACTCATGACGTCTTATTCTTTTTCTTACATGTAGATAATTTTTATAGACTATATATTTAGCTATTTATAAATATATTATTAGATGATAATATTATCTACGATATTATTACATTAAATATTTTTTTGGTAGAACACCAACAATTCTTTGTGTTTTTCTTGTTTCTTCTTTATTTTTAAACAAAATTTTTGTACAAAAAGAGGATTTGTTATTATTATTTATAGTAAGTTAATTTTTAGTTTATAAAAACTATGTGCGGGAGTTCAATTAACAAATAATAGAATCTCAAATTTTAATCTTAGTACTAAATTTTTTATTTAAAAATTTTATAAGTCAACACAAATATGATACGAAAATAAGTAGGTCTAGTGTTTATATATATATATACACAAACACACACACACTAACCATAATCCATTTTTGAAGACATGATATAACATAAAATTCAATAGTTCAAAAAATGAATATCATTATATCAAATAATAATTTTTTTAATTCCCTTTTTTTAGTTAGATGATTCAAAATTAATCATTTCTACCAATTATTTTTTTTAAAAAATGGACAATTGTTTTTTAAAATACATGACCTAAAAAAAATAGTAATACGTATATATGAACAATGTATAAAACAAAAATTGTATTGAGTCACAAATTAATTTAAAATTAAATAATTCAACTTGTGATAGAAATAAGTAATGTGATATAAATGAACGAGAAAAATGTACGAGGATAAAATTCGAACTTCAAGTTGTCTATATATATATATACTAGTTATAAATAACAACATATGTGAAAAAAAATTGATTTTCTATTTTATCCCTATTTATTAGTATAAAGTCAATTATACCCCCACACATATTCTTATTAATGTTATTTTTTCCCTTTCATGTCCTATTAGCCTACAAATTTCATTTGAACTAAAATTCTTTTTACGAGATGGCATTAGGTCTCTAATTATTCACTTATTCTATAGAGTTAAATATTTAATTATTACAATTATAAATTTGAGAACTCCAACGATTGTATAATAAAGGTATATAAATAACATGATCAAGAATTTTATTAACATATAATTGACATATTAGATTCTACAATCAAAAATATTTCATACTTGATTTTTAGGTATTCAACAATATCATAATATTAATACAAATAATCGTATTACAATTTAATTAATCTCTTTGTTAATAAAATATAATAAATCGATAATAAGTTAGATGTGCAAATACTCAATAATGACAATTTTTATGTTCTACTATAAATAACAAAGAAAATTTCTAAATTGGTTGGAGAAATACCTAAAAATGACATATTAGGTACTCCAAGAGGGATAAAATAGATCAATAATATAATTTATTGTTCAATTTAATTACAATATAAGTTAATTTTTTATAAAAAAATATTTTTTAAATATGTTTACGTGCAAATAAATGTTAGTATTTGTGAAAAACTTTGGATTTTCTATTTTATCCTTAATTATTATTATAAAATCAATTATACCCACATATTTTCTTTCATCCAATTTTTAATGTTTTCTATAGCTATTTGACTTTTAAATTATTTTAGATTATTTTATTAGTAGTATTTGACTTCTAAATTCTTTTGAACTCATTTATTGATAGTACACTTACATATAATTTATATATCTATATTTATTTATATAAAAAAATAAAATACAATCTATATTCTATTATTATATACATGTTGTTGGCAAATTGAATTTTATTATCAAATATATGCCACTTTTAATTATTTTTTTTTATATGTAACAATATCATAATATTATGATACAAACAATAGTTTATAATTTTATCAATTTCTTTAACAATAAAATATAATAATATATTCAGATATACAAATACTCAAGAATAACAATTGTACAATAAAACTTCACAATATACAAAAGATAAAATGTTCAAAGAAGTCAGGAAGATGCCTAAAAACTGACAAATTAAGTACTCAAATAGGAGTAGAGGAGATTAATAATTAGGTTTACTAATGATTAACATAAAATTTAATTATTTGACTCACAATTTATTATTCAAATAAATTATAAATATAATTTAATTATTTTCTAAAAATTATTATTTAAATATATTCACGTGCAACGCACGTCATACATTGCTAGTTAATATATAATTGAATTTAGCAATACTAGCTTGACCATCATTTTAGGCCAAATTAGTAGCTCACCACTGAGTGGGGGGTCTAATGGGGGTACCAGTTGAACTTCTCACGCTGACGTTGGAAGTTCGTGTCTTAGAGTCTACATTGGGATTCAGTGGTTGACCGCTATGCTAGCCTAGCTAGGAACGTTCCTAAGAGAAGTAATGGGCGCGGTTAAGGGCCTCATAATCTCACCAGTGAGAGCCTATCGGGGTAGCCTCTGGTTGCTCTCCTTTGCCCCCTACCCCTATCTTTTACCAAAAAAAAAAAATTTAAATAGTAGCTCAAATAATATGGCGAAGGATTTGGTTGGCTGGCACCCAAAACATTGGGGATCCCCATATACTACTCTTGGTTTATGGGTTTTACCACCTTATTTGGGTCCAAAGTTTAAGGTAAAATTATTTAGAGCATCTCTAAGGTGGTATTTAATAAAACTAAAAGTTGAATGTTGAATACTGAATTTTTTAATTCGCAGACTGTTTGGTATCCACTGAAATTTTAGTATTGAATTGAATTAAACTATTTGATAAATATAATGAACTGAAGTTTGAAAATTATTATTATTCTAATTTTTCCCTTCTTTTTAACAATCTTACTGTAACTACCTTATTCCTACTGCCACCATCACAATGGCGATGGTGGCACAATAGTGGCAGTAGTTGGGGCACAATGGTGGCAGCGGTGATGAGTGGTGGTAGTGGCGGTACAATGGTGGCGACGGTGACAGTGGTGGTAGTGGTGACACAATGGTGGTGGTGACGGCGACGACATAAAAGTGTTAAGTGGTAATGGCAGCGACACAATGGTGGTGGCGTGGTGGTGGTAATGACACAATGGTGGTGGTACTAGTGGTAATAGTGATGGTGATGGCGTGGTGATGACAATGGTGGTGGTGATGATGGTGGTGATGATAATGGTGGTGGTAGTGGTGACGATAGTGGAGCTAGCACAATGATGGTGGTGGTAGTTTTGGTGGTGGTGGCGATAACATAATGATGGTGACAATGGCAACGACATAATGGTGGCGGTGATGACAATAGTGGCGGCGACGGTACAATGGTGATGGTCGTCAAAGGCGAGTACTGAAAAGTTAAGAATGTAAAATATATTGAGGGTATAGTTGTTAATTACGAGGAATTTATAAAATCTTTACTAACTAACATTTTCAGTATTAAGTGATAAATAGATAACTTCCTACTTAAAATTTTAGCATATTTTTAAGTAGTGTTTGAAATATTAAATGGTATGAGTTTTAGGTTATCAAACGATTTTAATTCATTAACTGCTTAAAGTATTCAGATTTAAACCTTAAGTGTTGTTATTAAACAATCCCTAATTCTTACTCGTTTTTAAATTCAAATTTATATTTGGAGAAAAAATTTCTAAAAATATTCTCCAATGTTAGATCACACTTATATTAAATAAAGAGAGACTCATTTTTTTTATTAAAATTGTGGGAGACTCAAATCCATATCTAAATATTTAATGGTGAGATTTCACCATTCTTTAAAGATTCAATTGTCATATTTTATCTTCTTTTTTTTTTTTTTAAATTTGGTTTTATCCTCATTTAAATTTAGATTTCTCTTCCTTTAAATTTGAGTTTTTCCATTGCAGGTGTGTATACAAAATCAAGTTTTTTTTTCCTTTTTTTAACTCAAATTTAGGTATGAGTTTGAGTTTCAATTGGAAATGGTGTAATATGTATTACTTTTCACTACAAATATCCATTAAGTTCTATAATTTTTACTTTATATCATAAATAAAGTCTTATTTTTAATGTTTAATTTCAATGAAGTCCTAATGCCATTATATTTCAATTTTACCTTCAACTTTTAATTAACAAACCCTTTCATTCTTTATAGTATGTTATAACTCCAGTGACACACTCTCGGTAGGGCTTTTCAATTTCTCTGTGTTCCCTTTACTCAACAATGGTGACGTACTTTTTTTAGTAGAGATTATGCATTGAATTTTTTTTGCCTTTTGTTCTCACTTTTCACTCGTAAAAAAAATTGCTAAAGCTAAGAAATATACTATTGTTGTGCACCAATTATTATTTCAATCAATTTTATATTTTTTTAGAGTGGATTAGTTGTCATCCCTTTTTGAAATAAGTTAATTTACTTATTTTTTTCTAAAAATAATGTTGAGTTTTTATGGAAACTATTGTTATAGATACATGAATGCTCAATTTTTTTTAGATAATAATATTCACTTCAATCGCGATTTTAAAAGTACAAAAGCACTAAAGTTCTCACCAAAAAATTCTTCACCATTGAGAATACATAAAGTCCAAAGCCTTTGTTGCATCCCATAATGGCCATTCGAAAAATTATTAGTAATTTAATTTTTCATAAAACTAGTAAGTAAGCAATACATAATTTAAAAATACAAGAAATCGAAGTATGTATGAATAGAAAAAGACTAATGTTATATCTCCAATATCATAGGAATGTCAATATTTGTCAAGAAAATGATAGAGTTGGAACAAAATATAGTATTTATAAAATTTAGGACTTCATTCAAATAAATTATCAAGAGTAGGACTTCATTGACATAAAATAAATATGATAAGACTTAATTAATGGATATTTAAGGTGGAGATAATGTAATACTTATTAATAATTTTTCGTGTGTGACCATGCAGGTTTCCCCACTGTGTAATGTCTGATTTGAACCACAATTACTAACTAAGAAGAGCAGCCCATCACTACAGTGGTAAACCACGTTGCTTGTGAATCGAGCCATGTTTAATAACCACATGAGAGTCAAAGACGACCTTAAACGAGTACGATTTACCAGTAAACCATCAGCTCGGGTGGTCTCTATGTTATATTGAAATACTAGTAAGTGCTCGTGCCTAAAAGGCACTACGTTACTCGTAAAAAATTGTAAATATTTGTTCATAAATAAAGACAATATATAAGACAATATCAACAATAGAACGATCAAATTAACATTGTTTAACTTGTATGCAAAACATATATAATCAAAACTTTATATAACGAAAGTCAAGTTACAATTACTGCAACATATTAATTTAAACAACTGAGAAAATATAATTATTATTGATCAAACATCCACGATTTCAACATTTTTAATAAATATTATCTCAAATTTTAAAAAAATATAACTATTTATTTTTCTGCAGGTTTCTACCTAAAGTTCATAATATTATTTCTGCACCATTTTTCAATGTGAGTTCATGTAAATTTTATGGGGAAATCATCCAAAAGTTTCACATGAATCTCGTAAATATAAAAAATTTTGTTGAGAAATTAAGATCAGTTTTCATTGGAGTTCAACTTGAATATTCGTAAAATTCAATCGAATTTAAGTTTAGGTAAGAATTTATATTTTATACTCGACAGTCAAATTCAGCTCAATTCGAGTATTAACCATAACCACGTCAAACTGAGAATTGAATTTAAGTTCGACTCAATTAACACTTCTATCTTAAACCTACAAACTAATTCTTATTTATTCCTGTTCACAGTAACACCATAATTTTTTTTAATTTAATTATTCTTTATTATTTTTAGAATCAATTTCAATTTGACTTCAACTTGAACACTCGTAAAATTTAAACAAAGTTAAGTTTAAGCAAAAAAATATACTTTATACTCGACAATTAAATTCAGCTCAAGTCGAATCCTAATTATAATCACTTAGAACCGATAATCGAATAAAATGGAAGAATTCTTGTAATTTTTAGGCAGGAAAAAAATTTGGAAGAGGAGTTTCAATTATTTGATCAATAATCTTAAAATAATTTGAGCCGCGAAAAGTTCAAGACAAATAATGCTAACTCACTTATTATGTAGATATATCACAAATTACATAAATATTGTTCACCTATTATACCATTAGAATATTATAGTATTTTTATTTCAATACCAAATATGACCTATATTACAATCATTTGACTCATTTTCACGCAAAGAATTTGTATTTAACGTCCATTTGTTTATTTTTGAAATGCCTAAATAATTATTAATTATATAGAATTATAATTAACTACCTAATTAATATGTTATCTATTGACTTTTATATTGGTAGTCATAGTATGTGAGAGGGGGAGAGAGCTGGCAGAGAGATGTTTATTCGTCTAATATACTATTCGAATATTATAATATTTTTATTTCGATACAAAATATGACCTATAATATAATCATTCAACTTGTTTTCACGAAAAGAATCTATATATTTAAGGTCCATTTGTTTATTTGAAATTTCTAAAAATAATCCTTAATTATATAGGATCATAATTAACGACTTAATTAATGTGTTAACAATTAATTTTTATACTGGTCGTCACAGTATGTAAGAGGGGGAGAGAGGTGACGGAGAGAGACGTGTGAACTGCATGAGCATGAGATAATATGAAATAATATAAGATAGAGAGATAGAGTTATAAGAAAGATATGAATAATTTGTCTATTATACAATTCGAATATTATAGTATTTTTATTTCAATATGAAATACGATCTGTATTATAGTCATTCGACTCGTTTTCACGCAAAGAATCTATATATTTAAGGTCCATTTATTTATTTGAAATTTCTAAAAATAATCCTTAATCATATAGAATCATAATTCACGACCCAATTAATGTGTTAGCGATTAATTTTTATACTTGTTGTCACAGTGAATGAGAGGGGGAGAGAGCTGATTGAGAGAAACGTGTGAACTGCACGAACGTCAGATAATATGAGATAGAGAGGGAGTAATAACAGAGATAGAAGTCTAAAAATTGCGGAAGGAATGCAAGTCTTGTTCAAAAAATTAGAGGGAGCGAGAATTTTGAATTAGGACTGTTAGATTAATAATCTCTTCAAACGAGCTGAGTCGCAAAAAGTTCAAGATAAACAATATAACTATTTTTTTATTATATAGATAGGTAAATAATTAGTTTTCCCAATTTGATTGCACCAATTGTTCTTGATTTGCTTCACCGAGGAATTATGTTAAATACTACTCAGCCTCCTTCAAGGTGTTTTTCTCCCCCAAACAATTTCTTAAAAAGAGGATCTCAATTCTCAACCCCACATAATATCGTGAAAAACAACCCAGAAAATTAAAGGCAACTTCCCAATCCTCCTGCTTCATTTATTCCCGAGCAATGTTACACAGACTTAAAAAATTGATTTTAAAAACTGGTTTTATGATGTTGTTATATTTGTCATGAGCAATATTGCACAGACTTAAAAAAAATTGATTTAAAAACTTGACTCGATGATGTGGTTTATTATATTTGTCATTGATTTAACTATGAATTTCAGTATTTATTGAGATCCACTATCTATTCAATGATAGTGATTCATCAAATCAAAATTTTAAATCAATTTTTTATTTTTCTTTATTCCCCAAGAATTTTTTTGAATTTTAAATATGTAAAAGTGAAATTAACATAACTATTATTATAATGTCATAGTATTTGATTGCTATTTTTGATCTACTTTTTTGGCCAATGTAGCTGTAGCATTACTCCTCACGAAAGAGTATATCCAATTTATTTACATCTATATCTTTTAATATATCTCTTATTTATTTATTAAATATTATATACACGTTAATTTCATACATAAATATAATGATAAAATATTAATTTATAATTTTTTCATCTTACCCAACTTAAAAAAATTGAAAAATCAATCTTTACGAATACTTTTATTCCTCCTACAAAATGCAAAAGGAGTGGTGGAGAAATTATGAAATAAATATTCTTGGCCCGTGGATTGTTGGATAGCCATTGGCCGGTGCTTTGGGTCGCCTTTCCGGGCCATGTTGGGTTGGCTAACACTGCCCCGCACCCCCAGCCTATATAACACACATCCACACTATTGTGGATCCCGCTCCACCCCCACTTCGGTCGCTTTCTTTTTCATTGTGTTCTGAAGAGCCGCTGATTTGTATTTTGCTACAGACTTCGTAGGAACAAATACCCAAACAGAATTTATGAAATAAATTGAAAAATCAATCTTTACGAATACTTTTATTCCTCCTACAAAATGCAAAAGGAGTGGTGGAGAAATTATGAAATAAATATTCTTGGCCCGTGGATTGTTGGATAGCCATTGGCCTGTGCTTTGGGTCTCCTTTCCGGGCCATGTTGGGTTGGCTAACACTGCCCCGCACCCCCAGCCTATATAACACACATCCACACTATTGTGGATCCCGCTCCACCCCCACTTCGGTCGCTTTCTTTTTCATTGTGTTCTGAAGAGCCGCTGATTTGTATTTTGCTACAGACTTCGTAGGAACAAATACCCAAACAGAAGCTAAGCTTCCTCGTGTTTTCTCTCTTTTGCTGCTCAAATCCATGTCCAACTTTCTGTCAACCTTTGTTTGCACCCGTAGCCGGCCAACTCTGACCCAATTAGACACGATTCGTGATTCTACGACATTGAACATTGAACCAGCTCTCTTCTCTACAATCGACCCATCAATAATCGCCAAGCTCGTGAAGGAGAAAGACCTGAGGTGGCTTCGCGAGCAGGGTGGAGTTGAAGGGATAGTTCCAGCTCTGGAAACTAATGCAGAGAACGGGATCAAAGGCGATAGCACAGACATTAACAATCGACGAAGAGTCTTTGGTTCCAATTTTTATGGAGAGGACAAACCTGCAAAGAAATTCCACCATTTTGGATTGGAAGCGCTCAAACATCCCATGATTATCATCCTACTTGTTTGTGCTGTGCTCTCTGTTTGTTTTGGCATTAAAGAAAATGGCCTGAGAGAAGGATGGTGTGAAGGAGTAGCCAAACTTGTTGCAATTCTTATAGCTGTGACGGTCTCTGCTGTAAGTAACTTTTGGCCACATAGATTGTGTCACAAGTTATCTGAAGCTAGAAATGGTATCCCTCAGGTTGATGTTGTGAGAAGCAGTCAGTGGCTGCGGATATCAATACCCAGCATTGTGGTTGGGGACATAGTCTTCTTGAAGCCTGGAGACCAAGTTCTTGCTGACGGACTCTTCTTAAGTGGGTGCTCATTACAGGTAAGGCTGTCATTAAAGCACGTGATGCTCGTGATGAAATTTGTTCAATTTTTGTCTAACCCATTTATAATCGTGAATAGCTAAGCCTCTGCAAGTTTTAATTAGGTTTGTGTCATGCTTGTTTAGCGGGTTCGCGTTGATAGCTAAAAGTGGGTGCTCATTACAGGTGGCCAAATTAAGAGAGGACGGACAAACTGAACGTGTGGAAGTTGTTGGCCACGACAATCCATTCTTGTTTTGTGGCAGTGAAGTGGTTGACGGGTATGCTCGAATGCTTGTTACTGCAGTTGGGAAGAACAGACGGACCCAGAAAATTAGTTTAGAAGGGGCAATGTTAAATGAGTACCAACACCTAACCTCGGTCATTGGTAAATTTGGTCATGCAATGGCTTTCCTGATTCTCTTGGTTATGTTAGCTCGCCTGTTTTCGTTGAAAATATACAATGACCAAGGAAAGATGATAATTATTGGAGGGGAAGCACCTATCCTTGATGTCTTGAGAGCTTTAGTGGGAATTGTAGCTACTCCAGCCATGGTTGCAGCAACCTCAGCTCCAGAAGGTCTGTTGTTGGCTGTCAAGATTACGCTTGCTTATTCAATGAAGAGAATTTTGGATGAAGGTAACGTTACATTGAGCAGACCTTCACTCTGTGACGCAATTGGGTCGGTTACCACCATATGCACCAACATGACTGGCAATCTAACGACGGACAACGACGAGGTATAATGTTAGTTTTCGTGCCATGTATCTCAAAAACTGCATCTCGATTCTTTGAATTTGTGTCTAAATTTAGAAGCAGAAAAAGTCTATTATCATTAAAAGAGGCTATTCCATAAGATTAAAAAGACCCACTTCTTTCCTCTTGTATTTGTGCTGGGTAAACATCCAAATATAGGCATTCCATCACTTTATTTGCTCCACTCTCTGTTCTGCTCACTGGTTTTTTCAGCACAAATATAAAAAATTTGTCAAGATTTCCGTGAGTTTTTTGCTTGGAAAAAAAGGGCAAGGATGACCACTAGGTAATAAACCTGGACTGACCATGAGGTCTGGAATATCTGGTTTGAGTCCGGAAGGTCAACTGGTCACCGCACCACCACCAAAGCCAATCAACAAACTGCGTTGTTCTTGTGAATCAAACTCTACTTGATAACCACATGGGAGTCAAAGACGACCCTAACGGGTAGATGTGACAATCTTAACCCATTACCCATGAATTCGCCTAATCCGTCCATAAATAAATGAGTTGGGTAATATGATTTATTTTAATTAAGCGAGTTAATATGGATTATAAATGGGTACCAATTGGGTTGAGTATTTATTTTTTTATTAAATAATACAAGTAATAAAATTAAATAAATATACTAATATACCAAAAAATACGCACACACTATTACACCAAAAAATATACACATATACTAATACACTAAAACATACACACACTACCACATAAAAAACACACACTAATACACCACCCATGACATGCGGGTTGACCCATGACCCATGACCCATGACCCACGACCCACGACCCACGACCCACGACCCACACCCCATGTCCCATGAGTTGACCCATGGGTCGACCCACGAACCAACCCATAGCCCACAATTGACCTGACCCATTATGTGTGTATTTTTTTTATTAAATGTGTTTTAATTTTTGTGTTAGTATACGTGTGTGTATTTTTGGTGTATTAGTGTGTGTGTGTATTTTTATATTTTGGTGTATTACTAATGTGTGCATGTATTGGTGTATTAATGTGTCTATTAAAAATTTTAATTATTTTATGGGTTAATAGGTTTAACCCATCCTGTTATAAACCCAACCCATTTACTGCGTGAGTTAAAAATGAATTGGATTTATTTTAGTCCAACATAATTTAACACAACCCATAACCAATTCAACCTACCCATTTGCCATCTCTACTAACGGGTATAACTTATCACTAGACCATAAGCTTGTATGGTAAATTTATATGAGTTTTAAGAGGTCGAAGGTTTTAAAATATTTTGATCGGTTTTGATAAGGCAATAGAAGGTTCTAAAAGCATCGATCTCAAATTTAATGCCCATCAAAAAACCTAATAATTCTTTCAAATGGTAGCTTTTTTTTTTGTTTGGACTAATCTCAACTTGTATCTAAAAGATTATTCGAATTTTTATTTGTATCCTCAAAGTTAAAAATATTAATTTATACCCTAAAAGATATAAATACATATCAATGTGTATCTAAGACTAACTGTCATCTATTTTGTAGTTAAAAAAATTGGAGTTAATTATAAATTGCATATCTCAAAATTTAAATATTTCACATTTATGATCCAAAAAGAATTTCACCCATTAATGCACATTAAATAGCTCTCAATTGGATCGTATTATAACATTTTCGTGTCGTGTTCGAGTTCGAGTTAATAAAAAAATATTTTTAATAAAAAATATTTTCGTGTCGAGTCAATTGCGTTTTGTCCTATATTTCACATTTACAACAATTCATATAATACTATTTAATATTTTTTAAAAATTAAACAATACTAATTTTTTGTTTATAATACTTGTTAAATAATTATTTTTTCTCTACAGCTGTGTTATTCGTATGTAACTTTAATTTAATTGGACAATCAAAAAATTTGTGTCTAACTGTAGACAGAAAATAATTATTTAACGAATATTGTAGGTAAAAAATAGGTATTTTATAATTTTTTTAAAAAGAATTTAGAAAAATGTTTTTTATTGACTCGAAAGCGACACGAAGATGTTATGATACAATACAATTGAGAGTTATTTAACGAGCATTAATGGATGAAATTCTTTTTGGATCATAAATATGAAATATTTAAATTTGGTGGGTATAATTTATAATTAACCCAAACCTCTTTAAAGGAAAAATGGACAGAGTTAGTCTGAGGTGCACATTGATACGAATTTATATCTTTTACGGTATAAATTGATATTTTTAAACTTTGAAATTGCAAATTGAGAGTTGAGTAATCTTTGGGGTTACAAATTAAGGTCAGCAGTTTTTTTTTTTGGGCAGCTCTGGAATCAAAAATGGTTTGCAAATAGCGTGCCTTATGGCAGAAAAATCATGTTTTCCCTGCAAACTGAGAAATTCTTTAGAGCTCCCAAACTGTGGAAAAGTAAGAAGAAGAGCACCTGCTTGGTGTAGGCTCAGCAAAAAGTCCAAAACCCAATGGGCCATCCAAAGTAACATTTTAACTCTTGATGAATATGAATAATTTTTTGTTAATTTATTTTTTCATATCGAATTTTATGAATTTAAGTTTAGAATTAAAAAAAAAAAATTTTAAAAAAAAGCCCAAATAATAACCCAAAAAAGCCCGACCCATATTTAGCCCGCCTTTTGGCCCAATTGGTCGACCCATGGGCAGGACATGGGCCATAGATTTTTCCATGGGCGGGCTTGGCCTAGCTTGTTGACTAGTCAAAGCCCAAAGGTCAGCCAATGGTCAGGCTATGGTCTTAAAAATCCTGAGAATGGCTGGCCTAGCCCATTGTTGAGGTCTAGCTAGATGAGGTGCATCAAATTCAAATGATTACCCCGGGCAGTAAGACCTTGTTTTTGAATGGAAGAATTGCCGGTTGACTCGGGAGCTCCACCGCGAGAATTGAGGAAGTGGGTATGTTTGGGTTTATATAGGTAAAGAGAGAGAGAGAGAGGTGATCTTTGCTCTATGATTTTACCAGAGTTCTGTTATTTTATTTGATGATTATGTTTTTGAATGTTATTATATGTGTATGAATTTTATGTATTTGTGTGGGATTAGAATAAAGGACAAAAATAAAGTGAGATTAGAGTAGCACTTCTATTAATACCCCTGTATTTGTATCATTGTGAAACAGGTAGATAAGTTATGGCTGGGTTTAAGCTACATTGAACAACTTCCTTCCAATTTGATTACACCAAATGTTATTGAATTGCTTCACCAAGGAATTGGTCTAAATGCAACTCTGCCCCCTTCAGGGTCTTTCTTCCAATCTCCCCAGAATCCCACTGAAAAAGCAATATTCGATTGGGCTATTCGGCAAATGGGAATGGACATAGATTCATTGAAAAGAAGTTGTACCATTCTTGCAATTGAACCCTTTAACTCAGAGAATAGACAGAGCAGGGTTTTGATCAACAAGAATGGCGATAACATGATTCACGTGCACCGAAAAGGAGATCCTGAGATGATAATACCCTTATGCTCTCACTATTATGAAACCACAGGAACTGTCAAAGTCATTAACCAAAATGAAAGGGTGTTGCTAGATCAAATACTTACAGACATGTCAAAGAATGGCCTCAGGTGCATTGCTTTCGCACATAGAGAAACATCAACACGAGATTGCTGTCCTGGTCAACAATTGATCTTATTAAGCCTTGTTGGTCTAAAAAACTCGCTTAGATATGGAGTTGAAAATGTTGTGAAAGATTGCCAACGTTCAGGAATAAACATCAAGATCATCACAGGAAATAACATTCAAACTGCCAGAGCTATAGCCACGAAATGTGGTATCGTTGGGGCGAATGAACAGCCTGGAGAAGTAGTAGAAGGTGTGGAATTTCGGAACTACACTCAAGAGGAGAGAATGAAAAAAGTTCTCAACATTTGTGTAATGGCCGAAGCCAGCCCCCGAGATAAATTGCTTATGGTGCAATGCTTGAAACAGAAGGGCCATGTTGTTGCAATTATTGGGTGTGGCACTGGAGATGTGCAGGCATTGAGGGAGGCCGATGTAGGACTATGTCTTGGTACTCAAGGGGATGATATAGCCAAGGCCCACTCGGATATTGTCATCCAACATGAAAATCTGGCTTTTGTAATCAACATTTTGAGGTGGGGAAGAGGCACTTTTGAAAGTGTGCAGATATACACTCAGCTCCTACTCATTGCTAGTTTTGTTGCTCTAGTGACCGACTTTGTGATGGCTATTTCAACTGGTGAACCCTCAAATATTGATCCAGTGGCATTGCTATCAGCTGGTAAAGTCCCATATCCAGCTCTTCAACTTATGTGGGTGAAGCTGATAATGGATACATTGGTTGCTCTGGCTGTGATTATTAAGCAGCCTGCTGAAGAGCTTGTGAATCGACCACCTCAGGGAAGGAATGAACCTCTAATGACCAACATCATGCTGGGGAACATAATGGTTCAAGCTTTATATCAAATAGCCATCCTCCTAACCATACATTTCAAGGGAAAATCAATCTTCAATGTCAATCTGAATGCAAAAGGCACAATGATCCTCAATACTTATGTTCTCTGCCAGATATTCACCATATTCAATGTTGAGAAGAATGTATTTCAAGATTTAAGAAAGAGAAAACTGTTTTGGGGGATCATTGGGATAATCCTTATTCTTCAAGTGCTGATGGTGGAAGTTCTGAATAGGTTTGCAGACACAGCAAGGCTTGATTGGGGGCAGTGGGGCACAAGTATTGCACTTGCTGCTGTTTCTTGGCCTATAAGTTGGATTGTGAAGTGCATATCCGAACTAGAGAAGCCATTTTCAACAGCTCCAATTGGCCAAAAATCAAAGTGTAAAGTTGAATGATTGTGATCTATGAAGTATGAAGTTGTAGTTAGTCATGTTTATCTGGAAACGAATATGGTGGCAAACTTCTTAGCTAATAAAGGAGTTAGGGATGAATACCTTTGGAAGACTTTCAATTCCAATGAGAATCTTTTTCATGGAAGGTCTCTTATTCTACAGGACTCTCCCCAATATGGACTTAGAGTGCCATAAAGTGCTATAACTTTAAAAATGCAAACCCAAGAGTAGGTTGTCGGGAATACTTAGGAAGTCCAAGATTGTACCACATGGATTTGAGAAAGACTTAGAATACAAGGAAAAAGAAAATAAAAAAAACTTTGAAGTTATTTAAAATTGGTTTTGTTCAAAAGAACATAGATTGATTGAGTATAAACAATAATTTAAAATACTAAAGCATCGGAGATACTCATTCAATTCCAAACGGTAATTATAAATAATCTAATTTTTGAACTCAATTGAGAATTAGCTGGACAATCAAAATATGTTGATCACAAACATTCACCGTAACTAGAGTCTATGATAAATCAAACTTTCCAATAAGTAAACCTCAATTTTATTGTAAATAATAAATCAACTATTTTATAAAAATTATATTAATCAACTCAAGCATGAAATAACTAGTTATTTGACTCACAGAAAATCTCAAGCATTCGATGTATATGTCACAACAAATTAAGAAATTATACAGTGCAAAAACTTTACTAGAAGACGAGAATTGAATTAAAAAAATAAATTATACACTAAAAATATTGGATCAAGAACAAATATAATGTTTTATTGAAACTATCTCCCTGAACTTTAGTTATGCTTTTAGTTTTTTGATCAGAGTTATGCTTTTAGTAAGTCATAAGAAAAATACACCAAAAACTAGAAAAGGAACGGCTGGAAAAAGAATGTTCTCTCAACAAGTAAAAATCTTTATTTACACTAAATTCTAGGTATAGGTGGGAGGTCTGGGTTTGCTTGGGAGAAATTCCTTTTCAAAAAGAAGTCTTTTTAGGTCAACTCTCGTACATCAAATCTTGGGGGCGCGAGTATCATATCTATTCAAACTTTGAATTCAATTTTCGCATAGTTAGAGACTGGTTCACAAAATTTTCATGAAATACTCTTTTGTAACTCTTGAAATCTTTTTTCTGATGTCATAAAAATTATGTCAATCAGATATCAGTGTAAAAAGTTATGACCAAAATACTAAAAACGTGTCAAAACATTATCTTCTAGAATATTTTCATAATCCAACTCTAAATGAGTTTTCTACTAAGGGAGTGTTTGATAATACCACTTAAGGCATAAAATTGAATACATTAAGCACTTAATGAATTAACTCGTTTGATAACCTAAAACTCATACCATTTAATATTTTAAGTACTTTTTAAAAATAGGCTAACATTTTAAGTAGTAAGCCACCTACTTATCACTTAATACTGAAAATGTTAGTCAGTAAGAATTTTATCAATTTTTCATAATTGACAAATATATCCTCAATGCATTTTACACTCTTAACTTTTCAAAACTCGCCACCACCATTGTGTTGCTGTCACCACCACCACTTTTGTGTTGTTGCCACCACTGCCACTACCACCACTACTACCATTGTCTCACTGTAACCACCACCACCACCATTGTGTCGCCATCACCACAACCATTATGCCACTACCACCATTGTGTCGCTGTCATTACCATTGTGACATCGCCACCACCACCACCACCACCACCATTATGTCGTCATTACCACCATTGTGCCACTACCACTACCACCATTGTATCGCTGCCATCACTGCCACTACCACCACCACCACCATCATCGCCACCATCATGATGGTGGTGGTATGAATAAGGTAATTACGGAGAGATGATAAAAACAAATGACAAAATTAGAATAATAATAATTTTCAGACTTTACCTCCTTATATTTGTCAAATAGTTTGATTTAATTCAATACTTAAATTTCAGTTGATATCAAACAGTCTGCGAATTAAAAAATTCACATTTAACACTTAAAATTCAGCATTCAGTTTTTAGTGTTCAGCTTTCAGTTTTATGAAATACCACATAAATTGGGCTCTTATAAGGATTAAATTGCTACATTATCTTCAAATCTTTATATCTTAATTTTGGCTCTTCAATCCTTATCAACTGTGATTCTTTCTCTAGTATTTGTTTCACTTGTCTTATCCATTATTACTTTAAATCAACCAAATTACTTGCAAAATAAATCAAACAATTAGAAAAAAATATCAAATTAAAAAATCAAGGAATCTAATACATTTAATCACAAATAATATGTAATTAACTAATCGTCATTAAATATAATAAAATAATAATTTTAATGGTTAATCATAAAGGAAGGTGACAAAATGGGGGGATTCTGCAAATATTTTTTTCAATTGGATTGGTTAACTAGTGGTCAATAAGTCATGCATAGTAGAAGATTACTACCAATTACCCGTGCTTAAATGCACTATGTAACTCGGTGAGAAATTGCAAGCAATTATCCATGCCTAAAAGACACTGTATAACAAAAAATCATTAATAAAAAAAAAATAAAAAAAATCACCAATCAATATCAATCTATTATTATGTTTAAATAATTTCGACAAAATTTCTTGTAAAAACATGGCCTCGGAATAATATCAACCTATGTACATAACTTACATGATCAATTCTTTATTTAAAGAAACATAACTTAAATTAATCCCACTATAGTTAGGGGTGCAACTCGGGCGGGTTAGACAGTCAATCTTAGTCCAACCCTAGGTATATAATCTTCAATCCTAACCCTAACCCTAACTCTAACCCTACCTCGGGTTGAGGAACTCAACCCGAGCCCTGCTCGAGTTTAATTCGGGCCGGCTCGGGTTGAATTCGGGTTCACTGCAAGAGAGACAGAGAGGGGGGAATAATTACAAATTTATAAAATAATACATATCTGTCATTCATAATAGTGCACGATTATTGATCATCTACTTTCACACCAAAAAACTAGTGATCTCAAAACACAATCCCAGAAAACATAGAAATTAGACCCATAAAAACATTAAACTTAAAACATCACACTATCACCACTAATCACGCATAACACATAACAGAGTAGCAAGCAACAAGAAACAAATGACGATGGAGTAAAAATGAAAAAAAGTGCTAATGCTTTATATATATATAATTATTTTTTAATTTGTCGGGTTCGGGTTGAAATCGGGTTGCCGATGCCTCAACCTGAGCCCGGCCCAAATTGAATTCGGGTTGAAGTTTTTTGACCCAAGTCCAACCCAAGTATTAAAAATCCTAGCCCAAGCCCTAATTTTTTCGGGTTGGTTTCGGGTTGAAATCGGATTGCCCAACCCAAGTTGCACCCCTTACTACAGTCATGCATGTAATACAACATTAAGGTCTCATTTTCACGTAAATGTGGGAATTAACTCACTTAAATGTAGGAAGAAGAGAAGAAACATCTTTTTCTTTTTTCTTCATCGTGTCTTCTGTCCTAAACAAATATAAAACCTGCAATTTGTTTGATTATGGTGGCTGCCAGCATTACATGAAAGCCAATTCTGAATTCGACACAAAAAAAATAGCAATAAAATCTCAAGTTAACAAAACCTTAGGGCAAAAGTTGGTGAGTACTGAGTAATTTAGTATGTTTTTTCTACTTACATAAAGAAAAATCATTACTTACCTGAATGTAGGCATTTCACCATTCGTCACTCGCAGTAACTGTTTTTGTGATAATCCCATCCAAGACCAATCTCTGTATTATTCAACTTATACCAAACTTTCTAATCTTGCCTTGTATTATCCCAATGATTTTTCAGCTGCTTCTTATCATAGTGTAATTCAGCCTTTTGAACAGACTCCGACCAAATATAATTCTAACCCTCTTTAGTGAAGAAAGTCCCTAACTTATTCCCCTTTCCCACTTGTTCCAAACATAGTTTGACAAAAATACTATGTATATCACTATTCCAAATTACTTTCGGCTTTGGTTTTTTAAGAACTAGAGTTGGCAATGAAAGATTAATATTCTGGCTATTGTCCATCTATTCATATGAAAAAATAATTTTCATGAAATACCTTCAAGTGTCAATGAAAATTATGGTAAAAAAAATACACCAATATAAGGTATTGGAACACCCCCAAATACATAAATTAGCATTAGATTCCTTACGATGCAGTTGATTAAAAAAATTAGATGCAACAATTTACTTGAATACAAGAATTAACACAAGCATTAAAAACACAATCACTAAAAATTTCTATGATATATACTGCATTTATAAATACTAGCAATGCACCACGTGCGTTGCACGTGAATAATTTTTCTTAAAAAAAATTAATAAATAAATATTTGGTATATGGGTACTTGAATTAAATATTATCTCAAATTTATCAAATTTATTTTTTCATCTCTCATGCTCCAATAAAATTTTTGAAAACTTTGTATATTTTCAAGAGTTATTGTTCTAACTTTAAGAAAAATAATAAAAAAAAAAAGAAAACAAATAATTAAAGTTCTATTTTGTTTCTATAATTTTGTAATTGAAAGTGATTTTTTAGTGATGCTTGAAAATTAATTTTTTTTTAAATTAATATGATTAAGATTCCACTTATAAATCATTAAATAAAATAAAAATAATTATCAATATTCCAATCATATTGGAACTTACTGTATTTAGGATTAGTTAGGTCAATTGAGATAAAATTTAATATATAACGCCATAATATATATTATAAAGCATATTAAAAATTTTTAAAAATTCAAGTTTTCACATAAAATGTTAACACAGTTTAAAAAATTTACTACGACTAAAACATCATGTAAAACTATATACACATTATTTTTTATTTTAAAAATAAAATGGTTGAATATTTTGATAAAAAAATAAAATATACATATGTAGTCATGATATTATCTTTATAAATGAGATGAGTATTATTATATTGATGGAGTTTTTGAAAATTTTGTTAAAATATAAAATAATCCATATATTTTTAAGAATAATATAATCAATCAAAAAGTTTCATAAAAATTGACAATTATAAATAGATAATTAGAAAATTAATTTGATTAAAATTCTACTTATAAATCATTGAATAAAATAAAAATAATTATCAATATACCAATCATATTGGAATCTTACTGTATTTAGGATTATCTAGGTTAATTGTAATCAAATTTAATATACAATGCTATAATATATATTATAAAGCATATTAAATTTTTTTTTTTTTTAAAATCGAGTTTTCACATAAAATCTTAACAAAGTCTGAAAAGTTTACTGGGACTAAAAAATCATGTAAAACTATATCTACATTATTTTTTATCATAAAAATGAAAGAGTTAAACATTTTGATGAAAAATAAAATATAAATATGTAGTCATAATATTATCTTTATAAATAAGGTGAGTAATATTATATGATGAAATTTTTGAAGGTTTTTTTTTATATTTGTTAAAACTTATAATGACGCATATATTTTTTAAGAATAATATAATCAATCAAAAAGTTTCATAAAAATTGACATTTATATATAGGGAATATATAACTAAAAGTTATCTTTTATAACGACACATATTTTTAAGAGTAATATAATCAATCAAAAAGTTTTATAAAAATTGGCATTTATATATATGGAATATATAACTAAAAGTGATCTTAGATGTAATTTAGAGATTTAAATGCATAAGGATATGATAGTAATTTAGATATTAAGTTTGGAAGGATATAATGACCTTTTTAATTCTTTATGAGGGTAAAATAGTGAATAAAAAGTTTTTCATGTTAAGGTACTTTTATTAGTAGTATAGATATTAAAAAACCATTAAAAAATAGATTAAAACAACACATTTATTATTCCATCAAAGACAAGTGAAAACAAGTTAACACTACTTGTCATGTATTGGGAAGAAAAAATAAAAAAATTTGATCTGTGATGACTGATGGTGCTCGAAAATGCTTAGCCCAAGTCCAGAACAGTGATTAGATGATCCCGAGAGGAGATAGTATGAATATATGAATAGGTAGTGGATTAAGATGTGAGAGAAAGACAGAAGCAATATGTAAGTGATTCACCTTAGCCGAAGGACTAATGCTACGTCCACTGTAAGAGAGCCTTTTGCTCCTTGGGGGAGTGTGCTTCAACTTTAAAAGTGTAAACCCAAGCATAGGTTGAGCAAATTAATATATTCTCGGAGTCCGAGGTCGAATCCACGAGGAATTGTAACAAGTAAACAATCACACAAATACTAAAAATAAAATGAGAAAGTTTGTTTGAGGAGTTTTGGTTGAAAACAGTTGACTTTGATGATTAAAAATCAGTAATGAAAATACTAGAGTATCAGGTACTCCCTCTCAATTCCATATGGTAATAATAAAAGACTTGAGGCTTAATTTGAAAAATGAATTAAATGTCGATTAACCCAAATAACAAATCAAGTCATGAAGCCAAAAGTTATGATCAAAGGATTATTCAGAAACCTGAATAATACATTAATCATATTATTTTATAAAACAATGCTAACACTTCAAGCATGGAATAACCAGTTATTTATTCGCAGGGAAACTCAAGCAATCGATGTACGTGGCACAACAACTCAAGAGTTTTTACAGAATAAAAACTTTGCTAAAAGATTAGAAACTAGATTAACACTATATCATAAATCATTAATTACAAAGTCTATAAAAAATACCGTACTTCACTGAGAGGTTTTCCCTAGTCCTAGCTTAGCCTTTTAACCGGACATAATAAAAGAATTCCAAATACCCTGAAGAATTCGTGAGCAAAAAGAATGGAAAAAAGGATCCCCTTACAAAGTCTCCAATTGGTATTTATAATCCCCTAGGAAAGAGATTGATTCTCGTCAGAATTCTAAGTCTGGCATCAGAAGATCTTCGACACGCGTCCGGACGCGTGTTTATCTTCCGTCCGGACGCAACTTCCAGTGAGTTCGTTGCCTTTCTGCCACTCGCGTCCGGACGCGTATTCTTCTTCCTTCCGGACGCGTGATCCAGTGTGTTTTCCTTTGAGCTACGCTTGGTCTTTCCATAATTTAACTCCAAAATTATGCTTTTGTCCTGCAAATTATCACAAATCAACATTTAATAGCATAACGCCCAAACTTGGATAAACTCTTATATTTATCACACTTTTACAATTAAAATATCAATCTTTCCTAATAATAAGTGTGATTATTCAGCCTTAATCACACCCCCCCACTTAGATCTTGCTAGTCCCTAGTAAGACAAATATCAATAAAACAAATACAACCACTGATTTTAGGAAACAAAACAAAGTGCAATAAGACAAAACCACTTTCGTAGGACTCACGATTGCATTTAGCATATGCAACAAGCCTTTAAACCCCTAGGTTTCCCCTAGTGGACGAGTATAGTCTCGTGAGGGTTTCCAGAGATGATACCCACAAACATCACCCTGTGATCAAACATCTGAATAACAACTTTATAATATAAGTTGTTACCACAATATTGAAATTCTAAGATGCAACTTTTTATAAGCACATGTAAAACAACATATAGAACTATGCGGTATATAAATGTATGCACTTATCATATTCTCATATAAACTCGTGTGTAGTGTGAATTAACTATACCAAGTCAGTAATTTATCCGGTAATCACCTCTACAACTATCAACTATTCGTCTCAATGCCAAATCTCAACAGATAATTCACTCATGAAATAATTCTCTCAGATTATAGTGATTATACACTCAAGTATCACATGTGAGTGGAGGATATTTAAATCAACACAAAATAGTGCTCACATGTTCCATTAAGACGAACGTAATCCAAAAGAAAAGGATTTGACATAATCTCATGAAAGGAAATCAACACTCCATAAGTAAATAATCACTATTCTCTTCCTTATTCACACAAGTTATGCATCCACCAATACACTCTTGAGATCAAATAGGTCTTTATTTGAGGTTGTAATGGGGCATTGGGATAAGGGTTTTGAAACGAAGGATATTCAGGAATTCAAAAGACTATCCCGAGAGAACATGTACATTACACAACCAAACTTCTTTTCATAGTCTTTCACTCTCCATCCTTTAGAAGCACAATTTACATCACTTGCTCATATCTATTAATTTTTTTTTTCAAACAAATGCTTGTTATTTTTTTCTCTTTTTTTTTTTTTTTTTTTTCAGCAAGACATCTAATGCAAATATTCACAAGTATGTAAAACTTTTTTTTTTCTTTTCTTTTCTCAAACCAACATCTCCCAAATTACATAAACAATAAAAGTTCAATCTCAGGATAACCAAGGGTAAAAGATATTTTTTTTTTTCATTGGCTTGGTTATTATATGTTAGGTATAAGAAATAAAATTTTGTTTTAAAGGCTCAATCATGGCTTCTAGGGATAATAATATTCAAAGAATAAGGTTTAGGCTCAAATAATGACAAAGATGGTCTAAAATCATATCTCAAGAGCTTTTGATAACACACTTCTCATGCAAATAATTCAAAGTCAAGCAATCATTCACAATATGGGTGTTAACCAAAACAAAAATAATGAGACTATTGAAGGAGATTAGCAGAATAAAAATATTTATTGAGTAAATGTAAATAACCCTCCAAGAAAGATTGGAACAAAACTCACTAGGGTTTTTATGCATCTCCACTATATGTTTCAAGTTCTCAAAGTAAAATACCTAACAAATTTTCAACTTGGTAAAGTCTAAAGTGCACAAATTGTGAGTTTTTATAAGAACATGATATGAGATACAGAAATATAAAATAAAGTTCTATGTGATGCTTAAACTGTTGCGCATTCAAAGCTGAGCAAATTATTTCTATTATGTGGTATCAACTTATTCATAACAATGTTATTTAGATATTTGATAACACACCAAACAAAATATGCATTTTATATAATAATGAGAATTCAAGTACAATGCATATTCAAAAGATAAAAGAAATCAAGCCTAACAAAAACTACCCAAAATAGGCTTTGATTTCTACAGAAAACTGGAAAATAACCGAAAAAAAATTTAAAACACCGGGACCTAGAAGAAATCATCCTAAGATGAGGGGCCTGCCTGATCCTGAGAACTCTGCCCTAGCCCCCTCATCTACGCCCTCAACTCTCTCATCTCCTTCCTCATCTCTCTCTGCCCTCTCAGCAGCTCAAACAAAATCTGCCTGTCGGTCCTGGGATCAGTGTCCTCATCCACTGGTATTTCAAAGTCCTCATCAATATTGAGGAACTGATCCCAATCCTCTACCGGCACATCCCCCTCTGGTGGTGCTCCTTGCTCGCCCTCCGGCCCTCTCCCACCTGGCACTGGCCTTGCCACACTCCGACTCTTCAGAAGGGTGCCAGAGTTGAGTGCCACCACTTTCTTAGCTCGCTCCATAGTGGCATCAATCACCACCCCAGCTTGCTCACATATTGCTGTGGCTAAACCAACGAAAGGGAGAGATGGCTTTTTGGGGTCAACAATGGCTCTCCGCATTTCAGAAAAAATGAGTGAGGGGAGGTCTATGGTCTTGCCAGTACCTATGGCATAGAGGAGTCTGGCTCGGTCAATACAAATGTGGTTGTTCCTCAACAATGGGAAAATATTTGATACCGAAATCAAATTGAGGATTTTGTACTTGTTGGTCAAATCTCCCTGTTGAAGAAATCTCACATTATCTGTCCAAACAAAATCCAGGTCTCCAAGTAGCTCCTTCCCCACCTCATCTCCAGCATAATTTTGTGGGTACTCCGGGTTGACCACCCGAGCCTGACTCATTCCAATTAGCCTTGCTATGGCTGTGGCATCCACCCTTATATTCTTTCCCCGAACATAAGTAGTGATAACTTCATCCCCACAGTCATTGGCATTGCTGTAAAATTCTCTAGCTAGGATGGGGATGCACAGCCACTCCTTCCCCATAAAACCGGCCCACCTCCTAGATGTTATTATCTCCTGAACCCCCAGTCTGGCAAAATCTTCGTGCTCAACCTTTCTCTCACATACAATAGGTTTTGTTGCATAGTATTGGAAAAACCTCACCTTCTCCTCCAAAATCTGGAAGCGGACTGGGTCAAAAGTGGTGTCCTCCTCCTCCTGAGTGTTTACTCGGGGTCTCTTCGAACTAGAAGCTCTAGGTGGTGCCATGGCAAAACGTGATGAAAAACAGATATAGAAGAAGAAGAAGGAATGTAATCTGGTTTTGGAAGCTTGCAGTGCAAGAAATTCTGATCGGGCAGTCGGTATTATAATTTTTCACACGCGTCCGGACGCATGGGGTTAAACCGTCCGGACGCGCCTCAACTGCCGCCTTAATTAGCCTTAAAAATCAAGCGTCCGGACGCATGGGGTTATACCGTCCGGACACGCCTCATGAATTTCAAACGGTTGGCTTTCCCGTCTGGATGCATGACAAATCACCGTCCGAACGCGTTTTCCAGTGAGTTCAGACTCGTTGGTTTCGTCCGGACGCGACTTCCAGTATGTTGTGCTCTTTATTTATGCGTCCGGACGCGTGTTCCAGTGAGTTCTTTCTCTACACTTAGAAAAATTTTCATATTCCTCCCCAAATGGCTCCATTCTTCTCATAAAAATTCCTAAGTCCCTCCTAAGTCCCTAAAAAAAATACTACTTGACTATCTAAAAAAAAAAAACAAAACAATAAACACAATAAAAACAAAACAATAAACACAGTTGCCTGTGCACAAAGCTCAAATTCAAAATCCAGTATACTTTGTATTATCAAGTGAATGCTCCACCCCCCCACTCAAAAATTTGCATTGTCCTCAATGTATGAATCCGGAGAGTAAAATCAAATAAGGGATAGAAAGACCATACCGGATGCGCGTAAAATCTGCTCATGCATCTGTAAAAAATTAAAGAGAAAACAACAGATACTAATATACAACAGTATACACCAAATGGTTAGAGACAGATTATTCATAGTGGGGATCCATCAATTCGATGGATTCCACTTCGACAATACCTTCCTCCAAGAATGGTTTCAGTCGTTGTCCGTTAACTTTAAAGGTGTTCCCATTACGGGGATTCTCAATCTCTATTGTTCCATAGGGGAATACCTCCTTAACAATGTACGGACCACTCCATCTGGTTCGAAGCTTTCCTTTGAAGATGTGAAGTCTAGAATTATAAAGAAGAACTTTATGTGCAGGTGTAAAGGTTTTACGCACAATATTCTTATCATGAAACACTTCATGCGTTCTTTACTAATTCTAGAATTCTCATATGCCTCATTCCGGATCTCCTCAAGCTCATTTAGCTGTAATTTTCGTGCGGTGCCGGCTTGGTCAAAACTAAAGTTGAACATTTTAATGGCCCAATATGCTTTATGCTCTAGTTCCACAGACAAGTGATAAGCTTTTCCATAAACCAATCTATACGGAGACATACCAATCGGGGTTTTATATGCAGTTCGGTATGCCCATAATGCATCGATTAGTCGTAACGACCAATCTTTACGATCTAGGTTCACAGTTTTTTCCAAAATGTAAGAAATTTCCCGATTGGCAAGCTCTGGTTGACCACTTGTCTGAGGGTGATAAGGAGTCGCAACTTTATGCGTGACACCGTATTTTTTCATTAGACTCTCAAAAGGTTTATTACAAAAGTGCAATCCCCCATCACTGATAATGGCTCGAGGTATACTAAATCTGGACAAAATATTTTCTTTTAAAAATTTCAAAACAACTTTATGATCATTTGTCCGACATGGTATAGCTTCGACCCACTTAGAAACATAGTCTACTCCCACTAAAATGTACATATATCCAAAAAATGGGGGAAAAGGTCTCATGAAATCTATGCCCCAACAGTCAAAAATTTCTATTATCAAAATTGGATTTAGAGGCATCATATTTCTACGGGTTAATCCCCACAGTTTTTGACATCGCTCACACACCTTACAAAAATTATATGCATCTTTAAAAATTGTCGGCCAATAAAATCCGCACTGCAAAACCTTTGCAGCGGTCTTTTTCATAGAAAAGTGACCTCCACATGCTCCCGAATGACAAAAGGATAGAATGCTACTTACTTCATCATTAGGCACACATCTCCGGATAATTTGATCTAAGCAATACTTGAAAAGATATGGGTCATCCCAGAAAAAACTTTTCACTTCAGTTACGAACTTCCTTTTATCCAATGTAGTCTAAGCCGGTGGCATGTTACCTGTAACAAGAAAATTCACTATATCAGCAAACCAAGGTACTGCTGAAACTGCCAGTAATTATTTATCAGGAAAAGTGTCCTTGATCGGCACCATCTCAATGGGTATGTCACTCACAAGTCTAGACAAATGGTCAGCCACTACATTCTCTACCCTTTTTTTATCTTTAATGGTTATATCAAATTCTTGGAGTAGGAGGATCCACCTAAGCAGTCTTGGTTTGGCATCTTTCTTTGTCAGTAAATATTTAAGAGCTACATGGTCTGTGAAAATGACAATGGGGGATCCTACTAAATATGACCTAAATTTGTCCAGTGCAAATACTACTGCCAGTAATTCCTTTTCTGTGGTAGAATAATTCATATGTGCACTATTTAAAGTTCGACTTGCATAGTAGATGACATGTGGCTTTTTCTCATTCCTTTGTCCTAAAACTGCCCCTACAGCATAGTCACTGGCATCACACATAATTTCAAAAGGAAGACTCCAATTCGAGGGTTGCATAATTGGAGCAGTGACGAGCATGCCTTTAATCTTATCAAAAGCCTCTTGGCATAACCCATCCCACTCAAAGAGTGTATCCTTCCCTAGGAGATTGCAAAGTGGTCTAGATATAGAGCTAAAATCTTTTATAAACCTTCGATAGAAACCAGCATGACCCAAAAAAGATCTAACATCCTTAAGCGTTTTGGGTGAAGGTAAATTGGCAATTAATTCTATCTTAGCTCTATCTACTTGGATTCCCTCAGATGAGTGATTAACCCTAATTAATGCAAAATATAATTAAGTTAATAGGTCAATTGTGTAATTAAATAAAGTTAAACTAGTCAAAATAAATCTAATTAGGGTTAATGTGTGAATTAAGGATAATGCATTGATTTTTGTTCTTTTCAGGGTTTTATGCATCAAAGCTACCAACTACTGGGGAGCCAATTGCGTCAAAGCTACAAACAACTGGAGAGCCAATTATCAAAGCTACAAACTATAGGGTGCCAATTATTAAAGCTACAAACTTTAGGGTGCCAATTATCAAAAGCTTAAAACAAAGGGGGATCAAAGTGTAATTCAAGCCCTCCTTGTTTGCCTATAAATACCACCCCTTGGGTCTTGTAGAGTTCAATTATTTCTTTCTTGTATCATTTCTCTTGTAGAGAGTTTCTTTTGGTAGTGGAAAACCCTCCAAAAGTCATCTATCTTTCTCTTGTATCATTTCTCTTGTAAAGAGTATTTCTTTCATTTCTCTTGTAAAGAGCACTCCAAAGGTCTTGATTACTTTCTTGAATCATCTTTCAAGTATTATTGCTTTATTTACTTTCTTTTCTTTTATGTTATTATTATCTCTTGGTTGTGGATTACCCACCAAGTAGTTATTGTTTGCTTTTATATTATTGCTTTCTTTTATTGTATTATCATCTCTTGGTTGTGGATTACCCACCAAGTAGTTATTGTTTGCTTTTATGTTATTATTACCTCTTGGTTGTGGATTAAACACCAAGTAGTTATTGTTTGCTTTTATATTATTGTTTTCTTTTATTGTATTATCATCTCTTGGTTGTGGATTAAACACCAAGTAATTATTGCTTTCTTTTAATGTAAGTATTGTTTTCTTTTATTTCCATTGTTGGAGCTTCCTTCTTCCCTTAGAGGAGTGAAACTCTTCCACTTTTCTAGAGCTTTACCAAAGCCATGAAGGGTGGAACGTGATTCACTCATTCTTTGTCGAAGATCGGCTTTCTTGTTGTAATATGTCGAAGTTATATTGATGCATTTCTTTTACGCTTAATATATTTATTTCTTTATAATGTCTTCTTGTTATATTGTTGTACTTACCTTAAGCATGAGTAGATAGAGTTTTAGTTGGCTAATCCAAGGGAGACCTCCTCTTGGGTTTTCCAATTCAACTCATTTTCTTTCCTCTCTCGGTGTACGATGGTTCGGTTTGACTGGGTTGAGGGTGGATAAGTTGGTGAGTCTTTGATATTCCGTAGGCCTAGTCACGGTTTATGCTTAGATCCTCACTCAATCTCGTCCCTAGCTTCCCACGAATCAATCGTTCATCTATAAACCCTCAAAGGAAGGTTTCGAGTTGATTGGGCATTCCCATTGGAGTGAACCCTTCGGATTAGCCAACACTTGTTTTATTGCATTTTCATTCACAAACACAAACACTAAAACACAAACAAAAGATTTTACACTTTTCCCTTTTTGTTCACCAAAATCACTTTCACACAATTTGACATTTCATTCCCTGAGGAGACGACCTTGGAATACTTTTCCAAGTAAAACACGACACTCAAAAGACTCCTTGCGCTTGGGGAGCACTTTTGTTCACACACACACATTTTGTACATTTCATTTCATCCACCATTTTCTTGCCCTTTCTTTTGACATCATCCCTAAGGGAGAGTGACACTTCCATACATCATACATACATCATTGAGGGAGATGTTAAGAGGTTAGGAACAACAAAGGTTTTTACCAAGCAATGAGACAATGTGACCAAGAACAATTCCCTTTTGAACCATAAAGTGGCATTTTTCCCAATTAAGCACGAGGTTCTTTTCTTCCCATCGAATAAGCACCTTCTCTAAATTTGACAAGCATTCATCAAAAGTATCACCAAAAACAGTAAAATCATCCATGAAAACTTTAAGAAAACGCTCTACCATGTCACTGAAAATACTTAGCATGCACCTTTGAAAGGTTGCAGGTGCATTGCAAAGTCCAAAGGGCATCCTGCGATATGCAAAAGTACCAAAAGGGCAAGTAAATGTGGTTTTCTCTTGGTCTTCTAGGGCAATTTCAATCTGATTATATCCTGAATAGCCATCTAGAAAACAGTAATACAAATGTGATGCTACCCTTTCCAAAATTTGATCCATAAAAGGTAAAGGGAAGTGATCTTTTCTAGTAACAGAATTTAATTTCCTGTAGTCTATGCACATTCTCTAACCAGTAACTGTCCTAGTTGGCACAAGTTCATTATTTTCATTGGCAACTACAGTGACTCCAGATTTCTTAGGAACTACTTGTGTGGGACTTACCCATTTGCTATCTGCAATAGGGTAAATAATTCCTATGTCTAACAATTTCAGCACTTCCTTCTTTACAACTTCTTTCATATGTGGATTCAGTCGACGTTGCATTTCCCTAGATGTTTTAGCATTATCTTCCAAAAAAATTATGTGAGTACAAACTAATGGACTAATTCCTTTTATATCAGCTAACGTCCTTTTTATGTTCTCTAAGAAGTCGTAATAACATACCTTCCTGTGCTGAATTCAATTGAGAAGAAATTATTACCGGATAAGTTGCATCATCTCCCAGAAATGCATACTTTAACTCAACCGGTAGCTGCTTGAGGTCAAGCTTAGGTGCTTTCTCACTGGATGGGATTGGTGGGTCAATTCTTGGTGGAAGCTCCTCAAATTTCTGTCTCAACTCTTTCATTTCAAGTACCTGTAAAGAGTTTAACACATCAGTGGAAACAGAAATTTCAGAATTGAGTTCATCTATCTCTATCATAGAAGATTGTTCAAACAAACATGCTTCAAGTGGATCAAATAGAGAAGAATCATATAATCTGCTTGGAACAAGAGACTCAATCATGCTAACCTCATGCACATCTTCATCAACATTCCCTGGTTGTTTGCACACATGAAAAATGTTGAGCTCTAATGTCATATTCTCAAAAGTTAATTTCATCACACCATTCCTACAATTAATTAGCGCATTTGAAGTTGCTAGGAATGGTCTACCTAAAATAACATGAATTTGAGCATTAACATTTAATACAGGTTGAGTATCCAAAATTATGAAATCCACAGGAAAATAAAATTTGTCAACCTGTACTAAGACATCCTCCACCATACCCCTCGGTACTCTTATTGATCTGTCAGCTAATTGGAGTGTAACCGAAGTGGGTTTTAACTCACCTAACCCTAATTGTTCATATACTGAATATTGGAGCAAGTTCACACTAGCTCCAAGATCCAGTAAAGCCTGTTCAATTCTATGGTTGCCTATGACACAAGAAATAGTAGGACAACCTGGGTCTTTGTACTTCGGTGGAGTGTTATGCTGTATGATGGAGGATACCTGCTCAGTTAAAAATGCCTTCTTTTGCACATTTAATTTCCTTTTTACAGTGCGTAAGTCCTTTAAAAACTTTGCATAAGAAGGTATTTGTTTAATGGCATCCAACAAAGGAATGTTGATTTTTACCTGCTTAAAAACTTCTAACATATCATTGTGCATATGAGGCTTGGTAGAAGTAAGCAATCTCTGTGGGAATGGTGCAGGAGGAACATACTTCTCAGGCTCATTATCTTCAGAGAGATTAAGTTTATCATCACTCTCCGTAGGTTTTGAAATTTTCTCAAATTTTTGAGTTTGAGAAGGAATGGTTTTATCAATTTCTTTCCCACTACGGAGTGTGGTGATAGACTTAACCTGATCATGCTCAGTACTAGGAGTGCCAGTATCATTTACAAAAAATTGACCCTGTGGATTTGGCTGTGGTTGTGCTGGGAACTTACCCTTCTCCTGATGACACGGGTCAATAGTTAATTTAGTGATTGCACTCCTAATGTCATTTAAAGCCTGTGTGGTTTGATTGACTGTACCTCTGAGATCATCAATAGCCTGAGTCGTTTGTCTATTATAGTTTTCCTGACTCTGCATGAACTGTGTCAGTGCATCATCCATACTTCTCTTAGGAGGTGGGACATAAGGTGCAGCATTGGAAGGATTATGTTGAGGTGGTTGTGATGCATTATTTTCATTCCTCCAACTAAAGTTGGGATGATTCTTCCACCCCGGATTGTATGTGTTTGAATAAGGATTATTGTAAGGTTTTGAAAAATTGTTTGTAGCATTTGCTTGATCATGCAAAACCTCTTTTAACACAGACAATGTTGGACACTGTTTAACTGGGTGTCCGGGGGTGTCACAAAAACTACAGACTTCCTCAACAGGTATTGTGTCAACCTCATTAACCCTTTTATATTCCATAGCTTCCACCCTCCTAGCTAAGGTGGCAATCCTAGCCCCAATGTCATCCTCCTCCTTCAACTGATACTTACCCCCACCAGATGATGATGATTGTGCAGTTTTACCTCTAGAGGGTTCCTGGGATGTAGTATCCCAAGATTGTGCATTCTCGGCTAATTGGTCTAAATAGTCAAAAGCATCATCTGGTTCCTTATTCATAAAATCACCATTACACATCATCTCAATAAATTGACGCAGTTGTGGGCCTAAACCCTCATAAAAGAAACTTATTATGCGCCAGCTCTCATAACCATGATGTGGACAAGATGCAAGAAGGTCTTTAAATCTTTCCCAACTTTGATAAAAATTTTCAGACTCCTTTTGAGAAAAATTCATGATTTGTCTTTTCAAAGAGTTTGTGCGATGTGTGGGAAAAAAAATTTTTAAAAATTGTTTCTGCATCTCTTGCCATGTTCCTATAGACCTAGATCTCAACGAATATAATCAAGTTTTAGCTTTCTCCTTTAATGAAAAAGGAAATAACTTCAGCCTGACTATATCCATTGCAACATTTTGGTCATGAAACGTAGCACATACATCCCCAAATTCTCTGATGTGCAAATATGGGTTTTCTTCACCTATACCCAGGAAGTTTGGAAGTAATTGAATCATGCCAGGTTTGAAAACAAAATTAATGGCATTCAATGGAAAAATTATGCATGACGGTTCAGTGAGTAGTACAGGTTGTAGATATTCATGCAAAGTCCTACCCTGATTCACATTCAAATTATCCACGTCATTCTCATCATAATTGCTTACTCTATCAATAGGGTCCTCATGTGCAGGAAGTTCATTTTGCCTATTAATGTTAGGATTAGCAGCCATTGTGTGCACAGAAAAATTTAAATCAGATGAATCAAAAAGATTTCCAAACAGAGTATCTAAATCTTCTCTTATTAATCGTCCACTCAAATCACGATGCCAAGAGCTCATAAAACGACTAAACAAACTAAATAAAATAGAAATCTAAATAAATAAATAACGAAAAATAAATAAAATGCCAGAAAATAAAAGAAATTGGAACGAAGTTACCGGTTCTCCGACGAATCGCAAATACCGAAAACCTCAAAAGATGCGATGGCTCCTTGTTTTTCAAACAATTCCCCGGCAACGGCGCCAAAAACTTGCTTCAACTTTAAAAGTGTAAACCCAAGCGTAGGTTGAGCAAAGTAATATATTCTCGGAAGTCCGAGGTCGAATCCACGAGGAATTGTAACAAGTAAACAATCACACAAATACTAAAAATAAAATGAGAAAGTTTGTTTGAGGAGTTTTGGTTGAAAACAGTTGACTTTGATGATTAAAAATCAGTAATGAAAATACTAGAGCATCAGGTACTCCCTCTCAATTCCATACGGTAATAATAAAAGACTTGAGGCTTAATTTGAAAAAGGAATTAAATGTCAGTTAACCCAAATAACAAATCAAGTCATGAAGCCAAAAGTTATGATCAAAGGATTATTCAGAAACCTGAATAATACATTAATCATATTATTTTATGAAACAATGCTAACACTTCAAGCATGGAATAGCCAGTTATTTATTCGCAGGGAAACTCAAGCAATCGATGTACGTGGCACAACAACTCAAGAGTTTTTACAGAATAAAAACTTTGCTAAAAGATTAGAAACTAGATTAACACTTTATCATAAATCATTAATTACAAAGTCTATAAAAAATACCGTACTTCACTGAGAGGTTTTCCCTAGCCCTAGCTTAGCCTTTTATCCGGACATAATAAAAGAATTCCAAATACCCTGAAGAATTCGTGAGCAAAAAGAATGGAAAAAAGGATCCCCTTACAAAGTCTCCAATTGGTATTTATAATCCCCTAGGAAAGAGATTGATTCTCGTCAGAATTCTAAGTCTGGCATCAGAAGATCTTCGACACGCGTCCGGACGCGTGTTTATCTTCCGTCCGGACGCAACTTCCAGTGAGTTCGTTGCCTTTTTGCCACTCGCTTCCGGACGCGTATTCTTCTTCCTTCCGGACGCGTGATCCAGTGTGTTTTCCTTTGAGCTACGCTTGGTCTTTCCATAATTTAACTCCAAAATTATGCTTTTGTCCTGCAAATTATCACAAATCAACATTTAATAGCATAACACCCAAACTTGGATAAACTCTTATATTTATCACACTTTTACAATTAAAATATCAATCTTTCCTAATAATAAGTGTGATTATTCGGCCTTAATCAGAGTGAATTTCTTGAAGAAGATAAGTACAGCAGTTCGCTTGGCTTAGAGCCTTTTACATGAAATGCTTAGAGAATACAAGTTTTCCAGTGAGGTTGATAGTGCAACGATAGGTTTTTTGTAGTGTGATAGTGTCCTACTTATAGAAGTAATTCTTCTAGGGTTTATTGCGACTTCCTCTTCTTTTTTTGTTGATTTTGTGGTCCCTTCTTCCTTTGTCCTATAGTGACCTCTGCCATGTGACGTTATTGTACCCACGATCCTTGAGCGGTTACGTGCACACATATTCCTTTTGGTAGGGAGTGCATGTTCGTTAAAGGTGGCAGAGGTTGTCTCTTGGTCCCCCAGGCCACGCGGCGTGACGGGAGTGGTTCAAGACCAAAAAGGAGGCTGAGCTCCTCATTCTCGAGCTGATTTCCTGCCAGGATGGATTGGAGCTGGGCTGAGTCTCAAGCATTCAGGTAATGTTGGGCTTCCTCCTTTGGGGCACGGCCCATTCTAATCTTAGGGTAGGCAAGCAGTGGGCGAGCTATTTGGGCTGCCATGCACGTAGAGGCCCATTGAACGTACTGGGTTTTTGGGATTGTCGGCCCATACCAAAATCCCATCATTATCAATGACATTTTTGCAGTTCATGCATTCACATCGTAAAGCCAGCCGAGAAAAGCCCACCCCATCCTTTCCAAACAATTACCCAACATTGTCATGGGGTGCGGGCAAATTCAAAAACAAGACCTCCATAAAACAGGACAGCTTGATGGGTTATATTCGTAAGTTGTAATGCTCCCTATCTTCACAATGGATTGGGCCAAGGAGAATTTTTAATTTTTTTTACAAATTAAACGCTCTTTGATAAATCCCCACCAGGGTCCGATCAAAGGCAGGTCATCTACGCTGGGATTAAGGTATTCATGAGAGATAAATTCCTCATGACCTGACCCCAAGGGGTTGCCAAGATTCGAATTCAGAACATCTGAGTTTACAACTCGTCTTTATTACCACTTGAGTTACCATTAGGGTTGGGGCAAAGAGTATTTGTTTACTATGAAGTGAATAACTTCAGACCCTGTTGGTCCCACATGAGTGAAACAATATTGGCAGTGATCTGTCGTTAGACTGGGGATTAAATGTAATCCCGAGAGAGAAAATCAAAGTGATGCAAACACCAAAATAAATCGACATGATGTCGATAGGGTGAATAAGTACTTGACATATTACTCAAAGCCCTCATATACTAGTATTTGTAGACATGCATGTCACCAATTCAAGTGAATGGACATACCCTCTGAAAATGTTCCAACTCTTGACACAATTCCAAGAGTCGTATTAGTTCAAATTGAAACCATCTTCTCTCTCTATGATTTTTCTCCTCATGCATGAGAAAATAACCATCAACTATTGCATTTATTAATGAGTTACATGTCCAAGTGTGATCACCTAATTCATGGGTCAACATTTCCCACTTGAGCACACTTAAACATGATGGCGGAGTTTCCTAATTGGTGTTTATCCTTGGCACCATATCATTGTCCGCACCAACCCTTATCTGTGATCACACATAGATTGGCATCAAATCATAGCGATGGACCTACATGCACACACTTTTGCCATTGAGTTTGACTGCACCCTTCCTTTTATTATCCTTACCGATAACACGCTCTAGGTGTCTTCGATTCACTCTATAACCCTCGGTACCATTGACGACTTTAACCAAATACAAATTTAACCAATGTGCTGACTTGCATTCGAAATTTCGATCAAGTACTTCCTCTAAAACCTATACATATGTTTTCCTCAATACACCTTATCGACAACTTAATACACCATTCACCTTAAGTGACTACTAGGAGTGTCCATGGGCCAGGTTACCCACGGGTTCCGTTACCCGGCTCGAAACCCGATAGGCCCAATAGTTGGCCCGCCTAAGTCCGAGCCCAATATCCTTAAAAAGAGGGCTTGAGTTTGCCCCCAAACCCATTACTCGGCCCAAAGCCCGGCCAAAAAACCAGTTAAAACCCGGCCCAAGAGCGAGCTCGCCCACCCTTCCTTTGAAAAAAAATTATACTTTTAGACCATTAAATTTGGAATTTTGAACTAAGTCTCCCAATATTGAAATTTGAAGTTTTAAAAATTTAGATACTATAAATAATGTATTAATTTTTTTTATATATTAAGCATACTAGTTTTAAATGATAGAGTAATGCAAATGATAAATAAGTAAATAGGTATCAACCTCATTATAATGTATTCATTCTATTGGATGTAGTTCATCCCCTAATAAAAAATAAAATTATCCATGTATTAAGCATACAAGTTTTAAAGAGTAGAGTAATGCAAATGATAGATAAGTGAATATGTGTCAACCTAGTTGAGATGTATTCATTCTATTGGATGTAGTTCATCTCCTAATCAAAAATAAAATTATTCATTATTTTATTTTTATCCATTTTGACTCTACTTTTGATTCAAAAATATAATTTACACAAATATTAAGTTATAAAAATATTAATTATTTTTAAATAAAATCGTATATAAAAAAGCTCACGAGCAAGCCCGCCCAGCAAGCAATCCGTCTTAGAAGGCCTGCCCACAGACCCACCCAATAGGTTCGCAGGTTGGGCTGCGGCTAGCCTACCCCTACCCGAAGCCCGGCCCAGCCCGATAACTCACTTGGGTAAGGACTTGGGCCTGCACTACCTAGGTGTGGCCCGAAAAAATTTTGCGGACCTAGTCCTGCCTGGCCCATGGACACCCCTAGTGACTACACAGAGATCTCATGGTACCTCTAAGTGGACTTTACACTCATGAGCATGCGATAGCCCTGATATGTCTGCTAGTGTTGTCTCCCTTTTATCCAACCAATTCTTATCCCAATCAAGTAGAGTTGCATCTTTCCATAAATTTCAGGCATCCCCAAAATTTCTCTAAAGATACATTTTACCAGGTAACACTACAATACCTAGGTAATCCGTAATACTATTGCAATTACATTCCCTTTGAATTCCTCCAGAGACAATCCCTTGGTCATAGGATCGGTCACCATCTCTCCCTAGGGGATATAGTTGACTTTTATTTTACCCCTCTCCACTAGATTGTATATTTGGATAACATATGTCAATGTGTTTAAGATGGCGAACTTGTTGTCACAAAAATACATTATCTACCCTACTAGGTATACCATAATTTAAATAAAGCATTTAATCAAGCAACATTAAGCACCGTTGTTCCGTAAACAATGCATTTTGCCTCCGTTGTGTCATTTGCCACGCAACTCTACTTTTTGCATAACTAAGAAACAAACATTCCACCAAGTAAGAATACAAGGCTGCTTGTAGATATCCAATTATCTACACCCCATGCAAAACCTACGTATTAAAATAGCCAACAATTCTAAATATCATTCAACGAAAAACATAATTTTATACCTGATGTGAATTTTAAGTATCTGAGTATTTTCTTCACTATCTGACAATGTGTCTTACCTGGATTGGACTTTTATCCATTTGCCAATCCTACCGCATGACTAATTTCAAGCCTAATTCTTGTCATATCATACATGCGGCTACCCACTGCTTGGGGCATAGGGGACTTTCCTTATTTTTCACATTCCTCATTTGTATCAGGGCACATATTCTTTGTTTAGGCTTTGACCCTTGCAGACAGAAGTGTTCAATAACATGTAATTCTTCATATCGAATCCCTTGAGCATATTTTCAAGATACTTTCCTTGATCCAAACAAATAGTCTTGAATTTCAATCTCAAGAAGGACTTAATTAACCTCACCCATGTCCTCTTTTTTAAATTTGGATCCCAGATATGCTTTGGTTTATTTTATCCTAGCCAGATAATTGCATGCCCACAAAACATCAAGCTACGTTGAGTAATAAAATAATTAATATTTTATGGCATATCCAGATATACACACAATGGAATACTTAACTCAATCCTACTTCAAGGATTATCCGATGAAATTTTAACTACCATTGTCTAGCTCATCATTTGAGTTCATAAAGAGATCTTTTCAATTTATTGACTTTGTACTCATGTCTTTCAACCTGAAAACCATCAGTTTATCCCTTACAGGTAGATGTCTTACTTTAGTTCCCCTTTAAGAAAGGCCTTTTTGACAGCTAATATATGTTACGCAAGATCCATTTTAGCTACTATCGATATGAATATCCTGATAGAAATAAAGTTCATTACAAGAAAATATGTCCTCATAGTCTATCCAACCTCTTTCTAGAGTTCTATTCGCTTTTAACTTCTTTTATTTAAGTTAAAAGATCAAGTGATCCTTAATTTTTATGATGGTACTCTCTTTTTCCTCCTACTATTCTCAACCTGTGAACTTTATTCACCTTCGTTATTCATCATTTCATGATCTGTGATGTCATTAACCTGACTTGGTACATCATGATGAATAAATTTACTAATCCATGGGAGTTATCAAATTGATGGATTCCATAAAAAACAACATCCTTATTTTCAATGAATCTTACACTCGAATGAAAAATTTGTTTAGTCACTTCTATTCTTTACACATCTTTTAAATTTTAATTCCCAAGTATTAGTACTACACTTATCCCAGAGAGGCACGGATTAGTCGACATGTCTTGTACTCCTAAATTCTCAAATCATATATGTTATGTTTAAACCCAATCCAATATAGGTAAGTGGTTATTGGTTTTGTCTTGACTCTATTTAAAATATAAATTGTAGTTAGCAAATCTTTCTCTAAAATATACATTTTCATATATATCATTTTTTAGACATTTCATAACCAGTAGAGTCATAGTTCACCTATCCGCAAAACCTTTCACTCAATTGCATACAAGATATCACTAAGTACTATATTAGAACCTCCAATTTTAATTTTTTTTAAATCATGTAAAATCAAAATTGATACAAATAATACTATCATTACTATGCTCGTAATCAAAATAGTCTCATGTACTAGTAAAATGAAATAGAGCACTCACAGATTGATAGGATGTTTGATCCTATTCTTTTATACCCAGTTCCAATATTTTTGGATGTAGACTTTCTCAAGGTCTAATGGTGGATCACACTCATTCCACGCTACATCATATTCACGTAGGCAAATAGATCTTGAAAGAATGTAGCAGGTCTGCTTTTGAACGGATTGGATCAGAGTTCGAACGGGCAAACAATGATCTTCGGAAGTGGACTGGACGGGTTCAAAATTAAACCAATTTAGCCAATGGTTCAACAAACAAGAAGCCATCAAGCCACTTGGGACCAAGCCCACATGATCCATCATCATTACATTTCTTACTTGGAACTTTACAAACATTTGGCCCACCAGCAACACTTATGGAGCCTCTCGGCAGCGTCGTTTGGCTTGCAACGGTCACTTTAACCCATGATTAGAGGTGTTAATTTTAATCTATTAATCTGTCTAATTCGTCAATAAATAAATAAGTTGGGTATTTATATTAATTAATACGACTTAAAAATTGATTGGATAATATAATTCATTTTAATTAAATGGGTTAACACGAATTACTAATGGGTACTCATTGAATTGAATATTTATCTTTTTATTATATAGGACAAGTAATAAAATCAAATAAATATATTAGTATATCTAAAAATACACACATATATACACTAATTCACTAAAAAATACACACATATATACTAATACACAAAAATCGAACAAACACTAATACCCCCTACCCATGACCCAACGCACATGGGCCATGACCATAAAATATTTTTCAAGCAACTGTTCTTCTTTCAGCATGGGCTGAAAATATTTCAATTCATCGGTATTTTCATCCCATTTTTTTCGATAATGATAATTGAATAAATTTCCCGAATTTCACTCTCATGATCCTTCGATAATCCTCGATTACTCTATTGCAACCAAATCTACAAATTTTGCCTTAAAGCATAAAAATTTGGCAAAATTTTTTATCCGATAGGAACGAGGCTCATTGATAAAATATTGAATGTAACGGTGATACAATGTCAGCATTGATGACATGGTATCACCAACTAATAATAAAACCTCAAATGGATAAAGTGAACTCTACTTGAATAGTTATTGGCTTACATAGAAAAAGAGTAAATAATTATCTACTTACATGGAAGGGTAATTATTGACTTATGTAGGATTTACTTCTTTATTTGTTTGTATATTATTAGTCGATAATATCATACCAATGCTAACGTTATTTTTTCGAGGCTCATTGCAACGGTTGATTATTTATCATTCAAAAGACTTTGTTTTATACCAAATCCTTTTGCAACGAAGAAGCCCAACCTATAGCATATTTGAATTCGCTATGGTAGTGGATTGCCGAAATCTGTCCACAAAGACTGGACCGATTTGCTGTCCTTCGGTCCAATCTTTATCTTCTTGATTTGCAAAGTGACAGATGCAAAATATGGCCCCCACCACTCACCGGTGTCATTTTGGTAATTAAAATCTGCAATCACGCTGACAAGAATTCATCTGAGATACAATCATTTTTTTTTTTTTTTTTTGCTAATTCAAAAAATTCCCTTGCTCTGATATCACTATTGAACCCACATGAATGAAACAATATTGACGGAGATTTTTCTTAAGAGAGAAAATCAAAATAATGCAAACCCCGATAAAAATCGACATGATATCGTTAGGGTGAATAAGTACTGCACATATTACTCAAAGCACTCATGTACTAACTAGTATTTATAGACATGCAAGACATCCATTCAAGGGAATGAACATATTTTTTAGAAAGGTTGCAACTCTTGATACAATCACAACTCTTCAAGCCAAATTTAGAGCTACAGTTGGAAAACAAAAACAAAAAAGCAGGGAAAGTCAATGGCAACACGATAAGAATCTTATTTCAAGCCATGCATTGTATATATACTAGTTATTGCATGTGCCTGAAGGCACAGAGTAATAAAAAATAGTAAACAATAAACATATTTGTATTCATATCCAAAATCAAATCACAAACATAGATAAGAGATAAATGAATTTAAGCATCGGTTTTGTAGTGGGGGTGAAAGATGGTGGGCGGCAGTGGTGGTGGTAGGAGACGGTGATGGTTGTGGTGGGTGGCAATGACCGTGGTGGCGGCGATGCCGGAGACGGCAGTGGTGGTGGTGGTGGGGGTGGTGGTGGTGGTAGCGGCGGCGACGGTGGTGGTGACGATAGTGGCGACGATAGTGGCGATGGTGGCGGTGGCGGTGGTGGTGGTGGTAGTGGTGGCGGCGACAGTAACGTTGGTGGTGGTGGGGGTGGGAGTGGGGTGGTGGTAGAGGTAGTGGTGGAGCAGTTTCAAACACTATTATTTTTTTAAAATATTTATGAAAAATAATTTATAGAAGTAATTTTAAAAAGTCACTCCAAACACACCCTTAGTGGCCTATTTTTCCTATTAAATTTAGGGTGTTAATATTAGCCGTTAGATTAACTTTAAAATAAAATTTAAAGTGATCTCAACCGCGAATAGCAAAAATCATTTTATTTATCTTTTGAGATTTGAATTGTAAGCTATTTTATTATATAGATATACTAGTTATTTTCTGTGCCTGAAGGCACAGAGTAAATAATAAATATATTTTTATTCATATCCAAAATCAAATTACAAATATAAAGAAGAGATAAAAGAATTTAAGCATCAGTTTGTAGTGGGGGTCAGAGGTGGTGGACGGCAGTGGTGGTGGTAAGAGACGGTGATGGTTGTGGTGGGTGGCAATGACCGTGGTGGCGGCGGCGGCGGCGATGGTGGTGGTGGTGACGATGGTGGTGATGGTAGTGGTGGCGGTGGTGGCGGGGGGTGGTGGTGGTGGTGGTGGCGGGGGGTGGTGGTGGTGGTGGTGGCGGCGATGACGACGATGACAATGGTGGTGGTGGTGATGATGATGGTAGTGGCAGCGGCAGCGGCGGTGGTGGTGGTAGAGGTAGTAGTGGGGCGGTTTCAAACACTATATTTTTTTTTTAAAAGTATTTATGAGAAATAATTTCTATAAATACTTTTAAAAAATTACTCCAAACATACCCTTAGGACCCTATTTTTCTTATTAAATTTAGGGTGTTAATATTAACCGTTAGATTAACTTTAAAGTAAAATTTAAAGTGATCTCAACCGCGAATAGCAAAAGTCATTTTGTTTATCTTTTGAGATTTGAATTGTAAGTATATATATATATATATATATATATATATATACATATACTTTGCACTCCGAAAGATATCTCAATTTTCACCCACATGTATTGTTCTTGGACAAAAATATAAACTCACCATTTCATATTCTTGGATGGCATGTGCATCAATTTTTAACAAAATCTGAAATAAATATTAGTCCGAGAATCACATTAAAACCAATTTGTGATATTGAAGATATAAAATAAAAAAAAATAATTTCTCAGGATATAAAGTAAAAATTATAATTAGGAATGTGTCCTCCGTAAAACATATTTTCAGTTCCACCGCTGCGTCAACGTAAGTCTCTTGGGAAAGTTCATCTAAAGAGTTTAACGTGTAGTTGGAGAGCGAGGACTTAAATTACTGGGACCTAAAAATTATATCACATCACTTAAAATAAAAAAAAATTAATAAAAAACTTGATTAAGATAACATTACTCACTTTATAAACGCACATATTACTTTGTCAACCTGAGTAGTGTTCTTTGTTTGGGGTGGTCATTTTTTTTCTTATTCATTAGAGCCCACGCATTTAACTTAGGGCCCACACATTTAACTAATTTTATTGTACTACAACATTACTTGCATAACAGCCCACATCATCTTCTCGTGGGGCCCACACATTTAACTAACTTTTTTTTTTTTGACACATATGACTAAGAAAATGATTCGTTTTTTGATTTGATTATAATACCAAAAAAAATATTAATATTATATTTTTATTTATTACATTTGTAGTTATTTTTATATATTGTGAATCATTTTATTACTGTTGTTGTACCCTACAAAATAGCAAAAATAGTTATTACAAATGTGGTAAAAATATCTACTAATATAGTAAAAATACCCATTAATGTGATAAATTTTTTTTGTACTAAAAAAAAGTTATAAAAATAATTACTACAAATGTGATAAGTCATCAACAAAAATAATAAATTTATTAATTATAAAATAATTCTCAAAAATTATAAAAATATTTATTAAAATAATAAAAATCAAAGATACGATACTAAAATTATTATTTCGAAATTATAGTCAAGTCCATCACTTTTCTTTCTTTTTTTTCATTAGAGTCCACACATTAACCAACTCTATTGTATTTGTGTTGTATCATCAGAAAACTAGTCAGCCCACATCGTCTCGTTTTTTGGATCCACACATTCAACTAACTTTTTTTTTTTTTTCACACATTTGACTAACTAAATGGATCTTTTTTCTTTCTTTTTCATTGGGCCCACACATTTGGCTAACTTTATTGTATTTTTGTTTTACAACCACAACCCCCTTGGAGGAAATCAAATTTTGTTGGAATACTTGGTGGGCATAGCTTTACTGATGGTCAACACACATAACTTTGTCAACATTGTGTATTGAGTAGTGTTCTTTGTTTGGTATGGTCCCACTGGCCACTCCAGGAACATGTGCCACCCAAAAAATATTTGGTGTTACTACAATGCTATCAACACATGAAAATTTATCGGGTTAATTATAACTAATTATAATTAATCTTATTTTAGTAAAAAAATATAATTATTATTATTTTTTTTTGTTAGGCACATATAAGCATAGAATTTTTAAGAATCATTGCTGAGATAAAAAATATAAATTTGTCATTTTTTTTTATCAATTAGTATAAAACTTGTTAGAATGTCCACCTTAAGGATGGCGGAGGACTAGGTAAAAATGGGTATTCGTCCAAACTCGTCTCTTTTGGACTGAAGATAGACCATACGTATTGGATAGTAGACATATACAGGAATACCCGTATAAACCAGTGTGGGAATGAAGACGGAGATAGACTGACACTTACTCCCGCCCCTTTCCGCGTCGCCCATTCTCGCCCTCTTTTTTATTATTATTATTATTATACACACACACACACACATATACAAATGTTACTGTCAATACAAATTTACATATTATTGAATAATTTTTTCTTTTGAAAATATTTTTTTTTTTGATTTTTTTTTTTTCATGTTTTTGGCTTGTAAAAGTGTAGATCTTTGTGTTTTTATATTTTTTTATGTTGGATTATGTTATGTTACTTTATATTGTGTAGCATGATGTTGTGTTGGATTTATATGGGAGACAAATTTTTAATTATATTATGTTGGATTATGTTATAAATAAGGTTTTAATTATATTATGTTGGATTATGTTGTAGATGACAAACTTTTAATTATATTATAATATTCTATAATTATGTTAGATTATTTAGAATGTTAGATTTATTTAGTATTTTGGATTATGTTGGTTTGGACTTGGGCTGGGACGGGTAAGATGGACAAGGGGGGGTAAAGGTTGGGGACGGGGGTGGGGGCTAAGATTACAAATTTACCAGCGGACGGGGATGGAGATAAAAATTATACCCGTTAATGGGTGTGGATCGGAGATGAACGGAGATTTTTTAAATAAATACGGAGATAGAGACTACACTCCTCGCCCCCGTTTCAGTCCACTGCCATCCATAGTCTACCCTAGATCATAACTTCTTAGATATATATAAGCACGTTGAAAATGAGTATTGAGTAGTCTTCTTTGAACCAAATTTATTGGACAAATTCGATGGCCAAACTCAATATTATTGATGAATGTGGGTGATTTGACAACTACGTGTCTATCGTTAAAAAGGCTACATGCATATAAAAAGTGTTTTTCGCATTTTGTACTTTGAAATATTTATAAAAAAATATTTTATACTCTTAAAAATTAAATTTTTCACACCATTTTTTTAATATATCAAAAGTGTTACAATATGACATTTATGTTAGCTTTCTTTATTTTTTTCGTCAAAAGTCAATTTATTGACATTGACGAAAAAATTAACAGAAAGTTAACAGACGGACCACATTATAATATTTTTTATATATTGAGGGTGCAATATAAAAAATTTAATCTTTGAATATACAAAATAAAAAATTTGAAATCTTTTCAGAGTGCAATTGAAATTCGCATCAGGTTTTAAGTTATTTTCTGGCTTGGAAATGGAGATGTTAGCTGAGTGCAATCCGAATGAATGCAATCCAAGCCTGACTTTAAAAATTCAGTATTTGAGCAAAAAAAATTTAATACTCGGGTTGGGTTTAGATGAAAAATTGTAGTGCGATTTATAAACTTTCATCTTGAATTGTATAATCCCGGAATCAAACACGAATTGAAATTAATTTAAGGGTTAGTAGTATTTTTGATCCATAAAATATATTCGTTTTATCAGTTTGGTCTTTATCGTATTAATTTTATCAATTTAGTCCGAAAATTTTAATAAGTGTCATTTTGGTCTCTAATCAGGCAGTTTTTTAAGTTTTTTAACGGAAGTTATCACGTATCATTCTTTCAGACGGTATCACGTGACCAACATGTGATCATTCCGTCAAAAATTGCACATTCCTGTGTGGGGACCATTTAAACACGAATTAAATACTTAAGAGATCAAAGTGACAAAATTGATACTTTAAAGACCAAACTAAAAAAACATGTATACTTTAGAGAGCAAAAATACTATAAAAGTAATATTGATATTATACCCGAAAATTTAACTCGATATTTGAACTCGGGATCCAACCCGAATTTCATCTAGAGTCAAGTAAAATAATTTCAACTTGAGTTTAAATATTTAACATGGGCAATTTTTAGATTGAAAATTTCGGGTTAAATTTAGGTTCGGGTTAAACTCGGGTTTGAGGCTTTGTAATCGTAACTAATATTCTGTTTGAATGAAAATGTTGCTGGAATACGTTAACCAACACAGTATTAGGACAGGGTATGAGGTAATGTTGTTATGTCTAACAAGACACTTATATACATTGTCAAAATAATATTATTTAAACCTAATTAGTTGACATAACATCACGACCTAAATATGTGTCACGGGTAGAGGTGACAATCTTAACCTATTACCCATTAATCTGTCCAACTCGCTCATAAATAAATGGGTTGGGTAATATGATTCATTTTAATTAAGCGGGCTAATATGAATTACAAATAGATACCCATTGGATTGAGTATTTATCTTTTTATTAAATAATACAAGTAATAAAATTAAAAAAAATATACTAATATACCAAAAAATACACACAATACACTAAAACATACACACTAGTACACCAAAAACACACACACTAATACACCACCCATGGGTCGCACTCATGACCCACAAACCGACCCACATACCAACTCATAGCCCACAATCTACCTCGACCCATTATCTGTGTATTTGTTTTTTTATTAAATGTGTTTTAGTTTTTGTGTTAGTATATGTGTGTATATTTTAGTTTATTAGTGTGTATATTTTTAGTGTATTAATTTGTGTGTGTTTTGGTGTATTAGTTTGTGTATGTGTATGTTTGTATTTTGGTGTACTACTAATGTGTGTGTATGTGTATATATTTGTATTTTGGTGTACTACTAATGTGTATGTATGTTTTAGTGAAATAATGTGTCTATTAAGAATTTTAATTATTTTATAAGTTAATCGGTTTAACCTAACTCGTTATAAACCCAATCCATTATAACTCATTTACTACATGAGTGAAAATTGGATTGGATTTATTTTAGCCCAATCCAATTTAACTCAACTTATAACCAACCCAACCCACCCATTTGCCACCTCTAGTTACGGGACATAATCTAAATAAAAAATTCAATAATTAGAAGTATAAAATCGCTAAGGAAAAATTAATTTTTAGTATCATATTTTTATTTTTTGTATAATACAAACGCGAGAAATATAAAATTGTCAAGAACTATAAATGAATTAAATTAATGTCTCCAACGTTAAATTATTTTTGATACATACCAAAATATTTTTGGTCATACCCTCTGCCTAGAAAGAAGGGCTACACTGAAATTTTTAGTTATGCTCCGTTTAGTACGATAGAAAAATGGAAGGATGGAAAGTTAGAAGGATGGAAAGTGGGAGGGATAGATAAAACATCATATTTGGTAAGGAAAGAAAGTAGGAATGATGGAAAAGTTGATGGATTAACTTTCCTTCCAACTCACCAAAATCAATCCCTCCAAAATCGGAAGGAAAGTGAATGGAAAGTTAATTATTTGTGTTGAGATGTATTTTATTTGTTTATATATCTTTTAATATATACATATATTATATATACATTAATTTCATATAAAAATAAAATGACAAAATATGTATTTATATATATATTTTTTAAAAAAATTAAAAAATAAATTAAAAAATTAAAAAATTAAAAAATTAAAAAATTAAAAAATTAAAAAATTAAAAAATTAAAAAATTAAAAAATTAAAAAATTAAAAAATTAAAAAATTAAAAAATTAAAAAATTAAAAAATTAAAAAATTAAAAAATTAAAAAATTAAAAAATTAAAAAATTAAAAAATTAAAAAATTAAAAAATTAAAAAATTAAAAAATTAAAAAATTAAAAAATTAAAAAATTAAAAATTAAAAAATTAAAAAATTAAATAAATTATAAAAATTAAAAAAATTAAAAAATTAAAAATAAAAATAAACAAGTCAACTCGCAACTCGATACGACGCAATTAGTTAAATGAGTTGAGTTAAATTTGATTAATGTTCGACACAAATCCGTAATGACTTAACACGAATTTGACACGACACAACTCGATTGTCACCCCTAATCTTAGCCAACACACAAAAAAAAAATTATTATTAATTTTTATTTTCCATCCATCCAACCAAACACAAATGAAGGAAAGTGTATCATTCTTACTTTCCTTCCTTGAAGGATAGAAAATGTATCCCTCCTACTTTCCATCATTCATATTTTCCATCCTTCCTACCAAACGGAACATTAGTTTTTTGTTTTGAACATGCAAAAAAAAAAAATTAGTCAGTTGGAGAGCTTCAAAACTCAGCGCAAAATTTAGGATAAATCCTAAATTTATCCATTCCATTAATTGTTCCCTCTCCCTCTCTCTCTCCCATCACTAGCACGCCCACGCCCACCACCACCCGTGGTGGGACCTTCCCCCTCCTCTGTCTCAATTAATCAAATATACAGCCTATTTTTTTTTTTGGATCTTAGACGACAGGTACAAAGTTATGCACTTTATGGTAAAAATTCATAAAATACACAGTTAATAAAAATATTTTTAATGAAAAAAGTTATTTAAAAACTTCCACCATATCTCCCATCCATCAATGGTGAACTGCATGACAGTAAACTAAAAAATTCAATATATTTTGTTATACATTGTGGAGGAAAAAAAATTTGAATTTTTTAATTCACTATCTTTTAGGGGTGGGGGATGGTGGGTGCTTGTGGGTGGTGGTGGATTTTTATGGAGGAAGAGTTAAATTTACCTATAAGAAGGACAATTATTTTTGGTTGGGCAAAGGGCAAGCAAGGGATAATATTTTTATATTAAAACAAAAAGAAAAAAATTAGTTTAGAATTCTCGCCTTAAAAATTCAATTGAGTTAGACTTCACGTCTTAAAAAGTACCAGCCTCGAGTTTGGTAAAGTTTTCGTTTTTATGTTTTTTTTTTTTTAAAAAAACAAAACTAATTTTTGTTTCTTCTATGATAAAAAATAAAAATATAAAACATGTTTGGTAGTTATTTATATTTAAAAAATTGTGAAAACAAAAATAAAAATCATGTTTGGTATTATATCAAAAGTTCACCACCCAACACCACCTAAACCGACCACTAACAACCACCCAACCCCACCTCAAACCACTAAGACCGACGACCCAACCCTTCACCCTGAAAACCCACCCTAAACCCTCTGAAACCCCCACACCCGAAAACCACCCACCCCCGAAAACCCCCAAACCCCAAATACCGAAACCCCCCACCACAACACCAATATCTCAAATGGAGATGAAGAAAAATCCCTAAATCCTAAACCCTAGATTTAAAATTGAATAAAAAAAACAAAAAAAAAACCCCTACATATGAAATTGAAATACATGGATACATATAGAACCACACATAAAAGGTCAGATGTATAAATAAAAAGGTGAAATCTATGGATATATATATATATATATATATATATATATATATATATATATATATATGCAGATCTTAAAAAACGAAAAAAATATGTACCTTTCCGAGGTAAGAGAGAATCATCGGAGAAGATAGTAGCGCCGAAAAGGAGACCAAACGTATTTGCTTCGACGACACGAGAGACAAGAGAGCAGCTCAAATCTTCACTCACACAGATCAGACGAGAGAGGAGCTCAGACACACAGACGAGATGAAGAGAAGGTGAAAAATGGGTTTATATACTCTAGCCAAGTATCTTCTTAAATTGCTTATAATGGGATTCGATGGCAAGAGCTCATTTAATCATTTTTTCCTTAGGCGCGTGTTTTCGTTTTTCCCTGTTTTTGAAAGCACCTATCTTCATGTTTTTAAAAATGAGGGTTGTTTACAAAACAAACCAGCCAAAAAAAATAAAAACACACTCCAAGATTTTATATTATTTTTTAACAAAAATTGAAAAAAAAAACAGAAACGATCTGTTAGCAAACTCTACCTTACAAATTAGGTACCAACTTTGTAGTTTTAAACAATTATTTTTTTTTTAGAGGCAGATTCCACCTGAAAAATGGTGCATTTTCACAGATTCTTTGTCATTATCACACGGAACCACCATCTTCATCAACCCACACCATTACCTTCTCATTGTCTACATACAAAACTCCATCAATATCATTTACCCATCTCTTGATGGAGCTTTTAATCCAAAATCCTCCAGAGCGGCAGTAGCTGTTAGGCTCGCAAAATCAATCCCAATTGTCTCTAGCATTTATTCAGAAGCATTTGTAGTCGGAGAAGCCTGATTACTTGCCAGAACATGGAAGCTTCGAGGAGTTACCATATAGAAAGTGATAACGTAGAAGTCATCATTCTGAGTTCCAATGAAGGTTATGCTGTCGAGCATGGGCGGAGTCAGAAATTTTGTTCAAAGTAGCCACATTAATTACGCACTTTAATTTTTTTCTTCCTCGCCGATCACGTTATATAATATATTTATATTTATTATATCACATTTAACACATGAATACCATTTAACATAAAAAATGCCAAAAAATAATGCATATCGTATATATTCAAAAAATGACTAATTATCACCATTGTAAAAAATGGAACTAATTGTTATTTTTTGTAATTAAAAAATATCAGTTATTCACTAACAATCCATTAAATTTATTCAATAAATGATATTCCAAACACACTGATATATTAACATAGTAAAATTATTAAACTAAAATTCAAGAGCTAAACATAGTAAAAAAATTTAAAATCGATTGACACATAGCAAAGACTATAATCAATACTTAAATAAAAATAGTGGCGATTTCTCGTAAAAAAAAAAAAAAGTAAAATGAAGGTCAATTGCAGGAACTTTTACTTGCAAAAATTCATAAATAATAAAATTAAGGTCATCTGGAGAAAGCCCTAATAAAATAAAAAATTTGTCTCATTGTTCTATTTGTCTTTACAATATTGTTCAGCATTATCTATATGACTAAAAGTATTGTAGAAAAATCTAAAACTTCATACAATACTCTTAAAAAACTGAGAAGATATGATACACCATGATCAACTAGCAACTCAATCGATTAAAAAATTCGATCGATACCAAATTTCAACAATTTGGAATCCATCCCAAGTTTTGGGGATCATTTCTAACTCAATTTTATTGAGTCACAACTCGATCTATTTAAGTCACAACTCGATCTATTTGAGTCGCAATTTAACGTGATTAAGTTTTAATTTTTTGTATGATACTCAGATTTCAATAATATGGGCACAGAGTTTTTTTTGTTTTATGTGGGCTTGGTTTTTTAATTTTTTTTTGGTAGAGTTGGTGGACCTAGCATTTTTGTCTTTAATTTTAGGTGGACACAAGTGATACATTATACAAATATATAATATATATATATATATATCTAGGTAATAAAATAAAAAAAATTGAGGGGAGACACTTGTCCACCCTGAACCATAAATAGCTCCGCCTATGATTCAAAGTACACGAAAAAATTGCATTGGAAGCTTGGTGGGTACGAGAGAGAGACACGTGAAGCAAGCAGGGGCGGAGCTACTTGAGGGCCAGGGGGGGCACGTGCCCACCCTCAATTTTTTTTTTTAAATATTACTTAGGTATATTTCAAATAATTTGAAGTATATTTAAGTGTGCCCACACTATTATTTTTTGTTCTATTAATTAGTATAGTCCCCGTACTTAAATAATTATGAATTTTTGGACACACTTTGGACACTTTAAGGATACATCTATATAAGTTTTTGACATGTCGAACTCATTTTTTTTTAAGCTATAGAGATTCCAATTAAAAAAAAAAGCTGTAGAGATTATGGCAACTAGGTTATTTAATTAAATGAGTGATCAATGACTAATAATTTGATCATATATATGAAGAAATATTATAGTATCTTTTATGCAATTTGCTTCATTTGTTATAAAGAATTATAATTAGCCTCTTATTTTTGTTTGTTTTTATTTATGTATGTTATATTTATCAAAGTTTGACACTTTCGTATTTTATGAATTTTTAAGTATCGAATACAATATAGTAAATTTGAATATATTATTTTATTTTTATTGATTAGAAAAAAAAAATTAAATTTTTTTAGTAAAGTGTCCACCCTAGATATAATTTCTGGCTCCGCCCCTGGAAGCAAGGAAAGGCAAGACATGTCATTCTTAAGCTGGGAAGGGGTAGAAATGATAATGGCAGTGAAATAAGAAATCTGAAAGAGACGACAACCGTCTCCATGCTTCCTAAAAGGTGGGTTTAGTATTAGTAACTAAGTTTTTCTCAATAAACACATTTTTTAGGGTTCTGGACTACTTTTTTATTTAAAAGCAGCAGTTTAAATACAACACTGATATGCTACCAAAATTACTTATCAAGTTTTTAAGATGTGGTATAGTTTTTACATTCAAATAAGTAGGTCTCATTAATAGATAAAAATTGTGACATATCACTTAAGATGAAAACTTAGGTGCCGTTTGGTAACCATTAATTTTTTTTTTTCTTTTGTTTTTGTTTTCATTTTATGGCAAAAAAATAAATAAAAATGCGTTTGGTAAATGTTTTCATTTTTTTTAATTGCTCCGTTTTGAAAACAATGCCAAAATATGAAAACATCCAAAATGATGTTTTTGAAAACATAAAAAATTAAAACAAACGCACGTAGCAAAAAGGGATTTAATGAGATCTTGGTTTCGATCCTCTTTAGCAACAAAAAATGATTTTTTTTGCTTGAGTATAAAAGGCAATGTTATCATAACCGGACCGGTCATCGAACCGGCTAGGGGACTGGATCAATGGTTCACTGGTTCAACCGGTGGGTCAACTAGTCGGACCGGTCATATAATAAAAAAATAAAAAAATATATCTAATAATTATAAAATATAATAATTTAGTTTAAAAATATAAAATATGTCTAAAATACATACAATTTGTCATAAAATTAATGAAGTTAAGTAAACCAAACTGTGCCAAATATCAAAGTTGGCAGCTCGCATCTTCACGACAACTTCAGAGCAGCAAACAGAGAATATAAATGCAGAAGTTGATAGCAATCTAAAGCAACAAAATAAAGAGCTTCACTAAAATTCCAATTTGGACCCAACTTGAAACAATGGATTTTGGTTTTTACCTTAATGGATATACAATGGATTACAGTCTGATATATGCCGCTGGAGTTCCTCGAGCTCGAAGATCCCTGGTCGCTGGAGCTGGAGCAGTGGCTGATCTGATCGGTGGAGCGTGGTGGTGGAGCAGTGGCTGATCTGATCGCTGGAGCGTCGTGGTGGTGCGGCTGGTGCGTTTTGCCGTTCTGCGTCTGCGATTTAGGGCAAAAAAAAAGCCCCAAATACAAAAAATATTGATTTTATTAATTTATGTAATTTAATTTTGGTTTGGGCATTAAACCGTCCGATTTTTACAAAACCGCCGGTTCACTGTTTTTTGTAAAAACCGGCCGGTTTTTCGGTTCTTCTCCGGTTCTCTCCCTTAAGCGGTTCAACTAAGGAACCGGACCGGTTAGGATCCCGGGTCACGGTTGAACCGGTCCGACCGGCTAGTCCGGTCCGGTTCTGATAACACTGATAAAAGGCCCCCTCCCTGTTTCACCCCTCTCTTGTCTCTCTCTCTCGATGCCAACGACGAAGACGAAGACGAAGCCGAAGCCATCGCCAATTGCTGCGAAGGAGCTCTCGGATCCATAAGCCATTACTCCATCTCTAAGGTCAAATTTCACTGCATCTCCATCGAGCTCTGTCTGTACCTCCAAGTCCTAGATCTATGTATATATATTGTTTGTATATATATACATATATAGCCCTCTATCTATGCATATATTGTTATATTTGAGTGTGTATGTATGTGTGTGTGAGAGAGAGAACGAGAAAGAGAGTTGGGTTTCAGGGGGTTTCGTGGGTGGGTTTTAGAGGGTTTTGGGGGTGTTGAGTGGTTGTTGGTGGGGGTGGGTTTTCAGGGGTGATGGATTTTGGTGGTGAGTGATGTTTCGGTTGGGTTTTGGTGGCTGGTTGTGGTGGCTGGTGGTGGTTGTAATTTATCAAACGTGCTTTTTATTTTTGTTTTCATAAATTTTTAAGTGTAAATGAGTACCAAATATGTTTTTATATTTTATATTTTTTATTACAAAAAAAATAAAATTAGTTTTTTTTTTTTTTTTTTAAATATAAAGATAAAAACGTTACCATACGCACCCTTAATAAAAAATTTGGTAAGCATGGTTAAATTATTCCCAATGCCCCGTAAATTAGACAGTTTACAGTGAACCACTCACCATCTGACATCCCAGCAAAATGGGCCTGTTTTTATTTTTATTTTTTGTTTTGTTTTTCCAGTCTCCTCTCTCTCTCTCTCTCTCTCTCTCTCTCTCTCGCTCCTGTTTCCTCTTAGTTCTTACTCTTCCATCTTCTCTCTTTTCTCTTCTCATACACAATGACACACTCACTCACACACATAACACATTCACACATGCCCCCCCACCACTGGTACACCACCTCACCCACCGGAAGTCCAAGACACAAGATCGAAATCCCCCTTCCACTCGGTCCATTTTCATCGACTTCATCCAAAAAGGGTGCGTGTTTTCGTGTGTGGATGAGTGACTGTAAGTGGGCATGCGTGATGGTTTGTGGGCGTATTACATATGCTTCTCTCCGAGTATGTTTGCGTATGGAGAAGGAAGATAGAAGGGGAAGAAAGAAGTCAGCAATAAAAAGGAGTTGACAGTGAAGGAAAAGTGAATAGGGGTATATGAGTCATTTTCAATTGGATTTCTGTAAAATACTGGGTAAATTACACTTTATCCCTTTGAACTATTACCTTTATTTTACTTTGTACCCTCAACTAAAAAAAATTTCACATTACATATTAAAGTATTAATTTTATTTCATATTACTCCAATAAATAACGATTGTCAATTTTTCGACGATGAATGCGCATTTGAGTGGTCTGTACTTTTAATAAGCAACTACCTATTATACATGTGCAGGTCAAAAATCAAGAAAAATAAACATTCATAATTTTACCCTTCTTAAGCTCCAAATTTTTTTCTTCTGACCCATCTTTTTTCTTTCAAGCAATCATTTGATTGCAAAAAAAGTAAAATAAAATGGTTCTAAGTACTTAGCGGGAAGCTCTTTAGGATTATCCTCACTGATTTGACCTTTTTTCAATTTTGTCATTATCTATTAAAGTGATATGAAATAAAATTAATACTTTAGAGTACAATGTGAGAAATTTTATAAATAAGGGTATAAAATAAAATAAAGATAATAATTTAGGCGGATAAAGTGTAACTTACTCTAAAACAACTCTTTTCTACGGAATTGAATACTTATCTCTGTCTGCCAATATTGAGCTTTGCCATGTATTCGTGTGTGTTATTTGTGTGTTTAATAAAAAAAAACGAAAAGGGAGAATTATATTCGGACCCCTTGAGGTTTGTCACTTAATTACTCAGACCCCATGACATTTAAAATATTACATACAGATCCCCTAAACTTTGTACTCGCATAACAATTGGACCCCTAATTTAAATATATCTTTTAATAAATTACACTTGGACCTCTTAAAGTTTGTAAGTATATAATACTTAGACCCCTTAAATTTAAAATATTATACTTAAATCAAAAATACTTCAATCAAAGATAGAATATCAAATATTCTAAATTTTACAACCAAAATTCATGTTCTATTGTATCATTTATTGAAATAAAATTAAAAATTAAAAATTTAATTTTTTTAAAAAAATCGTAATTAGTATATAATTATACTATCTATTGGAATAAAACTAAAAAAATTAAATAAGGGGTCTAAGTCATTCATAATAGAACATAAATTTTACATCCAAAATTTATGTTCTTTTATGTCATTTATCAAAATAAAATCAAAAATAAAAATCATAGTTAGTATATAATTATACTATCTATTATAATAAAACTAAAAAATTAAACAAGGGGTCAAACTGTAATGGACACAATATTTTTAAACTTTAATTGAGATAGTTTGGTATTTTAATTTGGTTATTTAAACGACCAAATTAAATTTCAATAGACAATATAATTTTATACTAATTAAGATTTTTTAAGAAAAAAATTGAATTTTTATTTTTGATTTTATTTCAATAAATGATACAATAGAACATGAATTTTAATTGTAAAATTTAAAAAATATTTGATATTTTATCTTTGATTGAAGTATATTTTTGGTCTAAGTATAACATTTTAAAATTAAAGAGTCTAAGTAATACATGTTTTCAAACTTCAATGGGTCTAAGTGTTACGCGTGTATAAATTTTAGAGAGTCTGTGAATAATATTTCAAATATCCGAGAGTTTGAATAATTAAATAACAAACACGAGGAGCCGGGGTAATTCTCCCCAAAAAAAAATTACTTGTAGCTGTCTGACAGTGACTTTAGTTTCGGTCTAGGGCCCATGCGAGCTGGTGGTTCTTTGTTTTTGACTATAAATACTCCGGCCCTCAAAACACAAACCATGACGAAAGATATGAAGTGGCATCGAGACTTGAACCCTGGTGATTCCAGCTCTACAAACCCTTTTGTTCACCCAAAAAAAAAAAAGACTCTAGAAACCCACGCACAAAACGGAATCCATGGCAGCGGCGGCGACAGAACATACATCAAACACCGACGAAGAGTCTTTGGTTCGAACAACTTGTTCAGTTTTTCATCGTTGGAGCTAGCTCTTCAAAGATCCAGTTTGTTGTGGTGTGCTCTCGCCTCTCTGTTCGTTATCATTGGATTAGGAAGCTCTTCAAAGATCCGGTTTGTTGTGGTGTGGTCTCTGTTCGTTATACGTACCATCAAACAACTTGTACAATTTTCGAAATTATCAGATCAATGTTACTGTTTAATGATTTTGCATGAATTTTTGTTATATTTATGTAATTTTTATTATTCGAATGTAATTAAAGCAGTAATTCCATTAAATAGTGGGTTATTTTGAAATACGTAAATAAGTTTTGGCTGGGGTTGAGCTCCATTGAAAAGATTACTCCCAATTTGATTGCAACAATTGTTGTTGAATTGCTTCCCAAATCCCAAAGGCCGTTCAAGAAAAAGGTGGTCTTGTCAATCCTACATTCTGTGGAAACAACCCGAAATTCTTGGCCATTCCTATTGTTTATTTCATTCACTTTCGTGTTTCACTTAAAACTCTTAAGTACTTTCTTGGAAGCAACCCACAAACTCTTACATACTTTCGTGGAAACCACCCAGAAATTTCGAGGCATCTTATCCATTATTCCTTTCGTGTTTCACTCAAACTCTACTTACTTTGGTGGAAACAACCGTGGAAACCACCCAAAAATGTCGAGGCATCTTACCCATTATTCCTTTCGTGTTTCACTCAAACTCTTTACTTACTTTGGTGGAAACCACCAAGAAATTTCGAGGCATCTTACCGATTATTCCTTTTGTGTTTCACTCAAACTCTTTACTTACTTTGGTGGAAACCACCCAGAAATTTCGAGGCATCTTACCCATTATTCCTTTCGTGTTTCATTCAAACTCTACTTACTTTGGTGGAAACAACCGTGGAAACCACCCAGAAATTTCGAGGCATCTTACCCATTATTCCTTTCGTGTTTCACTCAAACTCTTTACTTACTTTGGTGGAAACCACCCAGAAATTTCGAGGCATCTTACCCATTATTCCTTTCGTGTTTCATTCAAACTCTACTTACTTTGGTGGAAACAACCGTGGAAACCACCCAGAAATTTCGAGGCATCTTACCCATTATTCCTTTCGTGTTTCACTCAAACTCTCTACTTACTTTGGTGGAAACCACCCAGAAATTTCGAGGCATCTTACCCATTATTCCTTTCGTGTTTCACTCAAACTCTCTACTTACTTTGGTGGAAACCACCCAGAAATTTCGAGGCATCTTACCCATTATTCCTTTCGTGTTTCACTCAAACTCTTTACTTACTTTGGTGGAAACCACCCAGAAATTTCGAGGCATCTTACCCATTATTCCTTTCTTGTTTCACTCAAACTCTACTTACTTTGGTGGAAACAACCCAGAAACTTCGAGGCATCATACCCATTACTACTGCTTTTGTTTTATTCCTTTCGTGTTTCACTCAAACTCTTTTACGTACTTTCGGGGAAACAACTCAGAAACTTCGAGGCATCTTTACCCATTACTACTGCTTTTGCTATATTCCTTTCGTGTTTTACTCAAACTCTTTACTTACTTTGGTGGAACCAACCCAGAAACTTCGAGGCATCTTACCCATTACTACTGCTTTTGTTTTATTCTTTTCGTGTTTCACTCAAAACTCTTTTACGTACTTTCGGGGAAACAACCCAGAAACTTCGAGGAATCACTTTCGTGTTTCAATTATTTACGCATTTTTGTGGAAACAACTGCTTTTACTTTATTCCTGCTGCTTTTACTTTATTCCTTTCGTGTTTGACACAAACTCTCACTTCTGTTTTTACAGAACAGCAGCTCATAGAACACCATCTTTGACTAGTCACGGTTGTATTGTACCCGTAGAAGGCCCGCCATCTTTCTTTTTTTTTCCCAACCATTAAGGCCGTTTGCTTCGAGTATAAGGGTGGTATAAGAGGGTGGTATTAGGGAAATAATACGTGGGACCCACCTTATAACTTGTTTGTTTAGCATTTTACAGCTAGTACTATTTTCCGGGTCGTAATACTGACCCGGTATGAATAGTAGTCATAATGCCTTGTAGATGGTATTATTGAATACCACTTCCCCCTGGTATTATTTTCATGGGTTAAGTACAAACATGCAAATTGACACAAATGCCCTCACGTACAATTGTCTTTTTAAGGTTACAAGGTTACAATTGTCTTTTTACAGGTCATAGCCGTAATTGTTGACTTTTTTAAGTAGGTATTACACAGATAATATTTGTGACAAACAAACAAGGGGAAGGATGGGATAAAATTTAAGACCGGGTATAATATACCATTGGATAGGAGTGGAATGGAAATGATGTCTAATACCACCCAAATTTAATACTCGAAGCGAACGGGCCCTAAGTGTTCCGGGATTAGCTTAACCGTTAAGTGTGTCGAAATTAATTTATGTGCACATCGATTAATTTTTTTCTTAATCTCAGTATATCATCTACACCGAAATTAAGATATTCACGAGAGAAAAATCATTCGAGACATAACTCTAAAAAAATTTTAAAATTCGAACTCATGATGTCTTATTCTTTTTCTTACATGTAGATAATTTTTATAGACTATATATTTAGCTATTTATAAATATATTATTAGATGATAATATTATCTGACAATATTATTACATTAAATATTTTTTTGGTAGAACACCAACAATTCTTTGTTTTTTTTCTTGTTTCTTTTTTATTTTTAAACAATTTTTTTGTACAAGAAGAGGATTTTTTATTAATTATAATAAGTTAATTTTTAGTTTATAAAAACTATGTGCGGGAGTTCAATTAACAAATAATAGAATCTCAAATTTTAATCTTAGTTCTAAATTTTTTATTTAAAAATTTTATAAGTTAACACAAATATGATACAAAAATAAGTAGGTCTAGTCAATACGACATATATATATATATACACTAACCATAATCCATTTTTGAAGACATGATATAACATAAAATTCAATTGTTCAAAAAATGAATATCATTATATCAAATAATAATTTTTTTACTTCCTTTTTTTAGTTAGATGATTCAAAATTAATCATTTCTACCTATTAGTTTTTTTAAAAAATGGACAATTGTTTTTTAAAATACACGACCTAAAAAAAAATAGTAATACGTATATATTATCGTATATGAACAATGTCTTAAATAAAAATTGTATTGAGTCACAAATTAATTTAAAATTACAGAATTCAACTTGTGATAGAAATAAGTGATGTGATATAAATGAAAGAAAAAAATGTATGGGGATAAAATTCGAACTTCAAGTTGTCTTATTATATCTATATCTATACTACTTATAAATAATAGCATATGTAAAAAAAAATTAATTTTCTATTTTATTCTTATTTATTATTATAAAGTCAATTATACCCCCGCATGTTCTTATTAATGTTATTCTTTTCCCTTTCATGTTCTTGTTAGCCTACAAATTTCATTTGAACTAAAATTTTTCTTATGAGATGGCATTAGGTCTCTAATTATTCACTTATTCTATAGAGTTAAATTTTTAATTACAATTATAACTTTGAGAACTCCAATGACTGTATAATACAGGTACATAAATAACATGATCAAGAATTTTATTAACATATAATTGACAAATTAGATTCTACGATCAAATATATTTCATACTTAATTTTTAGGTATTCAACAATATCATAATATTAATACAAATAATAGTATTACAATTTATTAATCTCTTTGTTAATAAAATATAATAAATCGATAATAAGTTAGATGTGTAAATACTCAATAATGACAATTTTTAAGTTCTACTATAAACAACAAAGTAAATTTTTAAAGTGGTTAGAGAAATACCTAAAAATGATAGATTAGGTACTCCAAGAGGGATAGAATAGATCAATTATATAATTTATTGTTCAATTTAATTACAAATATAAGTTAATTTTTTATAAAAAATTATTTTTTAAATATGCTTACGTGCAAATAAATGTTAGTATTTGTTAAAAACTTTGGATTTTCTATTTTATCCTTAATTATTATTATAAAGTCAATTATACCCACATATTTGCTTTCATCCAATTTTTAATGTTTTCTATAGCTATTGGACTTTTAAATTATTTTAAATTCTTTCATTAGTAGTATTTGACTTATAAATTATTTTGAACTCATTTATTGGTAGCACACTTACATATAATTTCTATATCTATATTTATTTTAAATATAGATATAAAAAAAATAAAATACAATCTATATTCTATTATTATATACATGTTGTTGGCAAATTGAATTTTAATGTCAAATGTATGTCACTTTTAATTTTTTTTATATGTAACAATATCATAATATTATGATACAAACAATAGTTTATAATTTTATCAATTTCTTTAACAATAAAATATAATAACATATTTATATATACAAATACTCAAGAATAACAATTGTACAATAAACTTCACAATAAACAAAAGAAAAAATATTTAAAGAAGTCGGGAAGATGCCTAAAAATTGAGAAATTAAGTACTCAAATAGGAGTAGAGTAGATTAATAATTAGGTTTACTAATGATTAACATAAAATTTAATTATTTGACACATAATTTATTATTCAAATAAATTACAAATATAAATTACTTATTTTAAAAAATTATTATTTAAATATATTCACGTGCAACGCACGTCCTACATTGCTAGTTAATGTATAATTGAATTTAGCAATACTAGTTTGACCATCATTTTAGACCAAATTAGTAGCTCACCACCGAGTGGGGTGGTCCAATGGGGTCAGCTGAACTTCTCACTCTGAGGTTGGAAGTTTGCGTCTTAGAGTCTATGTTGGGGTTCGGTGGTTGACCGCTATGCTAGCCTAACTAGGATCATTCCTAAGAGGAGTAATGGGCGCGGTCAAGGGCCTCATAATCCCACCAGTTAGAGCCTATCAGGGTGGTCTCTGGGTGCTCTCCTTTGCCCTTACCCCTATCTTTACCAGAAAAAAAAAATAGTATCTCAAATAATATGGCGAAGGATTTGGTTGGCTGGCACCAACATCAATGGGAATCCCCATATACTTCTATTGGTTTATGGGTTTTACCACCGTATTTGGTCATATTTTTAAGGTAAAATTATTTAGAGCATCTCTAAGGTGGTATTTAATAAAATTAAAAGTTGAATGTTAAAAACTGAATATTGAATTTTAAGTGTTGAATGTTGAATTTTTTAATTCGCAAGACTGTTTGGTATCCACTGAAATTTTAGTATTAAATTGAATCAAACTATTTGATAAATATAATGAGCTGAAGTTTGAAAATTATTATTATTCTAATTTTTCCCTTCTTTTTAACAATCTCACCGTAAGTACCTTATTTTTATTACCACTATCATAATGGCGGTGGTGGCACAATGGTGGCAGTAGTAGTGGCACAATGGTAGCAACGGTGATGGTGGTGGTAGTGGTGGCACAATGGTGGCGACGGTGACAGTAGTGGTAGTGGCGGCACAATGGTGGTGGTGGTAGTGGTGGTGGCAGCGGTGGCGCTGACATAAAGGTGTTAGTGGTAGTGGCAGCGACACAATGGTGGTGATGGCGGCAAAAAATTGGTAATGGTGAGCAGCAACGACACAATGGTGGTAGCGGTAGTGGTGGTGGTTATGACACAATGGTGATGGTAGTGGTGGCAGTGGTAGTGTTGGTGATGGCGTGGTGATGACAACAATGGTGGTGACGACAATAGTGGTGGTAGTGGAGCTGGCACAATGATGGTGATGGTAGTGTTGGTGGTGATGGTGATGACACAATGGTGGTGGCAGTGGCGATGACACAATGGTGGTGGTGGTGACGATAGTGGCAGCGACGGCACAATGATGGTGGTAGTCGAAGGCGAGTATTGAAAAGTTAAGAATGTAAAATATATTAAAGGTATAGTTGTCAATTACGAGGAATTTATAAAATATTTACTGACTAACGTTTTTAGCATTAAGTGATAAGTAGATAACTTGTTACTTAAAATTTTAGCATATTTTTAAGCAATGTTTAAAATATTAAATGGTATGAGTTTTAGGTTATCAAACAATTTTAATTCATCAAGTGCTTAAAATATTCAAATTTAAGTCTTAAGTGGTGTTATCAAACAACCCCTAATTCTTACTCGTTTTTAAATTCAAATTTATATTTGGATAAAAAATTTCTAAAAATATTCTCCAACGTTAGATCACACCTATATTAAATCAAGAAAGACTCATTTTTTTATTCAAATTGCGGGAGACTCTAATCCATATCTAAATTTTTAATTGTGAGATTTTACTATTCTTTAAAGATCCAATAGTCATATTTTATCTTCTTTTTTTTTAAATTTGGTTTTATCCTCATTTCAATTTAGATTTCTCTTCCTTTAAATTTGAGTTTCTCCATTGGAGATGTGTATAAAAAATCAAGTTTTTTACCCTTTTTTTTACTCAAATTTAGGTATGGATTTGAGTTTCAATTGGAGATGGTGTAGTATGTATTACTTTTCACTACAAATATTCATTAAGTTCTATCATTTTTATTTTATATCATTAATAAAGTCTTATTTTTAATGTTTTATTTCAATGAAGTCCTAATGCCATTATATTTCAAATTTACCTTTAACTTTTAATTAAAAAACCCTTTCATTCTTTATAGTATGTTATAATTCCAACAACACACTCTCGGTGGGGTTTTTCAATTTCTATGTGTTCCTTTTGCTCAACAATGGTGACGTACTTTTTTTAGTAGAAATTATACATTGAATTTTTTTTGCCCTTTTGTTCTCACTTTTCGCTCATATAAAAATTGCTAAATTTAAGAAATATACTATTGTTATACACCAACCCTTATTTAACTCAATTTTATATTTTTTTAGAGTGGATCAATTTTCATCCCTTTTGATATAAGTTAATTTACTTATTTTTTTTCTAAAAATAATGTTGAGTTATTATGGAAACTACTGTTACAGATACATGAATACTCAATTTTTTTTAGATAATAATATTCACTTCAATCGCGATTTTAAAAGTACTAAAGTTCTCACCATAAAATTCTTCACCATTGAGAATACATAAAATCCAAAGCCTTTGTTGCATCCTATAATGGCCATTCGAAAAATTATTAGTAATTTAATTTTTCATAAAACTAGCAAGTAAGCAATACATAATTTAAAATACAAGAAATCGAAGTTTGTATGAATAGAAAAAGACTATTTTTATATCTCCAATATCATAGGCATGTCAATATTTGTCAAGAAAATTATAGATTTGGAACAAAATATAGTATTTATGAAATTTAGGAATTCATTCAAATAAATTATCAAGAGTAGGACTTCATTGGCATAAAATAAATATGATAAGACTTAATTAATGGATATTTAAGGTGGAGATAATGTAATACTTATTAATAATTTTTTCGTATGGGCGTGACCATGCGGGTTTTCCCACTGTGTAATGTCTGATTTGAACTATAATTACTAACTCAGAAGAGCAGCCCATCACCACAGTGGTAAATCACGTTGCTCCTGAATCGAACCTTGCTTAATAACCACGTGAAAGTCAAAGACGACCTTAAACGAGTACGGCATACCAATAAATCATCAGCTCGGGTGATCTTTGTGTTATATTGAAATACTAGTAAGTGTCCGTGCATTAAGGCACTACGTTACTCGTAAAACATTGTAAATATTTGTTCATAAATAAAGGCAATATATAATACAATATCAACAATACAATGATATTAACATTGTTTAACGTGTATGCAGAACATATATAATCAAAACTTTATATAATGAAAGTCACATTATAATTACTGCAACATATTAATTCAAACATATGAGAAAATATAATTATTATTGATCAAACATCCATGATTTCAACATTTTTAATAAATTCTATCTCAAATTTTAAAAAAATATAACTATTTATTTTTCTACAGGTGTCTACCTAAAGTTAATAATATTATTTCTGCACCATTTTTCAATGTGAGTTCATGTAAATTTTGTGAGGAAATCATCCAAAAGTTTCACACAAATTCTCATAAATGTAAAAACTTTTGTTGAGAAAGTAAGATCAGTTTCTATTTGAGTTCAACTTGAATATTTGTAAAATTCAATCGAATTTAAGTTTGAGTAAAAATTTGTATTTATACTCGACAGTCAAATTCAGCTCAATTCGAGTATTAATCATAATTACGTCAAACCGAGAATTAAATTTAAGTTCGACTCAATTAACACTTTTATCTTAAACCTACAAATTAATTCTTATATATTCTCATTCACAGTGATACCATAATTTTTTTTTAATTTAATTATTATTTATTATTTTTACATTCAATTTCAATTTGACTTCAACTTGAATACTCGTAAAATTCAAACAAAGTTAAGTTTAAGTAAGAATATATACTTTATACTCGACAATAAAATTCATCTCAATTCGAATCCTAATTATAATCACTTAGAACCGATAATCAAATAAAATGAAAGAATTCTTGTAATTTTTAAGCAGGGAAAAAATTTGGAAGAGGAGTTTTGATTAGTTGATCAATAATTTTAAAATAATTTGAGCCGCGAAAAGTTCAAGACAAACAATGATAACTCATTATGTAGATATATCACAAATTACATATATTGTTCGTCTATTATACCATTAGAATATTATAGTATTCTTTTTTCAATACAAAATATGACCTATATTATAATCATTCGACTCATTTTCACGCAAAGAATCTATATTTAACGTCCATTTGTTTATTTTTGAAATGCCTAAAAATAATTATTAATTATATAGAATTATAATTAACTACTTAATTAATGTGTTATCAATTGATTTGTATATTGGTCGTCATAGTATGTGAAAGGGCGAGAGAGCTGGCTGAGAGAGATGTTTATTCACCTAATATACTATTGGAATATTACAGTATTTTTATTTCAATACAAAATATGACCTATAATATAATCATTCGACTCGTTTTCAAGAAAAGAATCTGTATATTTAAGGTCCATTTGTTTATTTGAAATTTTTAAAAATAATCCTCAATTATATAGGATCATAATTAACGACCTAATTAATGTGTTAGTAATTACTTTTTATGCAGGTCTTCACAGTATGTAAAAGGGGAGAGAGGTAACTGAGAGAGACGTGTGAACTGCATGAGCATCAGATAATATGAAATAATATGAGATAGAGAGAGAGAGAGTTATAAGAGAGATAAGAATCATTTGCCTATTATACAATTCGAATATTATAATATTTTTATTTCAATATGAAATACGACCTATATTACAGTCATTCGACTAATTTTCACACAAAGAATCTATATATTTAAGGCCCATTTATTTATTTGAAATTTCTAAAAATAATCCTTAATTATATAGAATTATAATTAACGATCCAATTAATGTGTTAGTAATTAATTTTTATATTTGTTGTCACAGTAAGTGAGAGGGAGAGAGAGATGATTGAGAGAGACGTGTGAACTGCATGAACATCAGATAATATGAGATAGAGAGAGTAATATGAGCTATAGAAGTCTTAAAATTATGGAAGGAATGAAAGTTTTGTTCAAAAAATTAGAGGGAGAGAGAATTTTGAATTAGGACCGTTAGATTAATAATCTCTTCAAACGAGTTGAGTCGCGAAAAGTTCAAGACAAACAATATAACTACTTTATTATATAGATAGGTAAATAATTAGTTTTCCCAATTTGATTGCACCAATTGTTCTTGAATTGCTTCATCGAGGAATTATGTTAAATACAACTCAGTCTCCTTTTATTTATTTTTTTGATTAGGAAAATAGAAAATTTCATTCAAGTAGGAAAATTTTGATTACAATCAGAAAAAAACAAAGCCTTAAACTCTAACGGGGGACAGCTGACCCAATTAACTGCTATAGAATCGGAAAGTGCAGCTCCAGCCACCCATAAGGTTTTTTTCTCCCCCAAACAATTTCTTATAAAGAGGATCTCAATTCTCAACCCTAGATAATAACGTGAAAAACAACCCAGAAAATTAAAGGCAGCTTTCCAATCCTCCTGCTTTATTTATTCCCGAACAATGCTACACAGACTTAAAAAATGAACTTTAAAAACTGGCTGGATGATACTGTTATATTTGTCATAAGCAATACTACACAAATTTAAAAAAATTGACTTAAAAACTTGACTTGATGATGTGACTATTATATTTGTCATTAATTTAACTGTAGGTTTCAGTATGTATTGGGACCTACTACTTATTTCATGGTCGTAATTCACCAAATCAATTTTTTAAGTTTATTTTACATTTTTCTTTATTCCCCAAGATTTTTTTTAAAATTTCAAATGTGTAAAAGTGAAATTAACAACACTATTATGATCATGTCAGAGTATTAGATTGCTATTTTTGATCTACTTTTTTTTGTCAATGTAGCTGTCGCATTACTCCACACGAAAGAGTATATCCTATTTATTTACGTCTATATCTTTTATTATATCTATTATTTATTTATTAAATATTATGTACACTTTAATTTTATAGATAAACATAAACTAAAATATTAATTTATAATTTTTTCATCTTATCCAACATAAAAAAATTGAAAAATAAATCTTTCCTAATAATTTTATTCCTCCTACAAAATAAAAAAGTAGTGATGGAAAAGTTATTAAATAAATATTCCTGGCCCGTGGGAGAAGTTAATAATAACTCTGTATATTACGCGCATATGCACATCCAGCTCCACCCCCCACTTCTCTCGCTTTCTTTTTCATTGTGTTCATTGTAGTCGTTGATTTGTGGTTGGCTACCGGGGTCCGGCTCCTCTGCGTTGAAGAAGTAACCGCACACTGTGCGTTTAAATGGAACGGCGCCGTTTTTGGCTGCCTTTTGCAATTTTTTTTTTTAATTCCCCCTTACCCAAAACGACGTCGTTTTGGTCCTTTGAATCAGACATCAGGTCTTCTTCTTCCTTCGGCTTCAATAGACTCAGCCTCAGGCGCTCTCTCTCTCTCTCTCTCTCTCTCTCTCTCTCTCTCTCCTACCTCCGGCGACAAAAAAGCTCTTCTTCTTCCTTCGGTTGATCGCTGAAGAGTACCCAGGTTTGTGCTGCTATTTTGGGTAATTGATTTTGCGAAAATAGACCTAATTGTAGATTTTGTGGACTGAATGCAATATGAAATTTGGTTTGTGATGTTTTTATTTTTGTTAAAATGCTATTGTACATTATGCGTATTGGATAACTTTCAATTTTGTGTTGAATTTGCTGGTGTCAACAAAGCAGTTTGATGTTGTTCATGAGGTGTACATGGGTGCTTCCAGATTCGGAATAGAAATTGATGCTTGTAGTTTGAATATAATTATGAAAGAGTTGTGTAAGAATGGATGTGTTTGGGAATTGGGATAAATCAAAAATGTATGGATTCTTTCAATTTTGTGTTGAATTTGCTGGTGTCAACAGAGCAGTTTGATGTTGTTCATGAGGTGTACATGGGTGCTTCCAGATTGGGAATAGAAATTGATGCTTGTAGTTTGAATATAATTATGAAAGGGTTGTGTAAGAATGGATGTGTTTGGGAATTGGGATAAATCAAAACTGAATGGATCATAATTTCTAATGAGAAGACTGAGCATACCCATACTTTTTCTTTTTTAATTTTTTTTTTGTTGAGACTTGAACAATATACTAGTTGCTGATTTGAAAATTATTTGTGGAAGTATTGTTTTGAAAATTGCTTTTTTGTTGCTTTAAATGCAAGAATGGAAGTAGTAATGAATTTATTTCCCTGATATGTAAACAAATTGTATTTTTGATAGGATGTAAACAAATCCTTAATCTAGTTGGTTGTAGGAAACTGCACATATCAGTGTACATGATGATTATAGCAGTGATTTACAGGACGCTAACAACTTCATTATACCAGCAAAACTGTATGGATTATAGCAGTGATTTACAGGACAAAAAAATGGGCAAGAGGCTAATGTTTCTAGGGATGACTGGACCACCAAAAATGGCATAAGATATGTAGGCCAACTACATATATATGCATGTGTTGCTTATATATATTCATATATATACATATGTTGAGAGAGAGAGAGAGAAAGAGAGATTGGAAAAAGGATGCCAAATATATGATATGCAGTCCATTCTTCCAATGTCCCAGCAGGCCTCTTGTGCAACTAATTTGGGATTATGCTAAACTTTGTGAAACTTGATTTCATTAATTTTAATTTATTCCAAATGTGTAAAATCATATCTTTTGGCATTTCAAACCTATCAATTTTATTCTCTTGCATATCATATATTTGGCTGTTTTTGCACCTTTTGCTTCACTGTCCATAGAATTGTTTTGGCATTCTCATAAGCCAGCAAACATAGCAGTATGTGTGCTGCTATGTTTTCTGCTATGTGTGCTACTATGTTTGCTGCTATGTGTGCTGAATATCATTATGCTGCAATCTTGAGTTTTAATATCATTGTCCTTTCATGTATGTAGTGTTGAAAAATGGCATCTTCAAGCACGGCAACAAGCAATGAAGGGTTAACATTTCGCAATAGCACTTGTCCCATTTGTACCAAAAAAGCGATTATCCAAGTTTCCGAATCTGAAAAAAATCCTGGGAAGCTATATTGCAGATGTCCAGACGATTTCAATCACTATTTTAAGTGGATGACTCCTATTACAAATGAAAGGATGGATGTCCGACGAATTGTAGACGATGTACGACGAATTGAAGACGATGTATGACAAATTGAAGACAATGTACGACAAATTAAAGACAATGTAATGACAATGAAGTCAAATATGTTTGTACTCACGTTACTAGTGATGCTTCTTATATTTGTAATTCTAGTGAAGTAGAGCTGTAAGAGCAATGATGTAATGATGAAGAAAAAGTTGTGAATGAACTTGCCCGTTTAATTTGAATGAAATTGTGGGTTTTGTATATTGTTGTGACTTGGAAGATCACATTCATTAAAAAGAGATCACATTCATTAAAAAAAGATCACATTCATTAAAAATACAACAAGCATCCTTACAAGTTCATTAAAAATACAACAAGCATCCTCACATTCATCAAACAAGCATTCTCCAACCATTCTCCAACCATTCTTTGTTCAAGCATCCTCACATTCATCAACCAAGCATTCTCCAACCATTCTTTGTTCAAGCATCCTCACATTCATCAAACAAGCATCCTCACATTCATCAAACAAGCATCCTCAAACAAGCATTCTCCAATGCATCCTTTGTTCAACCATCCTCCAAGCATTCTCCAACCATCCTTACAAGTTGTATCTCCCATTCACGAAATTTGATTCAGCGTCATTTAAAGAATGCACATATGTTGAATCAGTCGGAGTACCCTACATTAATGAGAAGGGGTCAAACAAAGAAACTTGATAAATATGTGAATCAATAAATTTCACAATAAGGTCACATACCATAACACTTTGTACACTATTTGAAGCTTGAGAAGACATCGAATGACCATATGCTGATGTACACGGGTGAGTGAAACATTGTACCTGGAATACAAAAATACTTACAATTATGTTTATAAACATAGGAAGTGAATAAAAATATGAAGTGAATTAAAAAAATCTACAATTATATTTATACGATACCATAGACATATGTGATGGTTGGGAAGCTCTTTTTTTCCTCTTTGTTGCTTTCTCATGCCAAGATTTTAGTCGACCCCAACCCTTGTAACCACCTTCTTTTCTTTTTAAACCTTTAACTTGGAGAAGTTTTGGGTCAACATTTTCTAATCCACTTGGGTCAACATTTTCATGGATTGGATCATCGCCACCATCACCATTTGATGCATACATACTATCCACTTCTTTGAACAATTCCTCAACACCACGTGACACCAATTCATATGCAGGTTGAAGACCAGAGCATCGAGCAGCTAGTTGTACCATTCTAGGACAAAGCTGCCTGTACCGTGACGCCACCATCAACTTGGGATTCTCTTCATTTGACATTAAAATGGGGGCTGTCCTACAACTCATTCTTGCATCTCGTCTCCATCTCTTACATATGTATTGCTCGGGAATTTGTTTCAAAGCATTTTGGCAAAGGTGCCAAGTACATAACCCATGGTATGTCTCTGGCATGACAATAGAAATAGCCTTAGCCATCGCTTGATCTTGGTCCGTGAAGATGGTAATAGGATATTTCTCAGACATAGCTTGTAGGAATGTCTCAAACAACCACTGAAATGATGCTGCCGTTTCATCATACAATAATGCAGCTCCAAATAATACTGTCTCCCTGAAATGATTGAACCCAGTAAAACATGCAAAGGGCCGATACTCCTTGTTCGTTCTGAAAGTAGTGTCGAATGAGACAACATCTCCAAAGTTGCCATAGTCAACAATCATCACTGGATCGGCCCAAAAAATATTAGTAATATGCTCCTCCGCATCCAATTGCACTTCATAATAGAATGATGGATTTTTAGCTGCTTCCGCTTGAAAATACTTCAACAAACTAGCCGCCTCACCATACATCAAGTCTCGTTGCCTCCTTTCACGAAGGTAATTCTTTTGGTCTCGACGAGTAAAACCAAGACTTTCCTTTCCTCTAGACTGAGTACTTAAAAGTTCATAGGAAGCCTTAAGTGACAATCCACAATCCGCTGCCATATCAATATTAATGCCTTGTGCTTCGGTAACCTTCCGTTGAGATGGCATCATATGCATACATTCAGTAAGGTGCAAAGGATGGTTGTGGTTGTCCTCCCACTTCGTCACAACAAATTTACCAATATCTCTGTTAAGAGATATGCACATATGAGTTTCGCAATTTGTTCGTGTCTCTGCTCGAGGCTTCTTTGTTTGGCTGTCTCTTTTATCACGACCCCTTTTACCTTGTTTACAACAAACATATTTTCTGTAAATGACGACGCCATCTTTCAAACTTTTATTCTGAGAGTCTTTTCTCACGCTAAATCCCACAGACCCTCCATAACTATTGTAAAACGCATAAGCATCTTCCTCCACATCAAATTGCATACCAATATGAGGTATATTCTCTTTCGCATTAACTCCCAAATTATCCATCATAATATCCTACAATAAGAAATTTAATTGAATAAGACTATTTGTTGTTAATGAAACACATACTATATGTAGAAACAAGGTAAACATTTCTACCTTGGCTATTTCTGCAACTGCCTAAAAAAAGAACATAATTATCAACAAGGTAAACATTTCTAGATGCAGATGATACACCAACTATTGTGAAACCATCCATAACTAATAGAAAAATGTCACACCGGGAAAAATAGCTACCAAAAATTGGTTATATAGCATACCAGAGCTCAAGTCAAAAAACAATTACCTTAAATGGAATTCAGAATCCATGGAAAATATGTTCTTTTTAAGTTCTAAGAGACGAATTTGTGAAAGGAAATAGACAACACGTCGTTTTGAAACACAAGTCAAATCAAAAAAATAAAATGGTAACTAGGTTTGGCACTCATGCAAATGAACAATAACTACCCAAAGTCGTATTGGTGCCATCAAAGAGAACATGGACATTAGATTATTTTGTCAATCAATAAAAAAAGCAACATTGTAAGAAAGAGAAAGAGAAATATGCTTGTTATAGAATCATAGTAAGACTCAAACGCAGAGTGTATTATGAATACATCATTATGTTGTTGAAAATGGCCATTCTGGGTTGTATTATGAAAGGAGTAAGGTATTTGTTTTTTTGGAGCAGATATTAGGAATATGTGGTTCATATAGACGGTATTAGATTAGAACTCATGGTTGATAGCACCGTGCTATGCAGCACAAATCACAGGCCAGCTCAATTTCCTTTTTTCTTTTAATCAAAGGGCTGTTGTTTATATATGTAAATGGCCTTCTATTAAACCTAAAATTTCATATGTAGAGTGAATTTTGGCTTGGGGGTTTTTGTCTTTTCAATATTTTTGTAGTACTGGCCTGTGTTGGAAAACATTTCATTCATGGAACAAAGATTAGTAAGGCTTTTAGGATAACGTGTGTGTGTGCTCGCAGGCATGTAACTTGCCTTGTTGGAGTTGCTAAATTTATAATGTATCCTATGTTGTATGGATCATCGGAGAAAAATGTATGGCTTAGATTCAACATATGGTTACATGGAAAATGACACAATAATTTTAAGAAAAACTAAGGAAATAGGAACAACAAAAATAATAAGTGAGAGGCATATTTGTATGCATAAACCATATTTGTAAAATCCCATCCCTAGTTTTCTGGATTATGAACAAAACTGAAAGTCACCTGCTACTTCGCTATTACAGATCCTTCTGGCAACCTCCCAGGAATCTTAAACAAGTTGATCTCATTATCACTTCAGCACACATACACACGCTGAGTTTTAAACAGGCACAGAGGTTCGTTCTTTTCTCAGATTTTTTACATCGTCTTCATGTACACAGGCTGGAGAAGAAGAAAGCGGGAGAAGAAGAAAGCGGGGGAAAATTTTGTTGGATTCAGACTAGCCCAAAACGACGTCGTTTTGGGTAGGGGGAATTAAAAAAAAAAATTACAAAGGCAGCCGAAAACGGCGCCGTTCCATTTAAACGCAGAGTGTGCGGTTAGTGCTAAAGGCAGAGGAGCCGGACCCTTGGCTACCGACTTCGTAGGAACAAATATACCCAAACAGAACCTTAGTTAGCTCCTTCGTGTTTTCTCTTTTTTGCCCCTCAAATCCATGTCCTTCAACTTTCTGTCAACCTATGTTTGCACCCGTAGCCTGCCAACTTGGACCGAGTTAGACACAAGTCGTGATTCTACGACCTTGAACAATGAACCAGCTCTCCTCTCTACAATCGACCCGTCAAGCATCGCCAAGCTTGTGGAAACGAAAGACCAGACGTGGCTCAGAGGGCAGGGTGGAGTTGAAGGGTTAGTTTCAGCTCTGAAAACTCATGCAGAGCACCGGATCCAAGACAATAGCACAGACATTAAAAAACGACGAAGAGACTATATTACAATACTTTTAATACATTGAGTGTGTAATATAAAAAATTTAATATTTGAGAGTACAAAGCAAAAATTTTTAAATCTTTCAAGATACCAAGTGCAATTCACCCTTATACTTTACGCAACAACTACTTCGTCCTTAAAAAATTTCTAAGAAAAAATAAAATAATAACCCCTAAAGTTTTCAGTTTTCAATTTGTGTCACGTGTCTAATCAAAAATTATAATATACATTGATTAATGAAAGTGAGTCTAAGGTCATGGTTAGTAAATTTTGAACGACCATTTTTTATTGGCCCAAAGTAACACAAATTAAAAACCCGAAACTTAGACTAAAAGATTTAAAAGAATGAGTACCAAAATATCACAAAACACATATTTAAAACATTATTAACGAATCTTATTTTAAACTTTTTTTTTTTTTTTTTGCTTTGGATATTTTTGTCACAGGTACTTTGCAAGAAACACCCTGGAAGATTCCCTCTCTGTAGACAAGTTGATGAATTGATCTCAGCCATCCATGTCAGCGTTCGGGCCCACCGAATGATGTGTCCACTAGCTATTTTACGCGGCCAATTACAGCCTATATATGGTTTACCCACAGGGGTTGTATTGCCAGAACAAGTATAGTTTGCTTATCAAGCTCACCATATTGCCTCTTGTTTGTTCACGCCAAGAAATTTAGTATAGTGTCTGCAATTTTTCATGCAAACCAGCGTTGCCATTAAGCCTTTGGAACAAATACTTATTGCAGACAGCCCACAAAGAGCCTGTAACATTTTGTCTTGGAAGCTTTCAAAGATCTCACCATTATTAACCATCTAGTCTGTGCTGCGCTCTCACTTGGTTTCGGCATCTAACGGGCCAACTCGGACCCAATTAGACATGCTTTGTGATTCTACGACATTGCCCATCGAACCACCTCTCTTCTCTACAATCGACCCATCAAGAATCGCCAAGCTTGTGAAGACGAAAGACCTGACGTGGCTTAGAGAGCAGGGTGGAGTTGAAGGGTTAGTTTCAGCTCTGAAAACTCATGCAGAGCACGGGATCCAAGACAATAGAACATACATTAACAAACGACGAAGAGTCTTTGGTTCCAATTTTTATGGAGAGGACAAACCTGCAAAGAAATTCCACCATTTTGGATTGGAAGCGCTTAAACATCCCATGATTGTCATCCTACTTGTTTGTGCTGTCCTCTCTGTTTTTTTTGGCATTAAAGAAAATGGCCGGAGAGAAGGATGGTGTGAAGGAGTAACCAAACTTGTTGCAATTCTTATAGCTGTGACGATCTCTGCCGTAAGTAACTTTTTGCCACACAGGTTGTGTCACCAGTTATCTGAAGCAAGTAGTCATATCCCTCAGGTTTATGTTGTGAGAAGCAGCCAGTGGCAATGGATATCAATTCCCAGAATTGTGGTTGGGGATGTAGTTTTCTTGAAGCCTGGAGACCTAGTTCCTGCTGATGGACTCTTCTTAAGTGGGCGCTCATTACAGGTTAGGTTGACGAGTAGGCCGAGTCGCATCCGACTCATACCTTCCGTGACATGGTTCAAGTTCACGGTGTTGGTTATCGATTTAGAGAGCTTTGAGACACATCGGTCGCAGCATGGTATCGAACAATACAATCTAAAAGAAAATGTTGAATATGACAAGAATTTTAGGTCATATCACGGCGTCACGAAAATGTATCGGACAATTCGGTGACAATTATTCGACGACTAGGGATTGACTTGGATATAACTCGACCTAGTCGTGCGAAATTCAGGATTGATATGTATCTTGTATCGGTATCGTCACGAAAGGTGTCGAGTTGAATACAACTAGACCAACTCATATCAGACGATACTTTGAACCATGTTCCGAGACGATACCGTTACATGATATGTATAAACTCTAAATCTTGCACGATTGACCGGTCGTCAGAGTTGTATCCGATGAATGAATGTTGGTTTATTTCAATTCCAAAATCATGTTATATAACTATAGAAGCTAGTACATGAAAAAATAATAATTATGGTGTTATTACGTTAAAAGATCATAAATAAAGCGCGGGTTTAATGTTCAAAATGAGAAGATGTTATCCTTTATCAAAAAATTGTTGACTTTTAGAACAAGTCACAGTATAATTGAAGAACCCATCTTCACGTGACTTGCATACGAGTGGCATCATCTCTGCCCCTTTACTCCACAGCCTCATGTTTAAGCATCTCCCCGGTTTTCGGGTCAAAACGGTCCGTTTTACTTTTAACCCTTATCGACCCGTTATTACCCATCCGTAACAGCGTGAAATCAAAAAGGACCCATATAGCGTCATGTAACCCATTTATAATCGTGAATAGCTAAGCTTCTCGTGCTTATTTTGAGGGTTTTTGTTGCGTGGATATGCCTATTTTACATGTCTATCTATGCATCCACCTACCTACCTGTTGATCTATTTATTTATTAGGGAGAATTACACCCAGATCCTTTTTAGGTTTGTCACTTAATCATTCAGACCCCTTGACATTTGAAATATTACACACAGACCCCCTGAAGTTTGTACGCGCATAACACTTAGACCCCTACTGTAAATATATCCGTTAATAAATTACACTTAGACCCCTTAAAGTTTGTAGGTATATAATACTCAGATTCCTTAAGTTTAAAATATTATACTTAGACCAAAAATACTCTAATCAAATATAGAATATCAAATATTTTAAATTTCATAACCAAAATTCATGTTCTATTGTATCATTTATTGAAATAAAATTAAAAAATTAAAAATTAATTTTTTCTTAAAAAATGGTAATTAGTGTACAATTATACTATCTATTGGAATAAAGCTAAAAAATCAAATAAGGGGTCTAAGTCATTCATAATAGAACATAAATTTTACATCTAAAATTCATGTTCTATTATGTCATTTATTAAAATAAAATCAAAAAAAAACCTAGTTTAAAAAAAAAATCATAGTTAGTATATAATTATACTATCTATTAGAATAAAACTAAAAAATTAAACAAGAGATCAAACTATAATGGACACAATATCTTTTAACTTTAATTTGGGTAGTTTGGTATTTTAATTTGGTCGTTTAAACGACCAAATTAAATTTTAATAGACAATATAATTGTACACTAATCACGATTTTTTAAGAAAAATTGAATTTTTATTTTTGATTTTATTTCAATAAAATATTCAATAGAACATGAATTTTAATTGTAAACTTTAAAATATTTGATATTTTATCTTTGATTGAAATATTTTTGGTCTAAGTATAATATTTTAAACTTAAAGGGTCTAAATAATATATATTTACAAATTTTAGGGGGTATGGGTGTAATTTATTAATGAATATATTTAAAGCAGGGGTCTAAGTGTTACACGCGTACAAACCTCAAGGGGTCTGCGTATAATATTTCAAATGTCAGTGGGTCTGAGTGATTAAGTGACAAACCTCAGGGGGTGTAGGTGTAATTCTCCCTATTTATTATTATGAGCAAAAGCTAAAAGTGGGGTGCTGGTTACAGGTAAAGGAGGGACAAACTGAACGTGTGGAAGTTGTTGGCCACGACAATCCATTCTTGTGTTGTGGCAGTGAAGTGGTTGGTGGGCATGCTCGAATGCTTGTTACTGCAGTTGGGAAGAACAGATGGACCCAGAAAATTCATTTACAAGGGGAAATGATAAATCAGTCCCAACAACTAATCTCATTGATTGGTAAATTTGGTCATGCAATGGCTTTCGTGATTCTCTTGGTTAATTTGGCTCAATTGTTTTCCGGGAAAATATGCAATGGCCAAGGAAAGAGGATAATTATTGGAGGGGAAGAACCTATCCCTATCGTTGATGTTTTGAAAGCTTTAGTTGGAATTGTAGCTACTCCAGCCATGGTTGCAGCAACCTCAGCTCCAGAAGGTCTGTTGTTGGCTGTCAAGATTACTCTTGCTTATTCAATGAAGAGAATGTTGAATGATGATAAAGTTGTGCTGAGGAGACCTTCAGTCTGTGATGCAATTGGATCGGTTACCAACATATGCACCAACATGACTGGCAGTCTGATCGACTACGACGAGGTATAATGTCAGTGCCATGTACCTCAAAAAAATGCATCTGGGATTCTTTGAATTTGTGTCTAATTTCCTCTCGTATCAGTTAGATTAGAATATGGGCTGGGTAAACATCCGATTATATGTTTTCCATCACTGATCACTTTATTTGCTCCACTCTCTGTTCTTCTCGCTGGTTTTTCAGCACCCTTTTAGGAAAAACTTTATTCACACCCCTTTTAGATTGACATTTCTTTAATTAAACCCCTTCTATTTTCAAAAGAGAGTGTTTTCAAACTTATACTCAAAAGAGAGTGTTTTTCAAACTATTTTCTAAATTCAGGTACTTTTAAAACCTTCATTCTAATCAACATCTTTGAAAAACTAACGGCTTTTGGTATAAAAAGTCAATTGCAATTACATTTTTAAAAGTACCTGGAAAATAGTTTAAAAAGCACCATCTTTTTAGGTGTAAGTTTGAAAAACCCGATGCGTAAGGGTAAAACCTCCCCTCCTTCTTCTCCAACAGAATCTTGCCCCTCTCATCCGACATATCTCATGACCTCCATTCTTCGTCTCTTTGTACAACCAACAGCACCAACTTGTCCTCTATTCTAATTCCCCTGTATTTGTATTATTGTGAAAAAAGTAAAAGAGTTCTGGCTGGATTTGAGGTCCGTTGTACCAGTTACTGCCAATTTGACTGCACCAGCTGTTATTGAATTGCTTCACCAAGGAATCGGTCTAAATGCAGGTTTGTTCCAATCTTCCCAAAATCCCATCGAAAAAGTAATTTTCGATTGGGCCAGTCAAACCGGAATGAGCATAGAATCATTGAACAGAAATTGTACCATTCTTGAAATTAAACCCTTTAGCTCAGAAGATAGACAAAGCGCGGTTTTGATAAGAAAGAATGGCGACAACATGATTCATGCGCACCATAAAGGAGCTCCTGAGGTGATAATACCCTCATGCTCTCACTATTATGAAGCCAACGGAACTGTCAAACTCATTAACCAAGATGCAAGGATGTCGTTGGATCAAATACTTGAAGGCATGTCAAAGAATGGCCTCAGGTGCATTGCTTTCGCTCATAAACCAGATTGTTTTCCTCATCGACAGTTGATCTTATTAGGACTTGTTGGTCTAAAAAACTCGCTTAGAGATGGAGTTGAAGATTTTGTTAAAGATTGCCAACGTGCTAGAGTGAACGTCAAGATCATCACAGGAAACAACATTCAAACTGCCAGAGCTATAGCCACGAAATGTGGTGTAGTTGGGGAGAATGAACAATCTGGAGAAGTAGTACGAGGTGTGGAATTTCGGCAGTACACTCTAGAGGAGAGAATGGAAAAAGTTGACAACATCTGTGTGATGGCAGAAGCCAGCCCCCAAGATAAATTGCTTATGGTGCAATGCTTGAAACAGAAGGGCCATGTTGTTGCAGCTATTGGGTGTGGCATTGGAGATGTGCAGGCATTGAGGGAAGCTGATGTAGGACTATGTCTTGGTACTCAAGGTGCCGATATAGCCTGGGCCTGCTCAGATATTGTCATCCAGGACAAAAATCTGGCTTCTGTAATAAGCATTTTGAGTTGGGGAAGAGGCATTTTTGAGAGAGTGCAGATATACACTCAGTTCCTACTCACTGCCAGTTTTGTTGCTCTGGTGACCGACTTTGTGATGGCGATTTCAACCAGTGAACCCCCGAATATTGGTGCAGTGGCATTGTTATCAGCTGGTAAAGTCCCATATCCAGTTCTTCAAATAATGTGGGTGAAGCTGATGATGGATACATTGGCTGCTCTGGCTGTGATTATAAAGCAGCCTGCTGAAGAGCTTATGAACTGACCACCTCGGGGAAGGAATGAACCTCTAATGACCAACATCATGCTGAAGAACATAATGGTTCAAGCTTTATATCAGATAGCCATCCTCCTAACCATACATTTGAAGGGAAAATCAATCTTCAATGTCGATCCGAATGCAAACGGCACATTGATCCTCAATACTTATGTTCTCTGCCAGATATTCACCATATTCAATGTTGAGAAGAATGTATTTCAGGATATAAGAAAGAAAAAACTGTTCTGGGGGATCATTGGGATAATCATTATTCTTCAAGTGCTGATGGTGGAAGTTCTGGACAGGTTTGCAGACACTGCAAGGCTCGATTGGGGTCGATGGGGCACAAGTATTGCACTTGCTGCTGTTTCTTGGCCAATAAGTTGGATTGTGAAGTGCATATCTGAACTAGAAGCAGCCATTTTTTAGCAGTTCCAATTGGCCAAAATAGGAGTATACAGTCGAATGATTGTGATCTATGAAGCATGGATACTCTGTTAAGGTATATACCATATGTATTTTTCTTTTTTCTGCAATGGGTTAGTTTAATTTTAATAATTTGTGAAGTGGGTTTTGTTTATTCATGATTTCCAATTGTATTTAGAGATAAATATGCGACTGACTTCGATTATAATTGAGTTTTTTGGTTTTTGAGTTCTTTCGCTTCTCGGTTTACTCAATCTTCCCTTATTGGAATTGCTTATGTTACTTTAATTTACGTTGTTGAATGCTTTAGTTTTTCCTCTTATATTGCAATCCAATCATATCTTGCCCTTTCTATCGTGTGGTTTTCTTTGCCGAATGTATTGTATTGATGTAAATTTTCTTTTGGTTTGTGATAGAATAAACTTTCAAAATTCAAAGAGAGTGGTAGGTTAATGTTCCAGACTTCACTATCACAGGTTGTTAACTGTGATTGCTCTCGAGAATCCAATCCTGTCTCTGAAAGCGATGAAACTACTTGTAACTTATATATTCAACGGGTCTAGCTAGCGTGTGAAACTATTTATGATTCTTACTGTTTTACTTTGATTTCGTTTAATTGGGTCTGTGTTAACTTGGTTAATTGCGTATTCATGCACGAATTGTGGATATAGGGGTTGCTCCATTATGTCAAGCATAGTTGCTATTGTTAATTGGGTATTCTTGTGGAGTAGCTATCGTAATCACAGGTTGTTAGCTATGATTGCTCTCTCTACAAATTTTGCAAGCTTTTTCGTAGTTTGAGTTAGATCCTAAAACATGTCTTTGCAGCATTATGAACTGACTCTTAAGAGATTTACTGATTGTTTTCTTTCTCTACAGGCAAAGGCTTCAAACATCAGCTTTGGGGGCAAGCAAAAATGTATTTCCTTCTTACCAACGAGTCTTTTGTCTAATAGTATTTTTTGACTTCTTAAAACTTTGTCTTCTTAAAGTCAAGAGATTCAAGTTTCCTAGGTAACAAAAAACGTAATTAGTTGGTAAAACGAACATCAGTTACTTGAACAAATTGTATCCAAGGGGTTTACCCTCGATTCTACTCAAACTCACGAGCCGAGCAATATAAACACGCCTCTACTCGCTGGAGACAGGCCAGAAATTTCCCTAGTTTCCAAAAAAAAACAATGTATTTCCTTCTTACAAACACAATCATGCTATGATACAATGTGCACACTTACACAAGTGCACAATTTCAACATGCCATCTTTGGCGCTCTAATCGCAAATTCTGGCAAAGTGTTGTGTCTCTGTACCAATGCCTCAACAGAATTTATTAGAGATCTGGCAAGAGAATTTTACCAAATTGGAACCATTTCCACATTGGAGATGAGAAAACTTCAAGGTTTCACCCAAACTCTTAAGCTGGGACAGGTTCAAGGACTTGGCCATTCTCAGTGGGAGCCAAACTGTCATAGTATTCCACCAAGACTTCCCAACCACCAGGGCACATGAATCCAACAGGCGGGTCTTCCTTGTTCTTCGCGAGTGTTCGCATCTGCAATATGCAAGCAAGCATTCAGAAACAACGTATATACCGTTACCAACACATAGAAACACAACCAAGATCTAGAATACTTGAATGTAATGCATTTTATTCCCATAGTTTTCTTGTTTCTTTTAGAATTCAAAGAGGTAGGCATCTGTGGAAAAAATGATACCTTGGTTCCCGAAATAAAGAGAAAATCTTGAGGCCTTGATGGATCAAAAAATGCCATTTTACTCTGAGTTTTATCATATGCAGCGACCTGCGCGCAGTTGCACTGAGCAATTAGATACTTGAATTTTCACCACAAATGTAACGAAAGAAGTGACATCGTTGTATCGATAACGAGGGTGGTTTGTATACCTTGAAAGGGAGGATCTTTAGCCGCTCAAGTCCAGGAGCCATGCTCAGTACCTTTTTGCCATGATCAGCATCATATAAATCTCTTTTCTCGATTGGATGGCTCATTCCAGCTGGATCTCGTCCGACAATGTAAAAGTTTGCACCTGCATTTATCCGAGCCTTTGCATGCCACTGCACCTCTGTTGGTCCAGCATAGTGCATGGGAGATGGGAATATAGAAACCACAGTAGTCTCTGGATCCAGAACACCGTCTTCAAGCACCTGAGGAAACGGTTGATTAATAAAGCCAAATCAGCAAAGGCCGGGGTCCCAAGCTTCCACCATATATCATTATCACAATCAGTGGACAAATGTGTTCTAGTTCACTAACAAGAATGTGCACTCTGATGACTTCTCAAACACTCACTATCTTTGGTTTATGTATTTGGGGATAGACACAGGGTTGAAACAGTAAAAACCCGGGAGAGAGAGCTGGGAAGCATGTCATGAATGAAGCTTCTCTAGTCTACTATGGCAAATTAACCTCTAGCCAGAGTATCGCAGATCACCGAATGGGGCTGCAGGAGACAAGCACCTATACCGCTTGCAACCCCACCACAATGCCACTGGCTTATAATCGATACACATAACGAACTCAGCCAAGAAGTCTTGCCACCTTGCTTGCTTAGGGCTGAGCTTAATCTGTGTTTGGAAATAGTTGGTAACCATGTCATCGGTTCGGACAATGAATTTTGACCCGAGTAGGTAATGTCTCCAAGTGTGTAGAAGTGCACTATGGCGGTCATCTTAATGTGAACCCCAACCACAAATCAATCCATGTATGGGAATTAAGTAAGAGCCAGAACATAAGAGTATACAAACCTTCTCATGTTGCTTCATTCGCCAAGTAAGAGGAACATCATCAGCCTTTGTGTAGCCTCCCAACGGATGGAGCAACAGGACAGGGTTCTTGTAGCCCATCTCAAGAAGTCGACGCCGTGTGTCAGTCATAAGCAAAGCATGGCCATTGTGCACAGGATTCCTCAACTGAAAAGCAAAAACTGCATCGGCACCCCGCCTGGTGAATTCCTCACGGAGTTCTGCTGGGGACAGTCGGAACCGATCAAGGCCATCATGGTACTTGATTTGTTCAATCACCTCCAGGTCACCTCCAATCAGCCAGTTTCCAGCATTGGCTATTGCTTCCTCAACATAAGGTAGGCCAGGGGCAGTGGTACCCCATGTTCTCGCTATTCTTTCTTCCTTGTTATGCTTGTAGATCTCAATGCTACAATTTCACCCAAAGCACAAAGCAAAAAGGTGAGAAACTGTTGCCAAGTCATTAAATTAAAGATTAAAAAATGAATTATGCCATTTTTAAGTGTCGACTGATTGAATTCAAACAATTATGTCACATATTTGATGCACAAATTTTCCACAAAAAACCAATATCATCAATAGGGCAATTTCCGACAAATTTCTTGCATAAAATAAAAATAAGCAAAGTGGGGGAGGGCTCGTAAAATCATCAATATTGCAATCAAATTATTGTGTTAATGTTGACAAAAAGCAGTCGGATCAATCATAGAGTTTTTAAAAACTGATCCATCACAGTCTTGGGACCAAATGCAGCAAAAAACAAAAAACCAATGGTTGATTTTCACAAGTTGCTACCTCTATTATTCACCATTTTTATTTTTTTATTTTTCGGGGTGTCTTGTACATGATTACTCCTTCGAACTCAAAGATTGTCATCGTGGCTTGAACTAGGTTAAAACATATCCATAAAGAACAAGGGTGACTAGCCCAACCACAGCTAAGGTTCCTCTATTTATCACTCCAAGGGCATGTTTGTTTTGGGGATAGCTATACATGGTATTGAGAAATGTATTCCTTACACTTTCAATATCAATGGAAATTAGTACCGGTAATAGAAAGTATTTCAATCTCCTCCCATATTTGTTAGTTCAATAGGTACTATGGTGGGCTCCACAAATTTATTCTTTCACATCTTGTATAATAAATATACAATTTTACCCTTAACATCATTCATTTCATTACTCCCTTTTGCACAATATTTGGTATAATACATGGTATGACAATCCATACGCTTAAACATAATACAAAAACAAATTTCAAAATAATATTTTTAAAAACTAAAAAAATTACCGCTGACACTGTACGCTTAAACATAATACAAGAAAAAAAATTCAAAATAATTTTTTTTTAAAAAATGAAAAATAATAAAAACTGTGACACTGTACGCTTAAACATAATACAAAAAAAAAATCAAAATATTTTTTTAAAATAAATTAAAAAAAAAAAACTGGTGACACTGTACACTTATAGTTTTAAAATCCGGCTTGGCCCGGCGGGTCAACCCGGTAAACCGGTGCTCAAACCGGGCCAGTTCTCTTAAAATACCGTTTGTGCATAGAAACCGGGATCAAACCGCTGAACCAGTCAAAAACCGGTGAACCCGTGAAAACCAGACGAGTTAACCAAACCAGACGGTTTAAAATTATTTGTATAAATGTAAGTTTTTTTGCACTTTTTGGGCATTTTGCCCTTTTGCCCTTTTGCCATAAATCGATCCAGTTCAGAGTTTCAAACCTCATTGTCCTAAATCGATCCATCCAAACCACGAGGCACCATCGACTGAGCACAGCTCCACGAGGCACCAGCGCCAAAGCATCGACTCCACGAGGCACCATCGACTGAGCACAACTCTACGAGGCACCAGCGACTGAGCAGCGACTCCACGAGGCACCATCGACTGAGCACAGCTCCACAAGGCACCAGCGACTGAGCAGCGACTCCACCAGGCACCAACGATTGAGCAGCGACTGAGCACAGCCTCTAGTCCAATGACGAGGTGAGTTCCCTCCCCCTTTCTCTCTCTCTCTCCATATATATATATATATGTATGTATATATATATATATATATATATATATATATATGTGTGTGTGTGTGTGTGTGTGTGTGTGTGTGTGTTTATGTTTATGTTTCTGTATCTGTAGTTTGTGTGAGAGAGAGTTCTGCAATATGGTGGTTCTCTGTTTTCTTGACACATATTGTTCTTGGATTTTTTGCACCACATTGTACAACAATCAAAATGGGTTTGTTCAAATTGACTATGTTTGATCAGTGTCATTGAATAATTTGTATTTGTTAGATCCCCAATCTCAAGACTCTATGATCAAGAAATGCATTTTGATTCCTATTTCTAGAAATCTAATGTTGTTGCATTATCAGTTTGAATACTTTGAAATTGGATACATGTTTAATAATTTTTTTCTACTTAATTTTACATGTTTGATATTATTTTTATAATTATTGTGATTTTTTAGCCTATTTATTAGTATTTATAATTATTTCTAAATTTTTTATTATATTATCGGTCCGACCAGTGACCCATTGACCCGGTCCCTTTGCTGGGTTGACGTTCGGGCTGGGTTTTAAAACTATGATAATACAATAAAAAAATTCAAAATAATTTTTTTTTTTAAAAATAAAAATAAAAAGGTGACACCGTACGCTTAAATATAATACAAGGAAAAATTCAAAATCAAAATTTTTTTCAAAAAAAAATAATAAAATTAAAAAATTAAAAATAGTTGGTGGTCAAATCTCATACTAACATTAAAAAGCCAAAGGGTAATTCAATCATTAACCTCCTTAATACCGTTGGTGGCTAAAACCCCAAAAATAATACCACCTCCTAGGTGATATTATATAAGCTCATGTACATGGATTTCGGTGGTTATAGCGAGCGGGTCGGTATTGCAATTCGAAAAATAGTACCACACGAAAAAAGATAAACAAACACGGTATTACTGGGCCCCACGTACTATTTTCCCTAATCCCACCTCCTTTTACCACCATTATCCTTCAAACAAATATGCCCCAAAAGTCTTATCAAAAATCATTGAATCAACATCAAATTCTAATGTTTGTTGAAGTCCACAATCAATGCAAAGACCATAATAAATTAAGTCAACAAATTAAATTAGTACATTATATCATAATAGCATTACTTTAAATTTTTATTCAAATTTAAATAAAAAAATTTAATTTGACACAAAAGTCTCCAATAACTCAAGAAAAATCAAAATTTAGAGGTGGAAATCTATTCAAAATTTGAGTAAAAATTTAGCTCTCTCTTTAATACAAGTTTGAGTAAGGAACTCCAACTTGTTTTTGACATGTTTTTACTCAAATTTAAATTTCAATCAAGATTTAAATAAAAATTAGAGATGCTCTTACAATTCCTACTAAAACAAGTTCATATAAATCGCTAAAACTTGAACATCAAAAATTTAAAAATAGTAATAATCCAAAATGGACTTACTTGCTCAAAACTGCAACAGGGTTATCTTTAGAATCAACAAGAGCAACACTTGTCGACCCACCAATCAGATTCCTCTGCGAATCATCAATGGCGAGAACGATAGGCACCGACATGTTGACGAATGACCCGTCTTCAAGTCGGAGCGAGTTAAAATGAAGAGTTTGGAGGAACTCCGACTCTCTCATGAACCCTTTCAACGGGCTTGCCCAACCTTCACTGAGCACATGGACCCATTGAAGATCGATTGTCGAGAGCTTGATTTTGGGCAAAGACAAAGCTTGTCTCTTTTTGATATCCTTCTGGGACTCATCAACCACGAGCTCAATGAGTTTGCCACCATCCGGGTCAATCAATCCGCAAGAAATACGGGTTCTGGGGTGGGTTCTTGTCTTTGAGACAGAAGAGAGAGAAAGATTGACAGATGGGGTGAAATGGGTTTTTTGTGTTCTGGGAAAGGAGGGAGTTGGGTTTGGAGTTGTGATGAAATGGACAGCCATGGTCGCCATTGGAGGGGGAGAGTATGAATATCTTCTCTGCTTTTGTTTAAGTGGTATTGGGTATTATAATATTGGAGAGAGAGAGAGAAGGTATTTCAGGAAAACAAATTTATGTCTGGTGGGCTGGTTGGTGTGTTTGTGTTTGTCTCTCTGTGTGTGTCTGTGAGAGAGAGAGAGAGAGAGAGAGAGAGAGAGAGATTTTATTTGTGATTCTCAGAATTGAGACGTGGGTGGGGATTCATGTTGGATTTTATAAGGGATGCAGGGGATAAAGGTGGGAGATTTTGGGAGGATGAACCTGGACACTGTTTATAGATGAACCATGAATATATCATGTTTATTTGATCAAAAAAAAATATCATGTTTTAGAAGAAGTTTACGGTGTCATAAAAAAAAAAAAAAAAAAATCAGTATTGTATCACCACTTATAAGTTTTTTAGATTTTTTGTAAAATTTTTGGGGTATTTGAGATCCCAAGTAGGCTTGGCAATCGTGTCGAGTGGAACGGTTTCGTGTCGGATGGAACGGGTTTGTGTCAAAAAATCCTTCATTTATACTCCATTCGTTTATATAAACGAGTTCAACTATCACATTCATACACGAATCGTTTATTAGATTAGTTACCCGGTACAACATGTGTGTCACCCGCTAAATGAACTAATAGGTCAGAATATTTCGAGTTCACACGAAAAATCATCAATTTACTACACATTATACATATTTGACATGTTTACTATAACATAAATCATGGCTGAACAAAAAAATAAAGACAAAAAATAAACATTAAATGACTACTAAATTTAAATGAGTCTAAGAGATGAAAGGTGTGAGATGAGACAAAGGTTGAGAGACCTAATTTTTTTAAAAAAAATTTATAATATCATTGTTAACGGGCTGAAATGAGTTTATAGATTAAACAAGAAATCGATTCATTTGTTTTACGGGTCTGCCGAGTTAACCCGTTAATCACCTGAACTCGTTAAGACTATACCCAAACCCGTTAAATTTGTGTCGGGTTCGTGTCGGTTTCACGAGTCGTGTCTAGAATTGTCAGACCTATCTCCCACGTACCCAAAAAATTATAATTTGACCTTTAAAAAATTGTAACTTAAATCTAGAAAATTATAACATGACCCTAAAAGTTATAAATTTTTCAAAATCGATCCAAACATTTTTATTAAGATCGATACCATTTCTTTTTCTTTTTTTTTTTTTTGGTAAATAAACTTCAACAACTTACATTTCAAGTCACAACACTAGTCAATTTTGATACCGTATCTCCTTCTGTGCCAAAAGCGGATCCAAAAAATTCGTACACCCAAATCATTCACTTTTTGTTGGGCCCATCGATCCTCGCCTGCTGGTGCTCTTCATTTTCCAGGAATCTTCTGTAATTTGAATTCAAAGATGCACCAAGGAAGTGATCGAAATCCCTTTCTCTTATTAGTGCATTTGCTAAAAGTCTTCTTCATTGAACATTCCCCATTTCACAGCCAGATTCAAAATGTGCCACAATGCTAGTAGTAGTATTAAAACCTGAATTTTCTTCTTGTTCTTTGTGGTTTGTATATTAAATGGAAAAGTGACCCTGTGTGCAATGAGGAAGCCACACGTGTCAGACCAAAAATATCTTTGGATTTGAAAAGATAACCAAAATGAATCTTCTGAGTGCTTGCCGTACTATCCAATTGGCCGAAAGGTAGTCAAAGGCCCCCATTTTTTTTATTTTATTGTCAAATTCATCTTCCATAGGCAAATAGCACTTCTCTGGTTCTTAGCATATGACCATATTGTTGCAATCACCAATTCATCTTCTAGCTTCATATGTATCTCTTTTGATTGTGGGAACACTCTTAAACGTTTGGAAGACTCACCTGCAATCCAAAGAAGAACAAGCCCCCTCTTTAAAATGATGAAATGGATTCAATCTCCGACTATCATTTTTGTTGTGATATGTGTGTACGATGAACAATCAATGAAACATAATAATAGAAGAAAAACACAAGAATTTATGTGGTTTGACAACTTGCCTATGTCCACGATCCTAGAGCAGCTGTCTTGTTTTTATTCAAACCTGAATTAGTGTTACAACTTAACTTATATATGTTACAACCCTAATTAGGACATCTCGAAGGCACGTACTACTCCGACAACTAGCTCATTGATGTAACTCTCCATACTCTGAATATGAGCCACCTATCCCAACAATTTCTCTGCCAGGTATCTTCAAAAAAAGCTTAGTAGTTGCATCAATCACTACAAACCTGAAGATCCTTAAGTATTCGGACTGGTTCACTAGAATAAAATGTAATGAGTCCAAAAGCAATACTTAGCCTGTCACTGTGATATGTGAGTGCATCTTCCTTCTCTTCCTTTTCAATGTCAATTGACACTTCTCTGGTTCTTGGCCTATGGCCATATTCTTGCAATCTTCTATTCTGACCTCAAATAACTCTCTTTTTTAGTGTGGGAACATTCTGAATGTTAGGAAGCCTCACCACCAATCCAAGCAATAACAAGTCCTCCCTTTAAAATGATGAAATCGATTTCAATCTCTTATTATAGTCTCGCTGTCATCTACCTTGGAAATAAGCTTACTACTTGCATGGCAATCATCACAAACCCGAAGATTCTTTATAACTCGAGATTGGTGCAATGGAACCAGATGCAATGAGTCCAAAAGCAATAGCCAGCCTCTCAGTGTGTGAGAGGGCATCTTCCTTCTCTTCCTCTTCAGTGCCAAATATCACTTCTCTGGTTCTTGGCCTATGACCATATTCTTCGCATCTTCTAGTCATCTCTGCTAGCTTTAGTGTATCTCTTTTGATTGTGGGAACATTGTAAATGTTAGGAAGCCTCTCACCAGTAATCCAAACAAGAACAAGCCCCCTCTTTAAAATGATGAAATCGATTTCGATCTCTTACTATAATTTCTCTGTCATATATCTTTGAAATAAGCTTAGTAATTGAATGGCAATCACTACAAACTCGAAGATTCTTTATTATACGGATTGGTGAGCTGGAATCAGATGCAATGAGTGCAAACGCAATAGCTAGCCTCTCACTGTGGTATGAGAGTGCATCTTCCTTCTCTTCCTCTTCAATGTCAAACAGCACTTCTCTGGTTCTTGGCATATGACCATATTCTTGCAATCTTCTATTCATGTCTTCTAGCTTCAAACATATCTCTTCCAATTGTGGGTGTGTTTTGTCACCAATAATGAACTCATGCATAGCACCATTTGTCTCAACCAAGCTACTTCCAGGCATTTTATGAATCCCATGATCTTTCATCAATTTTCTCACCCTTTTCACATCATCCCACCTATTCATGCTTGCATACATATTCGATAAAAGCACATAATTCCCACTAATCTCTGGCTCTAACTGTGTCAAGTGGGATAGTGCAAGTTCACCTATCTCTAAATTGCCATGAACTCTAGCTGCCCCTAGCAAAGACCTCCACAAAATTGCATTAGGCTTCATGGGCATTGTCCGAACCTTTTCCTCAGCCTCCTTAAGCCGCCCGGCTCGACCTAAAAGATCCACTAGGCACCCATAGTGTTCAAGTTTTGGCTCAAGTCCATATTCCACCTTCATAGAGTCAAAATACTTCCAACCTTGGTCAACCAACCCAACATGTGAGCAAGCACACATTGTAACTACCATCGTCACATCATCAGGAAGCAACCCTTCAAGGTTCATTTTCTTGAAAAGTTCAAGTGCCTCGTTCCCATGACCATGAATTGCAAACCCTCTAATCATTGCATTGTAACAGAATGTGTCTCTCTCAGGCAATTGATCAAACAACTGAAATGCAAGTCCGAGACATCCACAATTTGCATAGAAATCAATCAAAGCCGTGCCTATGTAGTGGTTTAATTTGAGACTCTTCTTTAATACATAAGCATGTGCCCATGTGCCTTGTCCAAATGCACCCAAATTACCACAAGCACCGATTAAAGCTACCATGGTAACCTCATTAGGCCTAACCAGAGACTTCTGCATATCATTAAACAAGGACACAACTTCTAATGACAAACCAGTATCGTCAATATCATCGCTACTAATGGCATTGCAATGTACACTAGCATTACGAGCATAAGCAGATAATATAGAATTCCATGTAGCTAAATCAGGGTGACTGATTTGATCGAAAAGGTACCTTGAAATGCTCACTTTGCCAATTATGGAGTAAAAATTGAGCAATGAGGCTTGAACAAAGTGATCATAAGACGGCTCAAGAAATTTCAAGACATGGGTATGTAAGGCTCGACCATATTGGAGCCATGGGTGCGATCTACAAGCCTTGAAGAGAGATGGGTATGTATAGTCATTGGGTTTGAGGTTGGTATGAGTGAGAATGCGAGAGTAGAGAGAGAAGGCTATGTGGGTTTGGTCATTCTGTTGATGGGTTGTGAGGGATGTGATGAGGGTGTTGTAGATGAAGATGGTCGGGTAAGAGGCTTGGTTGAAGATGGCTAGTGTGTAGGATAAGGTGGCTAGGGTGGAGGATAAGAGAAGGATGCGACTGAGAGGGTAGGTGTGGAGGATCAGACCTGTTGTGATCATTTGGGCATGGACTTGTTTGAGGGTGTCTATGTTTTTGCATTGTTGTAAGAGTTGGAGGGTTGGGTGGTTGAAAAATGGGTTTGTGGCTTTCATGGAGTGGAAGTGATTGAATGTGTGGGTTGCACAAAGGCACTATATATGTATCTTGTGAGTGAGAGAGAGAAGAGTGAGAGAGAGAAGCGGAGGGTTCGATCACATCACTTAAAAGAGTTTTTTACGTAAGTAGTTATTATTTTATATGGATAATGTAGTTACAAAATAAATTCACTAATTTACATGTTAGTTTATTATTCACAAAAAAAATTGTCCAAGATTACTAGATCGGGCACGTGACGCGCATTGTCATTAGTCTAAGAGCGGGTTGTATCATCTTCAACATTTCTATTACTTCTTTGTCTCCCCTTTTTTAGAGATATCCTAATTCTCTTCCCAATTTTGACTCCATATTTTTGCCGCATTCTTTATCATCTTGTTCCATCCTTCATTATTCTTTAAAGAGAGAGTTGTTAATGATGCCGATGGACTCTATAATTCCGAGATTGACTTAGATCTTTCTGCCGTTTTGGAGAATATATTGGCCTTCATTTCTGCTTTAATTGGCTCCCTTTGAGGGTCGCAGGGCAGAAGGCCGAGATGATAATATCATGTGATAGTAATGATCGAGTAGGCTATTATACTAGCAATCTCACTCTAACCATGCTAACCAGTTTGTAATGGACCATAAAGTTTTGATTTAAGTTGCCTGTTTCATATAGGGCCATCCATGGGCTGGGCTAGCCCATGGTTGCCTGAAGCCCCAACAAAAAGGGTCAAAGGTCAACCCAACCCCTTGCTGGCTTCGGAGTTTGGACAGGATTGGGCTTTAGTTTTGCTGGGTCCAGCATGATTGAACCCAACAAATTTAAGTGTGTTTTCCTTTGGGAAGGTTCCCAACAGTCAGGAGTGGTTATTTTAACTGTTGTAACCCATCCAACAACCATAAACGACATAGTATGTGGGCAAAATTTGTAATTGTAAACACAATTCATTGGACATTCCATGGGACATGTCTGTGCAAGATCAGGCCCGGTTTGGTCTGGCCCATGGACATCTTTAGTTTCTGTAGGAAAGAAAAGTCTCGTATCTTGAATTGAAGGTGTCGAAAAGACGGTTTATGTTTTTGAGAGAAACAAACAAAAGTGCACCTCATGCCTGCAAAACGATCAAACTGTCAGAGACCAAGGATTGACCGGCCGAAGACTATGTATAAGTTAATAAAGATTCTGAGAATAAACAAGCAAATTTGAAGGGAAATAAGGTGGTGTTTGATAAAACTGAAAAGTAAAGTCTAAAAACTAAAAGCTGAATGTTGAATTTGTAGATTGTTTGGTACCCACTGAAATTTAAATATTAAATTAAATTAAATTGTTTGATAACTACACAGAGTTCACGTCTGAAAATAAATTAATTTTCAGTTTTACTCTTCCACTCTTCAATTTAAAAATATTTATAAAATATGCACAATAAGTGAAGTGTGTATATATGTATATATATGTGTTGAAGTATGCGTGTTTGCATCAGACAAGAGGAAAAAAAAAAAGAAGAAGAAGAAGAAGACAAGGGAAGTTGACCACTGAAAAAGACTTACCTATCGTTGAAGAAGACGACCGGCAATGAGGATAGATAGGTTAGGAGTTTTGAAAAAAAAAACTAATTAGAGTGTTAATAGGATTATAAAATATTTTGGGGTATAATTGTCATACTATAAATATTATTAATGGTAGTTTTGTTTAGTGCTTTCAGCTTTCAGAATTAAGAAATGGATCTCATACTTAATATTATAGTCAATTTTTAAGGAACACTTAACATATCAAGAGAGTTTAAATTTTAGTTATCAAACGAATTTAATTAATAAGTACCGAATATATTCATTTTAAGTGCTGAATTTAGGTTAACAAATACACCCTTAGACTTAAGTTTTATCTAAATTTATAGTGGTTTGTACTCTCTTCTAGGGTTTTAACCATTGACTGTATTAAGTGGCACACCTCTCTTTTAGCTAAATCTTTCTTAATTCGTATAGGAATCTTTTTATACTTCTTTTCTTGCTTACCGATTCTTTAGGTTACATGTTCTTAATGTGCACCTATGATTTAGGTGATTTCCTTAGTCGCTGCCTAGCTATCTACTTTTGTTCGGATAAAACTTGATCTTCAGAGAATAAAGTCTTGCTTTATTCAAATTCTAGTCTTTTAAGTCCTCTTTTTTAGCACGCTTCATGGGTCTGTTCGGTTAACTTTCTTGCAAAGAGAGTATTGAAACAATAGTTTGGATTCATAGGATAATCGAAATCTTAAGTGAAAGCATGGGTTGGTTAATGATGGTTCATTGATCATGGAGGATCTAGACTAATAATTGGCTCCACCACCTAATGTTGAAAGATAACACCCTAACATCCTCTTTAATAATGATACACTGTACCTAGTTGGGTACATCAAGTCCTTCTTAGCAAAGGATGGTCTAATCATCAAACATCTCTATCAAATTGCTATGATCCAACTACTACCCTATATTGCAACAACTTCATGATTGAGAACAAACATGATCAGCTTATCATTTTGCCTTTCTTTCTACTTTTATGTCATGAAGTGTTGTTATTATTGGCCTTTTTCTTTTTTTTTTTACTAGTTTTATTTTCCTTTGCTTTTGTTTAAAGAGAAAATGTGAAAAAATAAACTTTACTTTAGATGACTCTAACTTTTGAATTGAATCGTGTAAAACTGGTGTATTAACCTAATGATAAAAGTGGGACTACTCAAAGAAAAAGCTTTTAGATGTTGTCGTTTTTAAAACCAACTCCTTAAAGCATCTCTCCATTATCCGACTTTTACTCAAATTTGAGTCGACATTTGAATAAAACACTTGATTTGATACAAAGGGTTCCAACGGATAAACTTAAATTTAAAGTATGGTGAAATATAATCATTAAATTTTTAAAAGATAATAAAATCTAACAATTGATGACTTGAGTGAAGGTTCGAGTCTCCCTTAATTTTAATAAAAAATTTAGTCTCTCTTGATTTAATGTGGGTTTGTGTATATGAATAAAGAAAATTTTAAAATTTTTTTACTGAAATTTAAATTTAGATATTAAAAAGGATAAACGTTGGAGATGCTATGTATAAAATCCGCAAAGGTGTTGATTGAGTATTGTAGGATTGTCATGAATAGTGAAAGATAGAAGTTATATTGGGAGAGCAACTCGGGCAGGTTGGATGGTTAAATAGGTCAGCTCCAGCTCAATCGAAAATATAAAACTCGCAATCTGAGTTTAACCAAAATTCAAATTCAATCCAAACTCTTAAACACAAGTATTGCCCGTGTGATATCACTCGGATTAAAATTAGGTTCGAATTATGTTCTAATTTTTGGGTTGCACAATTTGAGCTAGAATTTAGGCTCAACACTAGTTGAGTATCGAGTTCAAAATCAAATTTGGGTTGGGTTAGAATTGGATTCTAAGAACTCGAGGTTTCAACCCGAAAATTATTCAAATTCAAATCGTGTTGGAATCTTTTCTGTCCAAGTCTATTTTGCATACCAAAAAGAATTGTTCAAGCACTAAATATTTTGATTTGGATTGGCCCTTCTTCTAACCTTTAAACAAAACACTAAGAGGAGGGACTAAGAGGAGGGAACAAGTGTGAGCATCTGCTGGTAAATTCAAGAGAAAGACCACAGCAAAGTCTTGTTGCAGAGACCAGCCTCCACATAAGCTGTGTCTGTTGCTTTTTGTATATCCAAAATGAAGATTTCCTAGCTCAGTTCTTGTGTATCTTCGATCGGAGTAAATATTCAATATAACGGTGATATTATGTCAATGTTGTTATATAGTATCATCGATCAATAATAAAATATTAAATGGATAAAGTGAACACAACTTAGGTAGCTATTAGTTTACATGGAGGGATAGTTAGGGCCCATTTTCTTATTTGTTCACATATTATTGATTGGTGATATCACATGATAATGCCGACGTGGTATTATCATTGTAATGAATATTTTCTCAATCAAACCCTTTAAACCCTAGCCTATAGATAAACAAAGATGAGCTGTAAATTAAAATATTTTAATTTTGAAATTTGGCAACTCTCTTAGGCCCAAGTAATAAGGGATTTATCCCTCAAGAATTCTCTAGTCTTGACGTGGATAATTTATTTTTAACCGGATCGAAAAAAAATTAGTTGAAGTTTGCAAAAGCTAGCCCAATTGTCACTATTTTATTTTTAAGATCAATGGCTATGGCTCATTTTTTGATATGATATAAAAAAATATTTTTCGATGCGATAATCGTGTCCTTTACTTTCAAATGAAAATGTGTAAGGAGTGATGGTATTTGTACTTAAAAAAAAATTAACTTAATTTGTTGACATGATAATGTGATAATGTCACGGTTCAATAGTATTATTATAATTATAATCATTAAATTTTTTTACTTAACACATCATTTTATTATACTAAATCAGATTATTGGATAAATGTCTAATTAGTGATAGGTATCCAGTCAAAGAAAGGATAAGATTTGTCTTAGTCTCACACATCCAAGGCCTAAAAGCTCCCGACAAAACACCCTTTTGTCATCTCCAATAAAAATATAAAGTGAATGTGAAAGCCTTTCAAGTTTGATTAAGCACTTTTAATGAAAATAATGTACCAATTTTCACCACCATTATGGAATTGGTACCATGCAATAATTTTCACAACAATATCAAAACAAGAATATACCCCCATTATTTTTTTTTTGTTATTGCGGTTAGAAGTGTTCAGATTAGTTTACATGTAGTTCAACTAATTTCTTTCTCAGTCCAGTCAAAAACAGACCATCAAGTCGGGACTAGGAAATTTATAAGGAATAAATCATTAATTGTCTGATCTTAAAAAAATTATCAAATTTCAAACTCACGACGTCTAGTTTTTATGGGTAACCCGTGTCTGAAGGCATAATGCAATGTTAATGGTTTTTAGATAGATGTTGATGGCCGTTGGATAAGTCTATTTAAGACTGTCGAATAAACTTATTAAAATATACCATGTTGTATATTATAGATGACTATTTCATTGGCCCCAGAGAAAAATCATTGGCCCATGGACTTTGAAAGGGAAATAGGGTCCAATAAGACACCTAAAGCAAGATTTTCAAATTCTGGCAAATAATTATTTCTATGGGACCATAATGCCCTTGTTTTTGTTTTTCTTGAAGAAGAAAAGTATATAGGTGGTGATGATGATTAAAGGGTGCTGTGAAAGCAGAAGGTGTTTTTGAAGCTCTGCCCTTTTTGCTTTTGGGTGAATGATGAAGGTGTTTTTGTGCCTTTTGATGCAGACAGGTGTGTGTATTTGTGTGTATTAGTTCAAAAGTTGGAAAGAGTTGTGGAAAGAGGCAAAAAGACATCTATATTTACTTAATCAAGACAAAAACTATTAGGGTTATATGGTAGAGTGACAAGTTATATGTATAGAGATTGCTAAATCAGACAAGGTCTCTAGAAAGAGATTAAATGAATATTTTGGATATATATCCAAACGATAACTCCGTGCAATGCATGAAATTTATACCCTAATTTTTTTCCCGGGCACTCCCCCTTCTTCATACCTACTCTACCCTTTGGAAAGGTAGGTAAAAAATAATTGGAAGTTAACGTGATAAAAACTAAAAACTAATTTCAATTTTAAATGAGTGGATGAGTTGTTAGATAACATGTTAGAATGTGATTGGAATAAATTTCGCTTTGAACACTATTGAACAACCATGTGCTCTAAAAGTTTAAGTTGTTACAGATGGATGCAACACAAGTATTTATCTAATACTCTCCCTCACGTGTGGCACCGCTTTGGATGGTCCATCCACGTATTTTTTTTTTCTTTGGTAGAATTTAAATTCAGGACCTCTAAATTCTAATATCATGTTAAACAATTATATACTCAAAAAGGTTAAGCTGTTAAAGAAGGATGTGACATAAATATTTATCTAATAAAAACAATTAGTTTAAATTATGTGAATCGGGAAAATGAAAAATGAAAAAGAAAAACTTCTCAAATCTTCTTCTAGAAAAATAATTGTCACATATAACTAGTATTGATATATATTTTTTTGGGGACCCGAAGATATTAACTATTGAACCCTATGGTAAAATTTCGAAATATTTGGATTAGAAAAGATCTTTAGATAGATATTAAAGCAACAGTATGCATACATATTTATGTAATTATTCAGAACTCTCTAAACCACATGTCTTTTCGAGTCACTACTATTACCTAGACATGCGATGTACGTAATTTTTCACAAAACATGTGTATCAAATCAATTAGATTGTCTCTATCAAGACTTAAATTTAGAGAGTCGTCCACGGTTCCCTAAAAAAAAAATTGGTATCATACCGACATTTATTATATTTATAAATATTTTTATCATTATTGTAGGACTTAACCCAAAAAAAAATTTATTGTTGTAGGTATTTTTATCATTATTGTGGTACCGAAAAAAATGGTTGTAAAATGACCTACAAAAGTTACAAAAACAACTACTAAAATAATAAATTTTTTAGGTATGATATCGAAATTTTTTTTTGGTACCATAATTAAGTCCTAAATTTGGACTTTTAGATATTAACCATTAAACCCTTAAAGGATTTGACTATGGTACCAAAAATTTTTTTTGGTACCATACCTCTATTTATCACATTTGTGATTATTTTTATTATATTTGTGAGTACTTTTTACACTGTTGTGTACCTAAAAAAATGGTAAAAATAATTACCACAACAGTGGTAAAACACGCCCACAAATGTGGTAAATTACCCAAAAAAATAATAATTTTTTTTGTACCCAAGAAAAATGGTAAAAATATTCACAAAAGTGATAAATCAACTGCAAAAATAATAAAATTTTTGATTTTAAAATAACCCATAAAAATTATAAAAACACCCTTTAAAATAATAAATTTTAGAAGTATGATGCTGAATTTTTTTTTTACGATACCATAACCAAATCCTTAAAATTATGTTATTCAAACTCTACTGACAGATTTCGGATATAGAATTTGAAGTATCACTTCTTTAGGGGTTAATCTTCATGATCTTTTGAGAGGTCGGTTGAAAAGCTCTTTGTTTTAAAAGACTAAAAAAGGCACAATTTGGTTACACCTGGATAATATTAATATCTCAAACCTTAAACCCGAGGAGGGACACCTTTCCCCTCGTATTACAAAACATTCTTAAAAATAACAGAACATTTATTAAATGAGTTCTATAATCATAAAGAGTTGGGATAATGATATAGTGACAAAAAAAAAGGATAAAATAATAATAATAATATGAAGTCTAATATGGTAACACTTTTGGACCTAGTTTTACTCATAAAATAGTGTTCACCATAGAGTTGGCAGTTGATCGAAGAAAAACGGATATTCGTTGAAACCCGTCCCGTTTGAATCGGAAATGGACCATACGTATTGGCCAATTGACGTATACGGAGATACCCATATAAACCCGTGCGGGGATGGACTTACCCTTACCCCCGTCCCGCCCCCGCTATACCCGTTTTATATATATATATATATAGACTTACCCTTAAGAGATGATTGAGTTGGTAATTTTTCAATTTCAACCAATCAATTTTATTAGTAAATACAAAATATTTTTTATACAATTATTATAGTTTTTTATGTTTTATTTTCTTTATTAAATTACAGGTGTCAAGTTACATGGCAGAAAAATTTCCTCATTATAAATATTCAAGTAGTATTTTGGACATATGTTGTTTGTATTATATTGGAATACTAGTTATTGTCTGTGCCTGAAGGCACAATGTAATAAAAAATGGTAAACAATAGACATATTTGTATTCATATCCAAAATCAAATCACAAATATAGAGAAAAGATAAAAGAATTTAAGCAACGATTTGAAGTGGGGGTGAGAGGTGGTAGGTGGCAGTGGTTGTGGTGGTGGAGGTAATGGTTGCGGTGGTGGTGGTGATGGTGACGGTGGTGGCGGTGGTGGCAGCGATGATGGCGGCGATAGTGGTGGCGGCGGCGACGGCGGCGGGGGTGGTGGTGGTAGAGGTAGTGGTGGGGCGGTTTCAAACACTATTATTTTTTTAAAATACTTATGATAAATAATTTTTAGAAGTATTTTTAAAAAATCACTCCAAACACACTCTTAGGGGTCTATTTTTCCTATTACATTTAGGATGTTAATATTAACCGTTAGATTAACTTTAAAGTAAAATTTAAAGCAATCTCAACTGCGAATAGCAAAAGTCATTTTGTTTATCTTTTGAAATTTGAATTGTAAGCTACTTTATTATATAGATGTTATGCTACATTATGTTAGATTATTTACAATGTTGTTGGATTATTTAAAATGTTGAATTTATTTAAAATTTTGGATTATATTGGGTTGAGCTTGGGTTTGGGCTTGGGCTTAGGCGGGTACGGGGGAAGCGGAGACGGGGGCGGAGATTAGAAATTTACCCGCGGACGGGGATGGGGATGAAAACTATACCCGTTAACGGGGGTGGACCGGGGATATACAAAGTTTTTTTAAGCGGGTACGGGGATGGAGACTACACCCCCGCCCCCGCTTCGGTCCACTCACATCCCTAGTTCACCATGTCCTCGTCAAATCATTTAGGCCTTATTTAATTTGCATTTCAGAAACTGTTTTCTGTTTTTAAAAACAGCTTTGGGAGAAAAGTTGTTTTGTCAGTTATTTTTTGTTTTTATTTTTTTGAAAATTGAGAATAAAAATTGGGTAAATTTAAAAAACAAGTTAGAGATATTTTGTATATTTTTTAAAACAGCCTTTCTAGAATTTAAAAATCACCATCACCCTTCCACCAACACTGCCACACTTCCACCATCATCACCCCAACGTCCACCACAACCACACTTTCACCACTACCACATTTTTGTTTTCATTATTTTTATAGATTACTGTTCAAACAAATTTTATTATTTTCTATTCCGCATAACTGTTTTTAGAATTGATGATACCTAAAGTAAACCCCAGATCTGAGCTCAGGAAAAGAGCTCAGTTCGGGAGTTTATGGAGAACTAAGCTGAGCTCATCCAGCAAGGTCTGAGCTCGCCCAATCGGAACTTATATTCCCAACTAAAGACATGAGCTAAGAAACAATGAGAGGGCAGTAAAAAGGCAGTAGATACCCGAACAGGGGGAGTTAAGTCAATCCAAGGCAAGAAATCCGCTACCAGCCAGGATCCTATCCTAAAACCAAGGAGAGAATCCCCTAACACAAGGCAGAGAACTCGCCATCCGCGGTCAGCCATAAGGGGTTTAGGAAAGCCCGAGATTATAGAAGAAGATAGGGACGATCCCTACAATAAAGGAAGTAACCCCCGAATTAGAGGTAAGCATGAGGCTATAAAGAGGAGGGGCAGCTTCCATTGAGAAAGGACTTGAAACCCTAATACCTTGAGAATTCTGTTGTAACTTATTGAATTAGATCAATAAAGAGACAGGAGCAAGAGCCTCCATTAGAGAGTGGACTAGCCGAGCTCATCAGCCGGTGAACCACTATATTTCTATTGTATTTCACACATTACACACGGCTAATTAGAGCTTTCATTCCCCATTTCACGAGCCTTGTAGCTCAGATGCCATATTAGTCCCCATGCAAACTGCTCACGCCAATTAATTTGGTTCTATAGCTCGTATCCGAAGGTTTACACCATCAGTTTGGCGCCGTCTGTGGGAACGACTGTTCCTGTTACAAGTAAGCTGATTCCTCAGTGACTGATGGTAATAACTCGAAATATGAGCAGAAGCCAAACAAACCTACCTCGAATGCAAGATCAGCCGGAAGCTGCCCACGGCAGGCAACCCGGGAACATCCAGGAGGCGAATTCCCTCATTAATAACGAGTTGGAGGCCCTGCGTCTCGTCAACCAACGTTTGCTAAAGGAAAATGAAGAGCTGTCAAAGCTCGTACAACGCCCACAAGAGGCACCACCGGCCCATGAAGGCCAGAATAACCCCCCTCATAGGGAACCTCGATACTGGGACCCCCATAGAGAGGTCAGCGAGGGGGGGGAAGGCAGCCAGGCCAGGGGATATGTCCCCTACGTACCCCCTGATAATGGCCCTAACGACGAAGTGCAAAGTCGGAACGACAGGGGTGAGAGAGGTGATTTCTTCCCTTATCCGCAAGACAGGAGAGAGCAGCACTGGGAGCAACGCTTCAAAGATTTCCAGCAAGAGCTCAGCCATATGAAGGAGGCCGTAAAAAGTAAGGCCCCGGTTACAATGGATGTTTTGGTCCAGCAAACCGAATCCCCATTCACCACGGGGGTGCTACACTTCCCTCTCCCACCAAAATTCAGGATGCCTCAAATGGAGGTCTTTGACGGATCGAAAGATCCCGTGGATCATCTCAACACTTACAAGAACCAGATGGAGCTACATGGGTACCAGGATCCTGTACGATGCAGAGCTTTTGCTATCACGCTAAAAGGCTCCGCCTTAAACTGGTTTCATAGGCTCCCGCCAGCCTCGATCTCATCCTTTAAAGAACTCTCCATTGCTTTTGTCTCTCATTTCATAGGAGCCCGGATACACAGAAAGCCGAGCTACCACCTGCTGAATGTGAAGCAGGGTCCCCAGGAAAACCTGAGGACTTATGTCCAAAGATTTAACTCGGAGACATTGAAAGTAGACGTCCCGGATGAAAAATTCGCCATAACTGCTTTCATTGCAGGGTTGGGAGTGCAATCAAAGGATTTGATGTTCTCCATATCAAAAAACCCTCAGGCAAGTATGGCTGAGGTGTTAGCCAAGGCAGAGAAATATATAAATGGTGAAGAGGCACTCCTTTCTAAGGTGGTCGGTACGTCTTCACGAAAGGAAAAGGAAAAAGAAGAAAAGAGAAGGGACAGAAGCCCTAGGAAGGAAAAAGGACGAGAGAGGTCCCCAAGAAGGGACAGAGACCGCTCGCCAAAGAGGAGAGGAAATGTCAGAGATCGGCTGGGTCCCATGCAACCTGAACTACAACCCAGGTATGGGCCTCAGCGGTTTACCCCACTCACCGCTGCTGTGTCACAAGTACTGTATGAGGTCCAGAACGAGAAGTTTTTAAAATGGCCACCTAGGATGAAGGCAGACCCGGCAAAGAGGGACCCCACGAAGTACTGTGATTATCATCGAGATCATGGACACCACACTGATGACTGTATTCAATTGAAGAAGGAAATCGAGTTCTTGATCCAGCGAGGTCAGCTGCGTCGTTTTATAGCCAATGATAACCTGAACCGAGCTCTTCCGCCTCCGCCACCCCGACAGCAGGCACCTGCACCACACCAGCAGCCTCTAGGAGAAATCAGAGTGATATCTGGAGGTTTCGCAGGAGGTGGAGAGTCAAGCTCAGCTAGGAAGGCGCACCTCCGGCGGATCAGAGCCGAAGAAGCTCTCGAAGTGCACGCTGTATCCAAGGCTCCACGCTTGGATACAGCTATCACTTTTTCAGATGCTGATTTAGAAGGGTGCCAATACCCCCATGATGATCCACTGGTGGTACGAGCTGTGGTGGCAAATAGAACAGTTCATCGGGTTCTAATTGATAACGGGAGCTCGGCAGATATTATTTTCGCACCTGCGTTTGACAGGATGGACATAGGAAGACAAAAACTTGAGCCAGTAAGCACTCACTTGCTGGGATTCTCCGGGGAAAGGGTGCTCCCCCTGGGTTCAATCCAGCTCGTGCTCACCCTGGGGGATCCACCTTGCCAAGCCACTACCACTGTCAAATTCCTAGTAGTCAATGCACCATCGGCGTACAACATCTTGCTTGGAAGGCCATCCCTAAATTCTATAAAGGCAATCCCATCTGCCTATCATTTAGTCGTGAAGTTCCCTACAGAAAATGGAATCGGAGTGGTCCGAGGAGACCAGCGCGTAGCACGGGAGTGCTACTTGGCTTCTGTCAAAAGGAAGGAGGTCGAGAACATCCAACTGGATGAGCTCGACATGAGAGATGAAATGGAGACAAGACCAATGCCATCGGAAGAGCTGGAACCAGTTCAGCTTGATGAGAAATCAGAACACCTTGTTTATGTGGGTTCCAAACTAAACGCTGAGCTCAAAAGACTCCTCATCCAGTTCCTAAAAGAGAATATAGGAGTGTTCGCTTGGAAGCAAGAAGACATGGAAGGAATTGATCCCTCGGTTATTACCCACAAGTTATGCGTAAACCCAACTTGCAAACCCATCAAACAGAAGAGGAGGAGCTTTGCTTATGAAAGGCAAAAAGCAATCAATGAGGAGGTCAGCAAACTCCTCCATGCCAAGGCTATCAGGGAGGTTCATTACCCCACTTGGTTAGCAAATGTAGTTCTCGTAAAGAAAACCAATGGGAAGTGGCGATTGTGCATCGACTTCACTGATCTCAACCGAGCACGCCCCAAAGACAGTTTTCCCTTACCTCGGGTTGACCTAATAGTGGACGCCACTGCAGGGCACGAGCTCCTCAGTTTCATGGACGCTTTTTCAGGCTACAACCAGATCGGGATGGATCCCAGCGATCAGGAGAAGACCTCCTTTGTGACTGAACAGGGAACATATTGTTATCAGGTCATGCCCTTCGGATTGAAGAACGCCGGAGCCACTTACCAGCGGTTAGTAAATAAAATGTTCCAGAGGCAAATAGGAGCATCCATGGAGGTTTACATTGATGATATGCTAGTGAAGTCGCTGAAAGCAGAGCTCCACATCGAGCACTTAGCTGAGTCATTCCGAATTCTACAGGAGTACAAAATGAAGCTAAACCCTGCGAAGTGCGCATTCGGGGTCTCGGCTGGAAAATTTCTGGGCTTTATAGTCAGCAGCAGAGGGATTGAGGCCAATCCAGAAAAGGTTAAAGCAATGGTGGAAATGAAGTCACCATCCAACACAAAAGAGGTGCAACGTTTGACAGGCAGGATAGCTGCACTTAGCCGTTTTGTGTCTAGGTCTAGCGATAAATGCCAGCCATTTTTTCAAATCTTGAAGAAGGCATTCCACTGGGATTCCAAGTGTGAAGAAGCATTCGAAGACCTAAAGAGATATATGAGCTCTCCCCCTGTTCTGGTGAGCCCCCTAGAAGGGGAAATCCTCACCCTCTACCTAGCAGTTTCAGATTTTTCAACAAGTGCAGCGCTAGTTAGGGAGCGAGACAGAGCTCAGCAACCAGTCTACTACTGTAGCAGAGCTCTGAGGGGGGCAGAGGAGAGATATCCAAGGATGGAAAAACTCGTTCTAGCTCTGGTTACAACAGCTAGGAGACTTAGACCTTATTTCCAGGCTCATACTGTTGAGGTTCCAACAGATCAGCCAATGAAGCAAGTACTACACAAGCCGGAGTCCTCAGGGAGGTTGGTTAAATGGGCCGTAGAGCTCAGCGAGTTTGATATCAGGTACAAGCCAAGAACTGCCATCAAAGGGCAAATTTTGGCAGATTTTATTGCAGAATTCACAGCAGCAGCGCCTATGGAAACCACGGATTTAGTACCGGACCTTCCCATATGGAAGCTTTCAGTGGATGGAGCCGCCAATGCTCAGGGAAGCGGTGCAGGAATGATCCTGACCTCCCCAGAAGGAATAGACGTCGAATATGCCCTCAGATTTGGGTTCAAAGCTTCAAATAATGAGGCAGAATATGAAGCCGTCATCGCTGGGCTTAATCTTGCCTATTCTATGGAAGCAGAGCAGCTGGAGATCTGCAGTGATTCTCAACTGGTGGTGAAGCAGATAGAAGAGTGTTACGAGGCAAGAGGCGAGAAGATGGTCCTGTACCTCAAAAAGGTACGAGAACTAATGAAACAGTTTGTGCAGGTTAAGGTCAGACACGTGCCTAGAGTGGAGAACTCACGAGCAGATGCTCTGGCAAGGTTAGCAACTGCCTCACAAGAGGATTTGGATAGGCTAATTCCAGTAGAGCACCTTCCAAAGCCCTCGGTAAGCATTGAAGAAGAGGAAATTCTGTCAATTGAAGCTCAGCCGAGCTGGATGGACCCCATCGTAGAGTACCTTCAGAATGGAACTTTGCCAAATAGTGCCAAGGAGGCATCCAAGCTAAGGGCCAGGTCAGCCAGATTTTCCCTGATGCAAGGGAAACTGTACAAGCATGGATTTTCAATGCCTCTCCTTAAGTGCGTAGGAGACGAAGATGCTAACTACATACTCAGAGAAGTACATGAGGGGATATGTGGCAACCACATAGGAGCTCGGGCCTTGGCAGGAAAAGTACTGAGGCAAGGATATTATTGGCCCACCATGTTCAAAAGCGCCACCGACTTAGTAAGAAAATGCAAAACTTGCCAAGAGCATGCTAATATGTCCCACTGTCCTCCCGAGTTCCTAACCTCGGTGGTAAGCCCATGGCCTTTTCAGCAGTGGGGGCTAGACATTCTGGGACCCCTACCCACCGGTGTGGGGCAGTGCAAGTTTGCCGTCGTAGGAGTGGATTACTTTACTAAATGGGCAGAGGTCGAACCTTTGGCAACGATCACAGAGCAAAAAATTCAAAACTTCATTTGGAAGTCGATAGTTTGCAGGTTTGGAGTTCCCAGAGCGTTCGTATCTGACAATGGAAAGCAGTTTGATAATTCAAAGTTCAAAAGTTTTTGCGCCGAGCTCGGAATCAAGAACTATTTCTCAGCTCCTGCCCATCCCCAGTCTAATGGGCAGGCGGAGGTCACAATAAGAACCATAAAGTCAGCTTTGAAGACCAAGCTAGAAAACCTGAAAGGCAAATGGGTGGAGTACATTCCGGAGGTATTGTGGGCCTACAGGACCACCGCCAGATCTGCGACTCAGGAAACCCCCTTTGCTTTGGCCTTTGGGACCAAGGCAGTGGCCCCAGTAGAGATAGGGCTCCAATCACCAAGGGTGGAGTTCGCAGATCCCGAGCACAATGATGAGTCTCTCTTGCTAAACCTCGACCTCTTGGATGAAAAGAGGGACAGAGCTCTGCACCGTGTCCGTACTTACCAAAGGAAAACGGCAAGGTACTATGACAGGAGGGTAAGACACAGAAGTTTCAAGGTTGGAGATTTGGTACTTAGGAGGCTTCTGCTTGCGAGAAAGGATCCCACGCATGGGAAATTGGGACCCAATTGGGAAGGGCCCTATATCGTGTCAAAGATAATCAGACCAGGGAATTACGAGTTGCAAACAGAGGAAGGAAAGGTTCTACCTCACTCGTGGAATGCCGAGCACCTTAAGAAGTTTTTTCAGTAAGTGTTACTTGTAATAGAACTACTTTTAAATAAGAAAGAGCAAGCCTTTTATTCACCCTCCAATGGTCTCCAAAGAAGCAAGATGAGCTCTTCAGCTCATAAACAAACGATAAGCTTCAAAGCTTATAAATGCAAGATGAGCTCTTCAGCTCATAAACAAACGATAAGCTTCAAAGCTTATAAATGCAAGATGAGCTCTTCAGCTCATAAACAAACGATAAGCTTCAAAGCTTATAAATGCAAGATGAGCTCTTCAGCTCATAAACAAACGATAAGCTTCAAAGCTTATAAATGCAAGATGAGCTCTTCAGCTCATAAACAAACGACAAGCTTCAAAGCTTATAAATGCAAGATGAGCTCTTCAGCTCATAAACAAACGATAAGCTTCAAAGCTTATAAATGCAAGATGAGCTCTTCAGCTCATAAACAAACGATAAGCTTCAAAGCTTATAAATGCAAGATGAGCTCTTCAGCTCATAACTACAGGATAAGCCTCAAAGGCTTATAAACAAAAGACGAGCTCTTCAGCTCGTACAAAGTTCAAGGCTGAACGCTTCTTGGAGACACCAACAGTCAAGTTCAAGGCTGAACGCTTCTTGGAGACACCAATGGTCCTCCCCCCAGGACCAGATACCCTTGTGCACTGCCTACACACCCAAAGACCTCGAAAGGTCCAGAACAACAGAGAACACCTATGAGGTCAGATGAGAAGTAAGGTCAGAGCAGACATGATCTTCTGTTTTCCATCTACGTTCGTGTTTCGAACGAGAAGAGTAAGCTGAAATAACCTAACAGAATTCGAGATGAATGAAAAGTCTGGCATTCAAAATATCCGACAGTACAAATATTCAGACAAATACAAAAAGAGTCATAGTCTGATATCGCTTAAAAAAAGAAAGAACGATACAAGGAAACAAAGATCCTAGTCTTTCTTAAGTTCAGTTTTCAGCTCAGCAATCTCTCCCTTCAGGCTAGCATTCTCTTTCTTCAGCTCATCCCTTTCCTGCTCAGCCTTTTGAAGCGAGTTAAGGAGCTTCTGACCAATAGAGGTAAGGAAGATGGTGGACAGAGAGTCAGGAGAAGGGGAATCGTCCCTTTTACGCTTCCTCGAACTCGTGACGGTGTTTCCATCCTTGTCAGAATCCCCATCCTCATCAGAATCAGAGAAAGAGGTCCAGGAAGAGTAAGGAATAGTGGAAAACTCAAACTCAGTAGCCTCAGCCCCAAGCAAATAGAGGTTTGCGCTCGTCATCAGCTCGGAATAAGTCTTAGACTCCACAAGCAACAACTCGTTGATATTCACCATCCCTGGTAAATCCAGGTCAGGTGGATCTACACAGCAAGGGCATAATCAGAGCATATTTTTAAAAGGAAAGTACTCAAAAGAGCCATGATCGAGCTTACCAATACGAGAGAAGCTCTTCCAGGACCGAGGAATCCTGGCTTTACGACAGCGATCCTCAGGAGACCTCCAAGCCTCTCCAGAAGCGAAGAAGAAACGCTCAGACCACCCTTCAGGGTTGGAGGGAAGATCTAGAACCAGAGGGCGTAAATTGAAATCCCTCCAACGGAAGAAACTGAAGCAGGGGGCATCATCTTCCTCAATCTCAAAGAAATACAGGAACTCAGAAACAAAGGGGAACCTGCCAAGAGCATGCAAGCGGCAGAACAAGAAAAAGCTTATCATAGCAGCCCATCCTCGTGGAGAGAGGCGAGAAGGGCACAGGCCATAATAGGCAAGAACTCGCCCAATGGCCGGATGAATGGGAAGGCAAAGTCCCATGCCCATAGCACCTTCGAAGAAACAGACCTCCCCTCGGGGGAGGTAATTGCAAGGCTCGTCGGAGGAAGAGACTCGCAAAGGCAAATCAAGATCAGGAAAAAACCGTTTCTTGATGTCCACTAAATCAGAAGATTCAAGTATTGAGGGGGACAAATAGCGACGATGCCACTTCCATTTGATTCCAGAGGAGGATCGTTCATGGAACAGAGAAGAAGCAGAGGCAGCCATCGAAAGCGCTGGTAAGGAAAAAGACGCAAGAAATCAAGAAGAAAGTCAAGAATATGTCACACACTTGGGTGCTTTTCAGGAAACAAAGAGCCAAAAAATAGGGAATCAGGTCGCCTGTTTGGTTTCCTAATCAATGAAGGTAGGGACGGTTGTGGAAAGTAGTAGCGGTTATGGAAAGGGGCTACGGTTATGGAAAGTGGTTGCGGTTATGGAAAGGGGAAAGACGTGACGGTTATAGGAAGAATTGTACAGCTCGGGAAGAACTCACAGCCTAACATACTCGAACTATATAGCTCAGGAGGAGCACGCCAGTTCAGAATACCAAGTCAAACAGCTCAGAACAAAGAAGAAGAGGGAAGGGATCCCCAAGATACTCTTTACCGAACTCAAAAACACAGGAAAATCAGTTGAGCATAACACCAAGTCTCCCTTACTATTCAATCTAGTATTTTTGCTTCAAGAAGTGCACGGCCCCACTCAAAGCAAAAGGGGGCAGGGGAATATATACTGAGCAAATAAAGCAAAGCAGGTAAGTGAGCAGTTGAAGCCCAAATTAAAAATCAGAGATATGTATACGCATATGGATGCTAAACCAACAAAAGAAAAGAAAGATAAGGTTCACAAAGTAACACGAGGACCAAGCCCAAATTAGGGGTACATCTCAAAAATCCTTTACAAAGAAATTACAATTAAAAAGATCTAAGTTCCTGAAGGAGGAGTAATTGGGGAATCTCGCAGCTCAGCAGAAGGGCCTTCAGCAATAGGAGCTAGGGGAGAGCTTCCAGGAATGTCTTGGGACCCCGCTTCCGTTGATTCAGGATTTTGGGCAAGGGTTTCAGACACCAAGTTTGCAGAAATTGGTGCAACAGCAGGATCTACACCAATGAGCTCAGGGATCGCTGTTGAAGGCTCAGGAAGCACGACAAGAGCTCTAGAGGTCCCAGGGGCAGGTATGTCCTGACTCGAAGCAGCAGCGGGGGAAACTGAGGCATCCTCCTCGTTATCAGAGCTAGACTCCTCCAATTCTTCTGTGGTAGGGGTAGAAAAATTGAAGTTAAGGTCTGGAAAAGTTTTGATAGCCTTGCGCCTGAAAGCAAGCCATCCGGTAGCCCACAGGGTGGTGGCCTCGTCTCTCAGCTCGGCGATCTCTTTGTCCTTCTGTTGGACCAAACTTTTCTGCTCCTCGAGCTCCTCACAGAGTTTGCCGTTAGCCTCGCTGAGGGTAAGATAGTCTTGATTGGCCTGGATGAGCTCTTTCTTGGCATCGAAGGCCTCCTGGTTAGCCTTGGACCACGCCTCGACCTTAACCTGCAGGTCTTCCTTAACCAACTTCAGCTCATCCCGAGCCTTCTTCTCCCCCTCCTCAGCTCTGACCTTGACTGTCAACGTATGCTTGAGATCAGAAGCTTGCTTCATCGTCTGCTCGTTGAGGCCCTCCATTTGTACTTTGAGGCTCTCCACCCGAGCCCTGAGGTCTTCATTCTCGAGAGACAGTTCAGAAACCTTGGTCTTAAACTTCTTCAAGACCTGAAAAGAGCTCTCTTGGGACCTAACCCGATGCAGCAGACCTTTTACATGGAGGGCAGCCTAAGAGAATAAGGAAAGCTCAGCAGGTTGCAACAGACCATGAAACTAGAATGGACAAACAAAGAAGGGAATTAGCACTTACAGCGGCTGCTCCTTGAAGAGCTGAGTCGATGGACTCCTCCAGTGGCATGGAAGCGGCCTTCAAGACATCAGCCTCAGAAAATATAGAAGACAGAGCTCCCGCAGCAAGATCCATGTTGTCGAAAAAGGAGTCCTCATCTTCCTCCGCAGATTTTCTCTCTTTCTCAATCACCTTCCCAGAAGTGCTGTATTTGAAACTCTCGGGCTGAAGGTCGGGAACCAATTTCAAAGCCTCCTCGACCTCAGAAGAAGAAGGGGAAGCTTGACCCCCCTCTTGAGCAGACGTCAACCTAGAAGGGGCCACTGGAGGAGAAAAGGCGGTTGTAGTTTGTGGAGTCCCAGAGGAGGAGAGTGGAGCCTTACTTGGAACCTGTCCCTCCGCTGCAGAGGGGGAGGAAGATACCTCCAATCTGGGGATTTTGGCCCGGGTACCTGGACCACTCCCAGTACTAGCCCGGGCCTTGCGCTTGCTAGATCTACCACCTCTCATTAGCTCATCCACCTTGGCCTGGATCTCTTCTGGGGTAGATTTCATGGTAGAAGGACCCGGAAGATCTGGAAGAAATAGGATAAGGTAAAGGAAAAGAGAAGAGAAGGGAAAATGATGAAGAAAGGAAAAGTTGAAATTACCTTCGTCAGCCCCTAAAACAGATAATGGGATCGCTAAAGTCGCCACAGGAAGACTCAGACCTAGCTGTACTAGGTTCCTTGACTCAATCAAGTCGGCGTACTTCTCTGGCTTGATCTTTTCCAACTTGGCTAGCACCTTTTTGTCCTCAGGACTGAGCTCGTAGCGTTCACCTGAGAGAAAGAAAGTATGCAAGTGAGAAAAAGGTGAGGGGCCGGCGAATGTCAGATCAGAGCTCGGACTTAAGTAAGGACTCACGTAAATTATCTGGTTCAGCCCAGGCCGTAGGAATACCGAGTGTGTCTGTTTTATCAGCAGGGTTGTACTCCCAATTGGCGCCCCCGACAAAGAAGAAATGTTCCTTCCAGTGTTTATGGGAGGTCGGAATATCAGAGATGAGCTGCCTAATGCTGGCACGCTTGGAGGCGTACAAGAAGCCTCCGGAGGTCGGTTTAACATTGAAGAGCTCTAAGAACAAAGGAATGCTAGGAATCCCAAGTTTATGCTTCTTAAATATGACTAACAGACCAACCATGACGCCATAGAAGTTGGGGGAAATCTGGGAAGGGCACACATGAAAATGCTGCAGAACGGCCTTGATGAAGGGATGCACAGGAAAGCGAAGGCCGTTGTCAAAAGCGGCAAGGAAAAAGCAGACCCTATTGTGCACCTTTTCTACATAGTAGACGGATTGGTCTGGACACCAGGGTTCGACCCCAGGAGGAAAACCATACCGAACCTTATAGGTTTTCATTAGCTCAGGGGCCTCTTTACTGTACCCCACCGATTCAGCATGCTTAAAAGCAAGCCCCAAGTACGAGGTTTTTTCCTCAACCCCGACTCCGCTAACCTTGCCCTTGCCTTTGTTGAGCTTGGAGGACACAGGAGAAGGCTGGGAAGGAGGTCCCTCAGTACCGACCTCGGTTTCTACAACATCCACCCCAGGGAAATTATCTATCTCCTCACCTACCTCCCCTAATTCAGTATCTTCCTCGGCTGACCTAGACCCTAAAAGTGAAACAGAGGAACGCGTGGCTCCAGAAGAGGCAGACATGGTCGGGCAGGAAAAAGGAAGGATAAAAGAGCGATAGAGAGGGGGAACACTGATCAAACTCTCCCTAATAACCCTAGGGTCAGCACAGTAACTCCCGACGGCAAGGATGTGGATTATAGAGCTCCAATCGACGAAATGAGGAAGGGGAGCTAAGCAATGGTCGCGATTCCAAAAGTAAAAGAATCGAAAAGCCCAAAAATGCAGCAACCACCTCGAATTCGAGGGATCCAGAGCAAAAGGAAGAGGAAAAGGGGGGCAAAGGACGTACCTAACTCAGAAATGGCAGCGAACGGAAACCTGGGGCACTATCGGAGGAAGGAGGCGGTGCGAGTCTTCTAAACAAGGGCTGGAAATGCGATTTCAAGCAAGAAAACAGAAGGGTACCACGGTCCGAAGTTGCAGAGAAAATAGGGAGAGCAGTAAAGAAGATGAATAGTGCGAAGAAGCGGTTTAGATAGCCGTTTTGAGCATTTAAAGCTGGGGAGACGTGGGCTGAGACATGCGCGGGAATCGAGAAAAGTCATGATGACTACAAACCGTCAGAAATCCTCCAGTCACATGTTAGCCACGTGCATGTGTAACTCGTCTTGTGCAGGTCATCCCCTGCCTGAGCTAACTCAAGGCAAGGGCTGGGGGGCAACTGATGATACCTAAAGTAAACCCCAGATCTGAGCTCAGGAAAAGAGCTCAGTTCGGGAGTTTATGGAGAACTAAGCTGAGCTCATCCAGCAAGGTCTGAGCTCGCCCAATCGGAACTTATATTCCCAACTAAAGACATGAGCTAAGAAACAATGAGAGGGCAGTAAAAAGGCAGTAGATACCCGAACAGGGGGAGTTAAGTCAATCCAAGGCAAGAAATCCGCTACCAGCCAGGATCCTATCCTAAAACCAAGGAGAGAATCCCCTAACACAAGGCAGAGAACTCGCCATCCGCGGTCAGCCATAAGGGGTTTAGGAAAGCCCGAGATTATAGAAGAAGATAGGGACGATCCCTACAATAAAGGAAGTAACCCCGAATTAGAGGTAAGCATGAGGCTATAAAGAGGAGGGGCAGCTTCCATTGAGAAAGGACTTGAAACCCTAATACCTTGAGAATTCTGTTGTAACTTATTGAATTAGATCAATAAAGAGACAGGAGCAAGAGCCTCCATTAGAGAGTGGACTAGCCGAGCTCATCAGCCGGTGAACCACTATATTTCTATTGTATTTCACACATTACACACGGCTAATTAGAGCTTTCATTCCCCATTTCACGAGCCTTGTAGCTCAGATGCCATATTAGTCCCCATGCAAACTGCTCACGCCAATTAATTTGGTTCTATAGCTCGTATCCGAAGGTTTACACCATCAAGAATCATATAACTAAACAAGTTATGCGATACAAAAAATACAAAAAATAATTTTCTAAAACTCTTCCAAAAATTAATTTTTGAATACTATTTTTTGAAACACAAATCAAACAGGACCTTAGATTCTGTGTTTGGTCTCATTTTTTGGTCAATCTAATATTATTATAAAAAGTTTCACCTTCAACTTTATTTTTTCACTTTCATAACCATTCCTAAATAATTGTCCAAATGATTTACTCCCTAGTCCTAATTCATGCATTTTCTCTACATTCTCGTACTCCTCGTCTCTCTCTCTTTCCCCTTTTTTTTGTCATCTTTTTTCTTTTATTTCTAAGTGAAAACCAATAAGTTTTTTTTCATTTTTTTGGTGGTAGCACATATTTTTCTTCTTCTTTTATATTTTATTGGTCTATATTTTTCTTTCTTAATAAGAAATAATACTTCGATTTAATTTAGTGTAACAAAAACATCATTTTTTTATGAAAATAATCAAAAACTCTAGAACTTCCTCTCTTTAAATACGTTAATTATCACAATTGAAAACGTATACTTAACTCAATTATTTGTAACTGAATTATCCGTTGTACAATCTCACACAATAGAGAAATTGGTATAAAAAAAATTCAATTACTTGTCATCTTTTATAAGACTTTTTTATATTTATATTCTGTGGACCTACATGCAATTTTAGGTAATAATATAAAAGTTGCACAATTTGAGACATTATTTAAGATTTGCATAGACATGTCCTAGGTTTTTTTGTCCATGACATTGAACTTTCTTCTCAATAGGGGCAGTGCTCTGTGGCAGCCCTGCAGATTTTTAACTGTTTTTTGTGGAAGAATCAAGAACTATGGCCAAAGATTTCTCCTTTGGAAGTTTTACCATTTCTTAGAAACTTATGTGCAAAGTGAGTCCTTTTTCTTTTGGCTGGTAACAAAGGAAAAGTTAGTATATGTCTCACTTTTTATCTACTATGACAGTCCTTGATTAAATAGTAAAAACAATAGTTTACGCTAGGATCTGTTGTATTATGTCTAAGTCATGTCGTGTCAAAATTTATTCAACTTATACTTGATTCTTTTATAATTGTGTATATTCGAGTTCTTGTTGTGCCTAAGCCATGTTTAACTAGTTTGTGTTGTGTTTATCTAGTCTCTATATTATATATTTTGACGATGCAATAGAAATTAGGATTTCTCTAGTACTAGATTCTCATATCTTCTTAGTATTGTAAACTACTTGTATACAGACGAAGTGATCTCGCATTGAAAAATTGAAAACATTAACATTGGAATGGATTCATGTCAATACAACATACTTCAAAGTGGTTTTGACATCGATTCTTATTGTGTATAAGGTTTTACGAAGCATAAGTACGTAACTCAACTCAGCTTAATAAAACCTTACTAATTGTTTGGAATCCGAACTATTTGGAATATGAAATTAGGAAAAGGAATGGAAGAAAGAAATAAATTCCAACTGCTGAGCAGTCTTGTTTAGGACCTTTAGGTAATTGTCTAGCCAACATAAATGAATGTGTTGAAATCTCAACCAACTTACAACTAAAGAGAATGAATGAACATTGAAGTGCCATCCCCTAGTTTCTGACATGAGTGTATAGATAGATGGCTACTGAGCATGCTAGCAAAATGTAGACTTCTGGGGGCCAATAAACAATTTCTGCAATCTTTATGGTGGGAAACTAAAAATAAATAAATAAATTCCACCCCTGACCCATTATTATAGAACCATATGAACTGAAAAAAATGGTGGCCACATGTTTTGTGCCATTGTTATCCTACTGGGAGGGGACCACGAATTTTAAACCTACAACTTCAAAGTTCAACAGTGGAGGGCGATGACGATTAGACCAACTATTGACCTCATAATAGCTTTAATTCATGAATCGGGTAATTGTATCAGGATTGATTTGTTTTAACTCATTGACTTTAATCTTTCTTTGAAATATGAGACAGTAATGCCCTCAATAAAACACCCAACTAAAAAGTTGGGTGATCCACACATTACAAATTCGAGTCGTGAAAACATTTGTATGTAAAGTTATAAACTTTAGCTAAACCCCGAATTAACAAAAACTATATGTATTATGTGTGTGTATATATTTATGTGTGTGTGTATTTTTGTGTATATATATGTTAGTGGTGATGGATGATGCCCCCACCCCTACCCCCACGCACACTGTCCTCCTCCTGACTTGGGGAAACGTTACTTTGGAACCCCCACCCCCACCCCACTCACCATCAAATATCCCTCCCCTTTGTCTTCAACTACAATATGCCTATAAAAAAACAAATCCCACTCTCAAAACAAAACAAACACAGCCCATCTACTGTAGTGTCATACAAACATATGCATACCCTCCACTCTGCCTCACAATATCTTCTATAATTACATGGGGAAAAAAGTCCAAAACCCCTATATTAAAACTAAAGGAACCCACACCCACACCCCCCCCCCCCCCTTCTCTCTCTCTCTCTCTCTCTCTCTCTCTCTCTCTCTATGTGAGTAATGATTTGGTGCATTTATGCTGCTGTGGAAGGTTGTGTTCATGGCATCAAGGCCATCCAAACAAGAGGTACATTCTCATTTATGGGTTGTTCTCTCGACCGTAGTGTCCTCACGTGAAAGATCCTCTCATGATGTTTTTGATTCACCCCTTGGTTGGAACTTGATGGACAAATCAGAATCCTTGACTTAGTATCATCCTGGTCTATGAGATTGGGTCATTGGAATCATACCTACTCTTCAATTATTTTCACGTGGAATTAGTTCTCGATTAATGTTACACAATTCAAATGAAATTAAAAAAATTATAATTTAAATGAGTCAGTCCCATCAATTTTTTCAGTAAAACTCATTAATCCAACACTCATCCAAGAGATGATATGCATTTGAATTGTAATTTTTAAATTTCATTTACATTGTATAACATTTTCCTTAATTGCCTATGCAAATTTGGGACAATGTCAAAAAATAATAATAATAATAATAAAGTGACTTCATATGAATCTCCATTTAGGGCTAGTTGGGTGGCACCTTTTAACTCTTCTTTTTTCTTTTTGCAAATTTTCTTCTTTTTTTTTTGTAAATAACTACAAATCAATGATAAAGTTGTAATGAATGATTCTCACAGTCATATACCACAATGCCCCATTGAATAAGGTTATGGAATGATCCAAAAAAAAAAAAAGGTTATGGAGGGTTTTTTTTTTTTTTTTTTTGGGTACCATGCATACCAAGTGTGGGTATAGACGTTCAATCATAACGAAAAATAAATTTTTGATAACATAGTTGGAAATTGGAACGATGACTTTTGGACTTAATGGGATCAATGTTCATATCCAACCAAAAAAGTATTCAAAATCTCCATCAAACGGCGATTCGACTTTTCTCCATAGTAACAATAAGAGAAATTATAATGTCGACAAATAAAGATGCTTAATAAAACATTGACCACAATTCCAAAAAAATAAAATAAATAATATGGTAATGAGTGTGTCTTTATTAAAGCCTTAGTCAAACTTCTCACTTATAATCTGTCTAGTGGGACCAAATCCATCAGTCATAAAAAAACATTGAAACCCTAATTTAATTAAATTATATGATTAATGTGATTATATAAATTTGAAATCTACCTCATACATATTAATCTGAAGAAAAAAAAAACATAATAAGAACAATTTTCAATCATAAAAATAAAAAATAAAAATTGAAAGTGGACCCCATTCTTGGTTCAACATGTCATGTTGTACAATTACTAGTCTCTGATTTTGTCTATCACTAGTGATCCTGTGAACCCTACTGTTCCACCAGACATTTGTGATGCAAATCAGACACTTGAATATAGTAGGCCCATTATTTCTGGGGGATAAGATAGTGCTTGAACAATTTTATTTAGATAATTTAAAATTATAGATTGAAAAATAAAAAAATAAAAAAAATTATATTTTATAATTTACTTTTATTGAAAAAAAAATAATTTTTCGATATAGTAATTAGACCCTTTATTATTAATGATTTGTTATTTTATGAATCTTACAATTAGAATATTTTTCACTTTATTGTAGTCGGTATCTAAATCCAATAAATGATTGGTTTGTCTAAATCAATGGGTGATGAATTTAGTTGAAAAACAACGTGATCCCAATCTCAGTTTTATATATGGTACAAGACATGATTGAATTCACTTATTTAATCATAATCATAATCTGGTACACTCCCTAATATTTAATTTTATTACATGGGCACCCTTTTATATTTTAAAAATTATACAAAACGCTTTGGACATTTAAAACTTATAACAACCCCACCCCTCTAACTAACAGACATTAGAGTGGTTGTCGGTCAAAATTGACATCATCAATAATAATTCCTAAAATACTAAAAATACCCTCCAAAATTAAGTTTAATAATTCAAACGTACGTTTTTCTTTCCCTCAAAAATTTATCTCATCTCTCATTTATCATTTCTCTATTTTATATTTCATATTTAAACTAATATTTTTCCAAATTAAATGTTTAATTTCATAAACTATCAAATTAATAAGTTAAATACTATAATTTTTTGTTCATTAAACAGTATATTATGTAAATCTACATTTCATTTATCAATTCAGGTTTGCTCCCAAATCCACCATTAACACCATCACAGTTAACTACCATCCATCGTCGCCTCCACACCACAGAAACCACCACCATCTTATTTTTTCGAAAATCACCACCACCACCACCATCTCCTCTTCCTCATCTCTTTCTCTCTCTCTCTCTCTTCACACACATACATAAAGCACCACCACTGCCCAGTAACGGAGTAACCCCACCACCTTCATCTCCATTTTCGCCTCCACAACCACAAAACACACACCACCACCATAGTTTAGCATCATATTCTTCTCCTTCATCTCCATTTCCACCTCCTCAACGACCATACATAGAGCACAGTAACAGAGTAACCCCACCACTTCAATCTCCATTTTCACCTCCATAAACCACACAAATACATACACCACCAGCATAGTATAGCAACTCCACCACATTCTTCTCTTCCATCTCCATTTTCCACCTCCTCAAACACACCACACATACAACCCAATAACCACCGCTATCAAAATCGAACCCTAAACCCCTTCCCCAAATTGAACAATAAACACACACTGTTAAGCTTCAAATCTTTTCAATTTTTTAGATTTTTTAAGATTTGGATCCTTTCAATTTCTCTCTCCCTCTCCTTCTCTTGACGTTATGTGCTCGGGTGGGTTAACGTTTTGGATGGGGTGGCTATTGGAGGGTGTTGTAGTGGTGGGGGAAGGACTAGCAATTTTCACCAGTTCTTTTGCAATTTTAGGCTGGTTATCCCTCCCTTCTCTATCTCTCTATATATATATATATACACACACACAAAAAGAGAGAGAGAGAGTGAGGGAGAGAGAGAAAGCGTTGGGGGTGCTGGAGTGTAGAGAGAAATGCAAAGATTAAGGTTAAAGATAGGACTTGAGGTTTGAGTTTGAGTTTGAGTTTGTGTTAAAGAGGAGGCAAAATAGTCTTTTATTAAGATTTTTAACTCTGTCTAACTATTGGGGTTTCAATTTAATTTTTGAAATGTGAGGAAATATCTCTGTAATAAAACTAAATGTTAGGGAGTGTGATTATTATTTATCCTAATCTAAATTGGTGTTTGGCCACATCTAACCATACCATTAATCCAAAAAGCAGATAAGGCCACACATGTTGTGGACCCACTTCACCTGTGAGCTTGAACAGGCCGTTACAGCTTAACACAGCCCTAGTACAGATTTTTTTTTTGAGAAACCAGCCCTAGTACAGATTTAGGGGACACAATTGTGGTCACTATAGACTACAGAGAGAGTGAGAGTTGCATTCCAAGTTCCAACTGTCAACATTTATAGAGAGAGCAAGAGAGAGAAAATGAGGCACATATTGAAAACTCTGCAGAAGAGAGGACTGCAACTTCGAATTATTCTTCTCTGCATGATTGCATTTATAATCCTTGGTAGTTCTTTGGACTATATCACCCCCAACCCCCCCCCCCACCCCACTTCTCTCTCTCCTTGGTAGTTCTTTGGACTATATCGCCCCTCCTCTCTCTCTCTCTCTCAACAAATATACCCTACAAGCTATATAAATTTTATAGAATCCATGTACATCCTCGAGGCTGCGCGACCAGCCCAGAAGGCAAACGGAAGAGAGAGACAGAGAGTAGAAAAAGCAAAAGAGCAGGCCCTTGACAAGCCTTTTACACGTGATAAAGAAAACACCAAAAGCACTTGCATGCGTGTATAAAAGATTCATCATCATCTCCCTCTCTAGCTCTATGTAATCTGAATCCCCCACAAAACCCATCTTTTTATCTCCACTTTGTAACTCTGCACGTTCTTTACCAGTCCCATCTTCCATCTTTTTTGAGCCTCCAGGTTAATGATTAAAGCCCATATACTAGCTTTTGTAGATTCAAGTTTAGCTCTTTATAGCCTCAGTCTCTGAGTTGGTTCATTGGTTACTGAGTTCGAAGTTCAAATCTTTGGGGGTCATTGGTCTTCATGGTGCGTGGATATCCATTTGGGTAATCTTCAGATGAAGATTTTAGTGAGGTTCTCAATGTTCATTCCTTTTATTTGTATACGTTACTTAGTACTTGTGGCTTTTGTTTCTTTCTAGGCGTTTTTATTCTCTTCTTGAGCAGTCATATTTAGTTTTCACATTTATTTATACTTTTGCATATATATATATTTGTCTTTGTTGTGTCTTATTCACTTGGATTTGTTGACCCATTTTTGCGATTTGTCTCTGAGGAGTTTGGTTTTGGTTTGGGGGCAAGGTGAGGGGAGGGTTTTTGTCTTCTGGATATTTCCACTTTTTGATAGAATTCATCATATATATATATATATATAATGTATATGTATATGTATATATTATTTGTATGATAGACATCTTTGGATGTGCAAATATCTTTTCTTCTGGATTCAAGTTTTTTGGGTTTCCAACTGAAGCATCGAAGAGGGTTTGGGTGTTGGTTAGTTTTGTCTCTACATATATGTTTTCTTCTCTCTTCAAAGCTGAATATTTCTGGAATTTTTTTTGGGGTTTTCTGTGTGAAGACTGCTTTGGTGGGTCTCTAAGATTGAGTATCCACTTAGAGAAACCGAGTCTTGATGCCCCTATCGTAATATTTTCTATTTGTTTATAGGTTTTTTTTCAATTTGGATCATCTTGCTGACATATGTTTCTGGATTTTCAGTACAAATAGCCTTAAATCTGAGAAGGGTAATGAGAGTGAACCACTAGAAGTGAAGATTGTATATAAGTGTACCATCTGGTGAAAGATTTTTTCACTCAGTTTCAGTGAGCAAAAGATCACCATGCCTATAAGGCAAATGAAAGAGAGCCCAGAACAACACTTTGTAATCAAACCTCAGTCGCAGAACTCCATGAATGCAGTTCAGAAGCACACCAGAACTGCTCAAAGTGGCAAAGGCCCACCAACCCTTACCCAAGAACCCCAGAACAACAAAGCCCTTAACCAAACCTCACCCCCATCAAAAAATAGACGAAGAAGAAGGGGGAAAGGTGGCCGGAAATCCGATCAGGGCGACGTTTGTGCGCGGCCAAGTTCGAGGCCTTGCACTGAGGCGAATAAACCAGTCTCGGTTCAACCAGCCATAGCTGTTGTGGCAGAAATGCCAAATGGGTCTACTGAGAATGGGGGCAACTTGTGTGAAGTGGAGATGGATTTGCCTTCATCAAGCAAGTGTTTAAGTTTTGCTCCTAGGCCTGGGTTTGGGCAAATTGGGACGAAATGTATTGTAAAGGCCAACCATTTCTTTACACAGTTACCAGACAAGGACTTGATCCAATATGATGTAAGTTATGTTAAGCTGAAATTTTGTATGATTATGGTGTTGTTTTCTTCATAAATCTGGTGTTACTTTGCAGATAAAAGCTGATAGACTTCTTTGTGCTCATTGGCCTTTAGCTGTAATAGCATTAATGAGATTTGAATTTGGCCACTAATATTTTTCTTAATGTTGTATATTATGTATATACCCTTTTCAACCATCTGTGTCCTGTTCCTGGCAGGTTGCTATAACTCCTGAAGTGGCATCAAGAAATGTGAACAGAGCTATCATTGCAGAGCTGGTGAAACTGTATAAAGAATCTGACTTGGGGATGAGATTACCTGCTTATGATGGCAGAAAGAGTCTGTACACAGCTGGTGAGCTTCCTTTTGCTTGGAAGGAGTTCACCATTAAACTTGTAGATGAGGATGGAAACAATGGTCCCAAGTAAGAATTTAGTCAATTTACTGCTCTATTGACACCATCAATTCTTATCTTTTGGTTCCATCAGGGTTTTCTTTTCTCTAATGGCTGAAGTTATAAATTTAGGAAATTATGTGGAAAACATTAAAAGAAAAGGAAACTTTTACCACGCTATTTGTAATATGTTTCAAGTTTTACTTTGCTTCATCTGTTTAACAACTGTGGAATGGAGTGGATTGAACATTTGCTTAAATTTCAGAAGGGATAGGGAGTACAAAGTGGTCATCAAGTTTGTGGCTCGGGCAAATATGTATCATTTGGGCCAATTTCTGGCTGGTAAGCGTGTAGATGCTCCTCAGGAAGCTCTTCAAATTCTGGACATCGTTTTGAGAGAGCTCTCAACAAAGAGGTTGATACTTTGTATGCTTGAGATTGTCTTGACATTGGTAATGGTGTCAATTAATGAAATCCTACTAAATTTGAGTTCTTATTTGCTTTACTATGCATTTTAAAAGGTACTGCCCCGTTGGACGGTCCTTCTTTTCACCTAATATTCGCAAACCACAACGGCTGGGTGATGGCTTGGAGGCATGGTGTGGATTCTACCAGAGTATAAGACCTACCCAGATGGGCTTGTCCCTTAATATTGGTAGTGAAACAAAAAACTGGAGATTTCGAATAAAAATTCTATCATGAGCATATCATTATAATCATCATGTCTCTGTTCTCTATGTCTTATTTTGCAGATATGGCTTCAGCTGCATTTATTGAGGCTATACCTGTGATGGATTTTGCCGCTCAACTTCTTGGCAAAGATGTGTTATCTAGGCCTTTGTCTGATTGTGACCGTGTGAAGGTAACTGGCCCTTTTATTTGATGATATAGGCAGGTTTATATACTCTCTGTAATTTAGAATTTTACTTCAAGCTGTCTTCCAGATCAAGAAGGCCCTCAGAGGCGTTAAAGTCGAAGTAACTCACAGGGGAGATGTACGAAGGAAGTATCGAGTTTCAGGATTAACATCTCAACCAACAAGAGAACTAGTGTAAGATTTTTATGTCATGCACCCATCACCTGGTTTCACATTGTAGGTTACAATAAAAAATGAGTATAAAAACAAAGATACCTGTTCCCAATACAATTATCCCACCTTCGGTCCTGTTTCACTGTATCAGCTCTACTGAGAGGTGTATCGATATTGACACTTGGACCATCATATCGTTGCCCACTTGAACCTCATTCTCTTGTTTCTCTTCTATATGGACTTGTGACGATCGGGTTAATTTCCAGTTACTTATGCTAATTTTTCCCAGGTTTCCTGTGGATAACAACTCAACCATGAAGTCAGTTGTTGAATACTTTCAAGAAATGTATGGCTTCACAATTCAGCATACTCATCTTCCTTGCCTTCAAGTTGGAAACCAGAGGAAGGCAAACTATTTACCAATGGAGGTGCTGCAGTTCCTAATAATTTATACAATGTCATTCTCTTTTTCTTTTTAACTCATATGGCACCTAATGCTATTGGTTTTGCAGGCCTGCAAGATTGTTGAGGGCCAAAGATATACGAAAATGTTGAGTGAGAAACAAATCACCTCGCTTCTGAAAGTTACATGCCAAAGACCCAGGGATCGAGAAAATGACATTGTCCAGGTATTTTGTGCTGTTAAACCATGCCTATCGTTCAACCCTTTTTGACAATAATGTGGCAGATATATCTCTTTTTGTGTAATTTGTTGCTGGAAAATTCAGAGAAAAGATGGATGTCATCTTGCATTACATAGCCTATATGAGGACGTGGTAATATCTTGATCATGCCATGGGAAGGCATTACAATATCAGAGTTGAAGCAATTTTAGATTTTGAATTTTACTTTGCCACACTCAACCTGCTGCCCTAAATCCATTATTCTTGTTAAGAATCATGAAGTAAGGTTAGATATTTGCTAATTTCACATATGACTTAAGCAGGACTAAGAAGAATTTATATATCATAATGCACTGAACATAGTGTAGCATATACTTGTCCCAAACAAGTGTCAACGTACCCTTCCTGACTTTCTGTCAAAGAAACCTTGAATATTTTTTAGCTTTTTACCTATTATGGGATAGAATCACTGATAGGAATTAAATTCCCTAACCCAGTATAACAACTTAACAAGAAAGTACTTACAACTAAACCACACACACAAGAACACATAGATCTATGTGGAAAACTGAAAAAACACGGAGCCACAGCGAATTCAGTTTGAAATGAGCAAGAGTACTAAGTGAACAACAGAGGAGGCTGACCTACACGCATATTACATAGTGGCTACAAACAAATGCAAAGGAATTAAAAAAGTATCCTCTACCAAACATGATCTACAAAATTTTGTGACACACATCGGCTGGATGTCCAGTATTGGCGGGATGTCCAGTACTATCAAGCAGACAATGCAGGGCCTAACATTCTGATATATTTGGGAGTTGACTAGGCTTGAGTGGATAATAATTCATAATCTGTGCTCTTTCAAATGCAGACGGTTCAACACAATGCTTATGATCAGGACCCATATGCGAAGGAGTTTGGGATCAAAATCAGTGAAAAACTAGCTTCTGTGGAGGCACGGGTTCTTCCTGCTCCTTGGGTACAGCTCATCGTAAAAGCTTCCATTTATTTTCTTGAAAGAATGTAGACACTAACATTATTATCTGATGACACTTACTTGTAGCTCAAATATCATGAAGCTGGGAAGGAAAAGGATTGTTTGCCCCAAGTTGGTCAGTGGAATATGACGAACAAGGTATTTTCCTTTTGCGCTTTGGTAATATACTCAAATCATGATTTTTGCTTTCTCATGGGCATGACCAACTTACCTTTATTAGTTTGTTGCGAATAAAATGACTTTTCCTTTTCCTATGTCATACACGGGGCCGGTTCAATAAACAATCTTTGGGGCCCTAAGCGAGATATTTAAATGTGGCCTTATGAAAATAATCGTTCGATTATGAAATCTTTACTTGAATTTTTCATATTTTTTATCAACAATCTGATCAAGGGCTCTTTTTTGAGATTGAATTAATTGATCTGTTTTCCTCTATTTTGTTTTTGGTTTCTCATATCCTGATTCTTCTTTTTGAGTTGACATGTTCAAGAGTAAAATTATTCTCGTCAACAAAATGAATCTCAGCACACAAAATAACTACTAAAAGACAAATCAAATATGTTACGAATCTCAATAATGACAACACATTAAGACCTAATCAATATAAAATTGTGTATGAACCTTATTCATCTCCCAAACTCTATATAAATTAACTTTCTCAAGAAACACTTAGATAGAACTAATCTGATAGAAACAAAAAAATTTATAAATTAAAAAATTCAATACCGTGTACAGGGAGAAATGAGCGGACATATGGATTGAGGGTGGGAGTGAGATAGCATACTGTCTAAGGAATACGATTTATTTTATGTATAAGAATGCTATTTTTTTATATGTTGTGAACTTAAAATGTGTGTGTGTGTGTGTGTGTGTGTGTGTGTGTGAGTGAGAGAGAGAGAGAGGGTACTTGGGGTGAATTTCTGGGATGATATTAATGAGAGAGGGGAGTTTTTTTTTTATGATTGATGTGACCATTGGGGGGAGAGAATATTAAATTTACAAGGGATGAGAGAGACAAAGAGTTTGAGTTTTTGTGGTCCTAGAATTCTTTAATTTTTTGGGCCAGATTAGCAAACAACAAGAGAACAAAATATATAATTTGGGGCCCTAAGCGGGCATTTTAATGGCTTATAGTCTGGCCTGGCCCTGGTCATACACAGTGGCAGTAAGATGGTCAAAGTTAAAGGATTTTGTTATACTGTTAGTACTCCTATGTAACTGACAGAAGAAAACCAAACATGCCTGAAATCTCTCTTACTCCCCTCACATGACAGAAAGTGATCAATGGAATGACCGTTAGCCGGTGGGCATGTATCAACTTCTCCCGGAGCGTGCAAGAGAATGTTGCTCGTGGATTTTGTCAAGAACTGGCTCAAATGTGTCAAGTATCTGGCATGGTAATTTTTCTTCCTTTGATTTTGTTCTTTCCTCCTTTTTTCTCCCGTTCCATGTCTTTTGGGGTTTGTAGATCCTGCAGTGCTGCCTTTCGCTCTTAAACCAAATTGTAATCAGCTGCTTTTTTACAGGAATTTATTTCAGAACCAGTGATTCCAATTTACACAGCCAGGCCTGAGCAAGTAGAGAAAGCTTTGAAGCATGTTTATCATGCATGCATGAACAAACTCAAAGGAAAAGAGTTGGAGCTGCTATTAGCTATTTTGCCTGACAATAACGGGTCCCTTTATGGTGTGTAGTACTTCAACGTGAGGTTTGGAATTGATTTGACATTGATAATAAACTCTTGCTTGACGTTTTAAATGTAACTGGATTCCGTGGTCTCAGGTGATCTAAAGCGAATATGTGAAACTGATCTGGGGTTGATATCCCAATGCTGTCTTACAAAGTATGTCTTCAAGATTAGCAAGCAGTATTTGGCTAATGTGTCCTTGAAGATCAATGTTAAGGTGTGATTCATTGTTAGGACTGTACAGGAACTTGTATTCGAATTTTTTGTTGAACTTTGATATTTTATGCGTGTCACACCAACACAGTCTTTTGTAAATTGTTCAAGGTGGTCCAAAACAGGTGGTTGCTTACCTTCTAGTCAAACTTCAGTCTGGGATGTCATACTTTCTGACAACACAGCATATATTCGTTTCTCTATCAAAACATTTGGTACCCCTACAACTGTCTGATTCGTTTCTCTTCTTGGAGCAGATGGGTGGCAGAAACACTGTTCTTTTGGATGCTATCAGCTGCAGAATACCATTAGTTAGTGACATACCGACCATCATATTTGGAGCAGATGTGACTCATCCAGAGAATGGAGAAGACTCCAGTCCTTCAATAGCTGCTGTACTGTTCCTTGGCTTGAATCATGTTTGTCAGAATATTTTTCTTGCATGGATCATTATAAACTTGGTTGCTTAAACATCATGTTTGACTATAGGTAGTAGCTTCTCAGGATTGGCCTGAAGTCACAAAGTATGCAGGATTGGTTTGTGCTCAAGCTCATCGACAGGAACTCATACAAGACTTGTACAAAACGTGGCATGATCCTGTCCGAGGCGCAGTTAGTGGTGGTATGATCAGGTAGCAAACTCTTCCCCTTGCTCTGTATCTTTTTTTGGTGGAAGACTCGACTTGTTTAACTTTTTTGTTGGGTGGCTATCAGTTGTTGGTTCCCTTTTTTTTTCCATCTCATTTCACTCTATGCAGGGATCTTCTTGTTTCCTTCCGAAAGGCAACTGGGCAAAAGCCTCAGAGGATTATATTTTATAGGTACACACTTTGCCAGTATGCTGTAGGTAGTGGAAATATTTCTATTATTATGTGGCTGTGCCATGATGTCCATAACTCTCTTTTGTGGTCTTTATTAGGTAGTGCTCTTCAAAATTCTATATACTTGTTCTGTGTCTATCACTTCATCATACCACCAAATCCTCAACCTACGCCATTTTTTTTTTTTTTTGTGGGGCGGGGGTTTGATATACCAATCAACACTTCCATGCTTCATGCCCATTTTTCTAACACTTTCACTATCGCTTCTGCAATTGGTTTTTGGAAGGCACAGATCAATTCACATCATCTATAGTAACTGCTATTAGTTCCACCATCATTCTTACCACCGCTAAACACAGTTGCAACTTGCACCAGCGGTCCAGCCAACCCTTTCTGCAGTGACCGTCTTCGTTTTCTTTGCTCCACAGTCATTGTTAGTCCTATGTAATGAACTATCATTGACACGCATGGCCGCAACCTTTGCCCCTTCCATCATTGACATTACAGTGGGCAGAAGATGATGCATTTTGTCTCCCTTTTGTGGCTTATCCTTCTTTCTCCAGTTTCAAAATCTCTAACCAAATGATGCCTCAATGTACTGCTGTAAATTTATGTATAACCGGTGTTTAACTGAAAAAGAGAAGCATGTTGAAATTAAGTGAAATATTAAATCATTGAGTTTTTAGTATTAATAACACAAGAATGAAACAAGATAATTGTGGGAGACCAATTGACATGTTATCGTTCAGGAATGCATCCGATTATTCATGGAGGCATCCACCTCACTTTTTTATTGTTTACCTTATCCAGTCTATGTGAATGTTCCATGTCCCTTATGCATACTTGTACCAAATGAATTTGTAGGTTTAAAGACTTAATTGCTAAATGCCTAAATGGGTTCTGCATTGATAACTTATTCCATGAATATAGCGTAGTGCTAATACAAAAATTATTTGAGCAGGGATGGCGTGAGTGAAGGGCAATTTTATCAAGTTCTACTTTACGAATTAGATGCAATTCGGAAGGTTAGTGTTCTTCTATTTTATTGGCATTATTGCTTATAGTTTTTGGAAGGAATTCACAAAAAAAAGAAAAAGAATCTGTGGCCTTATCAACATCATCTGATGCAGGCTTGTGCCTCGTTAGAACCAAACTATCAACCTCCAGTTACATTTATTGTGGTACAAAAACGGCATCACACCCGATTATTTGCCAACAACCATAGGGACAGGAACAGCACAGACAAGAGTGGAAACATATTACCTGGTATTGATTGCTCGTGAATAACTATGTTCTCTCTCTGTTGTCTGTACGTAATGCTAGTAAACATGTATCCTGACCTGTGTCTCCTTTCATACTCATGTGATGATATGGTTTGTTATTTCAGGCACTGTGGTTGATTCAAAAATCTGTCATCCAACAGAGTTTGATTTTTATCTATGCAGCCATGCTGGTATTCAGGTGAAAACATGGGTTTTTCTTTTACTGTGTTGGGTGATTAGAAAAGATTTCACTTCTGACTACAAAAATCATGAAAGGCAGTCATTAGCAGAACAAATTTGCCATTGAACACTTGCAAAGAATTTTTGTCCTCTTTATGTACTTCTATGTGGCGTCTGTGTGTGTGGGGGTGGTGGGGGGGACTTGGAATTTTTAAGCTACATTTTTTTAGAACCAACTTCGTGGGCAAAGATTATAATTTCCTGTAGCTTGTTACACATGATGTCATATTTTCTGAATGGTTAGGGAATCATCACCTTTTTTGTAATTTGGCAGGGGACAAGTCGGCCAGCCCACTACCATGTGCTATGGGATGAGAACAATTTTACCGCAGATGGGATTCAATCATTGACAAACAATCTCTGCTACACATATGCGAGGTGCACACGTTCTGTGTCTGTTGGTAGGTGACCATTCCCTGTTGCATGGTTGCTTAAAAATTTGTGTGCATTCCCGCCCCATTGAAATCTCGAACATATGGGAGCTCTTTGAAACCTTAACCCCCTAACACAAATGAAAAGAATAAAGAAACTTTGATGTTCACTAATCCGGTTTGATTTAAATTGTTTTCCTATGATGAAATGGTGATTGTGTGCAGTTCCTCCCGCATATTATGCACATTTAGCTGCATTTCGAGCCAGATTCTACATGGAACCAGATATGTTGGAGCATGGCTGTGGTGCTGGTCAAGGTGCCAAGAGTACACGAGTAGCTGGAGAGTCTGGTGTACGGCCACTGCCAGCCCTTAAAGAGAATGTGAAGAGAGTAATGTTCTATTGTTAGAAATAGAGATAGGGAAAAGATAAGGGAAGGGTTTTTTTTTTTCTTTTTTTTTTTTTTGGGGGGGGGGGGGGGGGAAGGAAAAACATAGCCGCCTTTGTAAACGAATGATCTCATGCAGGGTTGCATGGTTTTCCAATCTAGGTCAGTCATTGTAAAGAGCTAGAGCTTTGTTGCATGTTTTTTCAACTTAGTTCAAGTCATTGTAAAGAGCAAGAGCTTTAGTTTCCTTCAAAATGCTACCTATGTGCTCTTGTCCGATTGGATTGTTGATGTTCCATGGATAAACATTATCAAATTAAACCCCAACATGCATGGCTAGAACTAGGAGACAAAGTATAAAGCAATCTGTGACCAATAAGCTACAAGGTTGGCTCTCATGCCTGAGGTATCTGTCTGTCCCAACGCCATGGTGGAACTTCAAGCTGTGGGTGAATGGCTTCTCTTTGCGTAAGCATACTGGCATAGAGGGACACCAAACATATGGTACAACTGCAAGCTAGACGCGATCGGCTTCTTGGGCATGAGCCTACCATGGTTGAATGTATCGGTCGATATTGATTCAAGACTGTTAATTTGTAATCAACTTGACTTATTCCATTCTAATATGGTTACACATTCCATGTGAATCCAGAATCTCAATGATTTTGTTGAGCTGTCTGAGATGTTTCCGAATTAATTTCAAGTCATCGGAGTCTCATTGTCACCAAATGGACTCAATTAGAGGTGTGATTTGATATTGAAGGACTATTGAGTCCTGCATAATCAAGTTATTTTTTTATTATTCTTTTTTATTTTTCTCTTCGATTACGGTCAGGTAATACTTTTAGGACTTATGATTAGCTTAATATAAACCGTAAGTCCAAAATTTAGATGAAATCATAGTCGAGATCAATTACAATGTTGACACTGGTTCAGCAAGGCTACCTTGACGGCCAGCATTAAAGCTTTCGTCTGCTCAGTCAGTATTTAGTTCTCACAGGCAATTATAATGGCTTTAGGTTACATGGGATTCTTAGCATCCATGGGCAGGCATATAAGATCATGCACTACACTGGCATAACAAAACCTTAAATTTTTAGAAATGTTGTGAACGAGACCAACAAACAAATGGCGGAACGAAATGGGTCCCAATGCAGTTCAGATAGCTGAAATGGGTCTACCGGGGCAGCCCTTAATTTTATGGAGTAAGGCCCAAAAAATTTCTCAATTGAAATCTAACAAGGTTCATGAGAGAACGGGTGCGAATCAAAGTAGAATGCAAGACAACAATAATAATGTCAAATGAAACAAAAGTATATAAAGACTAAATAAGCATTTTTTTTTTTTCCATGGACCTGATCTAAATACCAAGTAGTATCATTATGTCCTGCTTAAACAAAATCATTTCCATGAAATTCCAGAATTTCTGCATGAATCCAACCCTTTAGAGGCACTTAATCCTCTTTCAAGCACAAGTCATCATTAACCTTACAAAGTTCAGCAATTTAACATGCTAGTTCTAAAATCACACGTGGTCTGATAAGAATTAGTTATTTCTGGTTTACTATATCTTCATGTTGAAGAGGGCTATTTGAAGTGAACCTCATCATTGTAGAACATAATAATATAACTATGTATATGACAGAGAGTTCTCAAAGTGGTGCAGCACTGCAGTGCACAAATGTTTATAATATTATATGCATCATAATGCAAGTTGGTGATATCAATTAGCAGAACTCAACTGCAAAGAAGCTTAGGCTCTTAGAGCCTTTCCCTGAACACACATAATTAAGAACTAACTACTAAGCACCTTTGTGTCATCAATAGTGAAACAATGTGATGTAGGACAAGTTGCAGCAGCTTATATGAAGCAAGAAGACTGTCACGCGTCCAAAGCACAATGAAAACGACAAAGTAATAATAAACGCAAATGGGTAATAGAGATAGAATGGAGCAAGACTCGTATCTTTTGATCAAAAATAGTCCAAGGAACAAAGCACACTACCTTGTTGTTTAAGCCTTCAAAATGGCAATTTTACCAGTGAAAAAATGTTTTAGAATATTCATAATTTATTTTCGAAAATTCAAATTTAAATTTCGTCAACTCTCCTTGAGTCTTGACAAACTAAAGGTTTACTTTATTTGGTTAACTCAAAATATTTTAATTATAGAAATGTTTAATTAGGCCTTTAATTCTTACTTTAGGTAGAATTAGGGTTTTAGTCTTTATGCATTGAACAACCTTCATTCAGGCTTCAACAATATTTCTTAAAATTGTCTCTTTTTTTTGTTGTTGTTGTGTGGCACATCTTCTATGTGGATTCTAGTTCGTGTGCGAGTGTTTTCCCAAAGGGGCTTATAATTCACCTTCTGACTCATTCCTTGTCGAGTTGCCTTCAAGCGTAGATCAATCTATCACTCAATCATAGGGTCACTCTGTCATTGTCTGATTTTTGGTTGTCTGATTACACTCGACATTATGTATTTACTTGTCGTATTTTTACCCCATCTTAGTACTATTGCATCACAATGCCCACTACATAAACTTGTAACCATTTGTATAGATCTTGTCAACCCTAAACCCAAACTCTTCCAATATTAACAAAGTCAATGCCATGACAATATCCAGATAGATGGCTCTACAATGGGACTTCCTTTAAGTGTTATGCAATTTAACAAGCCCTAATACCTAATTTCTTCACCTTATGATGTCCTTTATCAACGACAGTGACAAATGATACAATGATAGTAATATTTGGGAAAGGTTTGATTCTTCAAAGCAGTGACGTTTCTCATTTCTCGTGTACAGAGGGCATATGAAAGTTATGTGGAATCTTGTCTATAAATGAAGATTTCTAACAAGGAAAGGTTCCAAAAGTACTTGTCCAGAGAGAGAGAGAGAGAGAGAGAGAGAAATCTACAGAATTGAATTAGGTTCACTCATGCCACTGTCATATATAAGTTGAAATGGTAATTAATATTAGTTGTTGTCCAGTCTGCTTCTACATGAACAAAACAAAGAAAGAGCTTCACCGACAACAAAAATGATGTAACTAGATTGCCACTGAGTTACAAAACAATGTTTAATTTACACTTTTGGTCAAGTACATCTACACATTAAATCCCCCATGTTCAAACAATAGACTCATAACCCTCCCTATGTTTTTGGACGAACGAAAAAAGAAGACAACATGCTGGTTCTGTTGTGGAAGAAGAAGGGTTAGTAATATCAATTCATGTTTTGATATCATAGTTAGTTATTCCACTTTGGTCCAAAGACACAAGGTGATGAGCCCATTTTTGAATGCTATGGAGATAAATGTATTTCTGAGCCTAACCACGCGGCGATTAAAAATAATTAACCCTAAAAAATATAAGCATACAAAGTGTCCCTTGGAGTTTTGGGGGTGGGGGTAGCTCAAATCAAAATGGTTAATGTCCCTACAGTGAAGGTAAGCGCTTCAATCCAACTCTAATCTTCTTAACTGCCAAAAAATGAAAGTAAAATAGCATCCAAGATTGTGAAATTCAAGAGGGTGTACTAGAAAAAGCACAGGACACTTTGTGCTGCCATTTCTAAAACCAAGCCAAAAGATATGTTGTAAATGAACAACTAGACCTGCCTGATGCTTAGGTATGTTTGCATCTGCAAATAGGACAAGCTTTATGTTCGGTTATAGTCACTCAGATTTGCTATATTTCAAGAAGTAGTTCTGCCATGAGTCAAGTAAAACAACACAAACACCACCAAAGGAGATTGCCTCAGATGGGACTACAATCTCTCTCTCTCTCTCTCTCTCTCTCTCTCTATATATATATATATATATATATATATACACACACACACACACACACGAGCTCTTGACCCCGTGACATTGGGGTTGGGATTGTACCACAGACAACAAGGTGCAAAGAGGCCAGGGCACAGCCCCTCTGAACATAATACAGTAGCTGGCCTGGAAATATCTTCTCCCAGTCCCACTTCATGAGAACCGTAATGTTCGAATGTACAAGCCTACAATAATTCTACAAGAACCTCAGAGAAGATACCAAAGTTTGAACTTATGTGTTTAAAGTTGGGCAAAAGTTCAAGATCTCTCTCTCTCTCTAAATGGTTTCCTTAGCCCATATGCTTCCTGAAAACCCTAAACATCATGGGTAAAAGCCAAAGGTTCAAGCTTTGCCTCTCTGTTCCAGTATATCTCTGGCAAGTTTTTACCAGATTCAGGAAAGCGTATATAGATTCATAGGCCATTATTCAATATCACCCAAAAGAGAAGAAACAAAACAAAACAAAAACTAGGCAAAGCTTCAAAATTTCTTTCACTGTAATTTCGTGGCAGTTACAAAGCAAAGCATTTCAGCCCCAACTCGTAAAAAACCCAGATCACAAATCACAAGTACCATGAACTACTAGGATTCTCATAGGGAAGTCAGTTCATATAAACTATTGAAATCACTACATCAAATAGGTGATATAAGAGGTGCATATCAATAAATTAATAGAATCACAGCGGCAAATTAGGGTATTTAAGGCTCACCCTCCAAAGCATAGGAATGTCTTGGAATCATGAAATCTCCGAGACACAAAATTCCTGCCACTCAAATCCTGCTAATCCAGTTAAAACAATTTTCCGCGTAAGCTTTGACACAGAAAATAAGGAAAATCACAATATACAGAACCCTAAACATGGTTAAGAGTATTTCAAAATAGCAAATACAGAAGAAAGAGTATAAGCATTCAATCCTTAATAAGGGAAAGGAAGACTTTTACATTCCTTTTCCTAGGTTGTATACAATGAAAACCCTTGAAGGATATGGTATTGTTAGAAACCTACATGTGAGAAGATAAAAGACTCGCATCAATTTTGGAAGAAAACTGTATATGAGCCCAAATTGTAGCAATCTTATGGACTGAAGGAAAAGAATGCAATGAGTAGTATCAGGACCCATAAGAAATTAGGGTTTTTCATGCCACCAGCAACAGGTGAAGCTACCACATGATCTGATCTTTCCTCAACAAAGGAGGGAGGTTGAGATCAGGCTGGCAGCTTCAACTGATAGTGGTGCACAAACAAGAAGCACAAAATGAGCACTCCCTACTACTACTAGCCTACTAGGGTTTTCCATGGAAAAGAGAGACCTATATGGCCTTCTTCTTCACCTTCTGTTGAAACCCACCTAGAGAAAGAGGATGAAAAGGGTATAAATAGAGGTGCAAAGCAAAGGTTGGGTTGAGAATTATCATTTTCATTGGATACAAAGATAGAGAATTGGTGACTGAAAAGCTTTGAAAATTCAAATAATAAAACGAAAAAAAAAAGGCTTTGAAAATTCATATGATAAAACAAAAATGGCTTTGAAAATTCATATAATAAAACAAAATTTAAAGATGTAAGGTGGTCCCTGATGATCAAATTGAATATTGTCACGCCAACACCACCACCATGCAGATTGCAGACAGGTTAGTGAGAGTTTCTAAATATTGTAAGAGCATTTATTAACTTTTAGGGTTGGGAAGGTGGGGGACCCTTTTATGCACCTCTATCTCTTTATGTATACATATGTAATGGGTGTCATTTGAGAAAGCATCAATCGGGAGCCAAAAGAAGAGGGTAAAACATTACAATATAGGGGGACCATAGTTTTCATGCTGCTTAGGTGCGGCTAAAAGGTTCACAAAGAATAAGAAATGAAAGAGCATCTTCAACCGAACAAAATTATGTCAATCTCTCTCTCTCTCTCTCTCAATCTCATTAAGAAAAGTAATGTGCATTTAAATTTATTCCTAAGTAGCATCTTTCTTTGTTCAGTATCAATGGCTTTTTCCTTCCAAACTTGTCATTTCTTGGATACTTGATACTTGTAAATCTGATTGATGCCAACTCCACACTGGCTAGTTATGATCTGATGCAGACAATCAGGCAAATGAACTGTGTAGATAATTGAAGTTCTTGTTTTTTGAAATTCTCTCTCTATTTGATTTTGTTTTCTTAGAATTTGTGTGTAGATAAGTATCTCCGCGGACTAATAAGCAAGAAGTAGGGAGTAGAGATTTTACAGAACAAAACAACACAATGTTCAAGCATTCTAGTCATAATATAATAGGCATGATTAATCAGATTTGCAATAACTTTCAAGATTTTATTTGTTGGTCTGGATTCTCTCTCTCTCTCTCTCCATTCATTTGATAAATTTCTTGGCTACAATTTTTTTTCTTCCGTGGAACATATTCTATAGGCTGCTATATTCCTCAATCAGCATGAAATTTGGTCATCATGAAAGAGATCTCACAGTATCAGAGTCATAGCAGGCCAATAATAACTTAACACTTGAAAACCTTTTATGATCACAATCTAATTACCAGCTTTGATCCATGTTCTATGGCATAATTCTCTAAATTATCTAGAAATTTGGTGCATACAGATTGTTTAATTTCTAATATAACCATCAATTTGTACCCTTACTTGACTTTGCATAAGAAAATAAACAAAAGCTTGCCCTCTTTAATATGACTAATCACCTCTATGACACAATACCCCTACGTTTTTGTTTTTGTCAGTAGATGCATAGGCTATGCATCGAATCTGGCCATAAGGATGTGAAGAACCTCAAAAGTTTGCAGTTGAAATATATGCTTGCAATAACGAAGATACTATAATGTAGAAAAAGAAGAATATTAGAATTGATGACACTAGGTTTCTGAACATCCGAATCATTACACGCTGAGCTGAGCTGACCTGATGCAACAAAAGAATTTCACTACCACCCCCTGTCCAAGGCACGGTGGATCACTTCTAAAATGTCACCTCATACTTTGGATAAGAGGTTTCCTAACTATCAAATATTCTCAAACAAATCAATTATAAACGCAATGATTACTATAGAAATGATAAGCCTAGACATTGCCTTAAACAAGAAAAACCCTGTATCTTCTTCTTCCCAAGCAATACACACTTAGCTCACAACGAACTACTCTAAATTTGTGCATTCTTGTTGGCTTTAATTTATAGCTCACACACTTAGCTCACAGTTCACTAACCAACTCATACTTCTCAGTAAGTTATGTTGGACTAAAATAGTTTTTTGGTGTAAAAAATTAATTTTTAGTCGACTTTAAACTTAAATTAAAGTTGAACCCACTCATTATTTTGAGTTAATTTTTGTGGGTTTATGTTCTACTTCATAAGGTGAATAAGAAAATAGATTTTAAATTGACTTTCTTAGAATATAGAAATAGAGGTTGGGATAATGTGGAATTTCATACCAATCCCACGTTGGTTGGCTAAGGAAGCTTTGATGAACATATATACTTCAAGTTTGTTCTAAGAGTTAGGCTCCAACGGACAACCTACTTTTGTGGACATGAGAGAACCTCGATATTCTTGGGTTTGATCACGCGCTCGTGCGCCACCCGACCTGATCGGGAACGGTTACTGGTGTGGTTCACATCCAATCTTATCTTTTTAGATAAAATTGGTTTGCTAAATAGGTCCTTAATTTCTTACCCGAGTTTTAATTTATGTCAGTTGGAATTCAAATTCCCACAAGTTTTGAATTTGAATTTTGTGTCTATTCATGAATGAATAGACATGAATAGTGTCTTCTGGATTGCATTTGCTCAGTGATGACTGTCCCGAACAGTCACCTTTGCATCTATAAATATGCCCAAATTCATTCTATTTAAATAACTTAAAAATCTCGTGATTAAGAGAGATATTATATTCATAATCTTCGTTATTTACAGTGTACATTTTTGAGAGTACGAAATACATTCTAGTTCGCTATGCATACAGATTGCAATTCTTTTTCTGTGTGCGATATCATTGTATTCTAGGAGATAGACACTCAAGAATCCATAAGTGTTGGAGTTGAGGCAAAATCTGTCTTGTTAACATAGTATGAAACACTAGCTTTGATCAAATATTTAAACTGTTCTTATTCTACAATCGGGTCGATTTTATGTGATCTTGTTTTGTTCTTACTTGCATGATCTATATCAGAAATCTCAATAAGTAAAAGCATATACGATATTATCCTCCCAACAACTTACACCATCAAGAGTAAAACATGTCTGGACACTATATGCCAGAGAAATTCATAGTTATATAGCGGAGAAAAATATGCGTTGCTTGGGAATCATAAGATTGTTGACACTGCCGAAGCAGAAAATGAAGTTTATATGTATCGTTTTCAATAACTGTCTGCCTAAAGTGAATACATTTTTTCTTCGAAATAATAAATTATATCAGAAAATTAGGTCTAAATAGCATTATTGATTACTTATTCATATAATTTTCTTTGTTTTGAAATTAAAAACCGATATGTATAGTGTCCAGCTATTACTACAGTGCTCGAAAACAGCCTGATTTCTGGAAGGAAAAAAAAATTAATACAGATTGCTGATATGTGTGAGTTACAAAACTAGATTGAAAATTTGCCATCATTTCATAAACATTAATCTACTTGAATAGCATGAATATGACTATCCTCTTCCTTACAACACAACATATATGCGTCGACAATAAATCCATATTTATTTAAATGTGATATTGAATAGAGTTTTTGGCTTTTTATGGTAACACGTGTAGTAATGTTGTTCTATTATGACTTAGGTGTTAAGGGCTATGTAGCGAAAATAATCTCTGTGTAACCTCTAAGGAGGTTTATCTTCAAACACTTTAGTTGTCCCATTCTTCGTTGTTCTGGGTTAGAGACTTAAAAATACTTGCATATAAGATAGAGTCGTACCCTCCTTTGCTCGTAAATCTCTTATTTGTCTTAGCCTTGCATGGAGCTTTTTCCTATTATATCTTCTCTTGAGTCAGTCACTAGACTTGGTGATGTATAATCCTTTTCCCCAATGGCTTTCTAATTAACTGAAAAGGAAAGAAAATCAAGTGCTGCTGCCAAAGTATTTTCACTCTCACTACTGTTTCCCCCTCCCCCAGAGTAAATCATCTTCTAACATACTTTGATGGTGATATTTCACCGTCATAAAGAGTTCAAGAAAAAGGTTATTAGTGTACCCTATCTATATGCCCTGTGAACGTTTCGAAATCAATAGCATTTCAAAGAAAGTGGTTAGGATCATAGAACAATGACATTTTTTTTTTTTCAAATAAATTGTTGTATCTAGTTCTAGCCTACTCCTTGTAGCAATGACATGAGAGGTGCTGAACGATTTGTGAAGATGGAATTTAAGTCTTAAATTACAAAGACTAGCATTTTTTCACCACATACGCACTTTCCCCCTAACGAGTTTGACATCTAAGATCTCCTAATCAGATGGGTTTATGTACCAAGAAAAGGTAAACCTTTAGGGCATGTTTGATATGTTTTTTGGGAGGGGTTTGAATTGACTTGTCCAAACCCTTCCAAATTTAAAGATATGATTCAAAGATGAGATTCAACATTTCATATTATCCATACCCATATTTGGTATGCGCAGGGATATATGACTATTATGATAATATATTTATATATAAATGACTATTGTGCCCCTTAACTAATTTAATTCAAACCTAGGTATGGATATATGAGGGGTATAAATGTCATTTGAATGTGAAACCCCCAAACCCACATATGAAACCCACCCCCCCCATGGGTTTCATGAAACCCATGAACTTGGGTTTCATGACCGGGCCGGATTTCAAACCCTAGACTACATGCGTAGTTACCAAACATGGGTTGGGAAATAAACCCCATCAAACCCATGTTTGACAAATACTCATCTAGCTCAGGGTTTGAAACCCAGCCCGGTTTAAGCCCGGTCATGAAATTCAAGTTCATGGGTTTCATGAAACCCATGGGGGGTGGGTTTCATATGTGAGTTAATGGGTTTAACATCCAAATGACATTTATACCCCCATATATCATATATACTCCATATGGGTTTGGATTAAATTAGTTAAGGGGCACAATACAATAATTATTTATATACAAATATATTATCATAATAGTCATATATCCTTATGCATACCAAACATGGGTATGAACAGTATTAAATATTGAATCTCATATTTAGGCTTGAAAGAGTTTGGACAAGTCAATCCAAACCCCTCAAAAAAAACATACCAAACAGGCCCTTAAGGGTTGTATCCGAAGAGATGGAAAGAGATGTTTTTATGCACGAAAGATCTTTTTGTGACTATTTTTTTAGCCATCTGTCTCTTATCTCTAGGAGGTTTTCCTCTACTAGCAGGTTTTTTATTTGAAAACTCTATTTATTATGCAGTAAATTCATATATGAAACAACATAAAATAAAGGAAAATTTTCAGCCACATCTCTTCTAGTTTATCATATTTTTAAAGACACTCTCTCTATTTTTTGAATTTTCACTAACACTCTCTGTCAGATTAAATGTGTTAATTTGAATGCAATTTTACTAAATTGTACATGATATATTTTAAAAAAAACTGCATACACACCCCCTCTAGATAGACATATCTTCAATAAGACTCTATTTTCTAAATTTGTTTACGATTAAAATTCGATTCAAGCTAATTAAAATTTATTTTTTATGTATTAAAATTTGAGTCGATTAAAAATTATATTCTTTTACGTATTAAAAGTTGAGTTGATTAAAATTTTATTCGAGACTCAAATCAAATTTTAATCAACTCGCATTAAATTTTAATCAGCTCGATTTTTGATACATAAAAAAATATAAATTTCAATTGACTCAAAAAATAAATTTTAATCAAATTTTAATAAATAAAAACATATAAATTTTAATCGGGACTAAAGATCAAGTAGAGCTCAAATTGACTCGAATTTTAATACGTCAAAAAAAATTAATCAGATCGAATCGAATTTTAATCGACTCAAATTTTAATATGTAAAAAAAAAATTAATCATCTCAAATTATAATATGTAAAAAAATAAATTTTAATCAACTCGAATTTTATGTAGAAAAATTGTTTGGGGTTATGTAAGGATAATTTTAGTATTTGAGATAATTTATTTTTGTTATAAATGGTGGTTTAATAGCAGGGGTGTCAATGATGTTTAAATATAAACTAGAAGGGGTGTCTGTGATGTTTTTGATAATAAAATGAGTTTCCTTAAAAATATGATAAATTTGAAGATATGTAACTAAAATTTTCCTTAAAATAAATCAAATTTGATACCGGTATATACCTCCTCGTATACACTATAATGTGTATACTGCACGTTAGAGACCTGTGATTATTGAAGAAAAACACGAGTATCCAATGACATTTTGGAGTTTAACCATGGGACTTCACGTTCTTACCCTATTATATTAGGCTTAATTTCATATTCTAAATTTCAAGCTTTCACATAAGCCTCAAGATTCGACCATGTCACCTTGTGTAAGCCATTTGGCTTAATGGGGCCCCAAAATTGATGCCGGACAAATCATAGCGGCAAGATTCTAATGATACGAACAACCCAACTTCAGTGGATCCGAACGAGGGGTTAAGCTGCCACAAATTAACTTTACCTTGGGCCAACTAATACACACAGATAATGTTGTGGTGTGTGTTCCCCCAAGAACCCGAAAAGGACTAAGGACTTGTTTGAGACTGTGGTCCTGGTGACAAGAACGCAGAGGAGCTAAAAGAAGGTGGTCATAGACTGCTAGTACACACTAGAGTGGTCCTCTAGCTCTTACAGACATACTGCATAACTCGTGAAGGTAACATTCTCTCTCTCTCTCTCTCTCTCTCTCTCTCTTCAGAAGATATCCACTACATTAACTGTATACTACTGTACTCCAAATAAGAGAGAGCAGAAGGTGTAGGGGGGAGAATGCGTCTGCAACCCATTAATTAGTCTGTTTGGGGGTCTCTCATGCTTTGCAGTGTGCAGTTATATAATTATGTGGGTAATGCTATGTTTACCAAAATTTTTATCAAAAAGTATTTTTACCAAATAAGTTGGTAACTTCATATCCAATCAAAACTATTTTAATCAACATTTGGTGGGTTTAAGAGTGATCTAGAACTATCAACTCATTTGGTAAAAATACTTTTTCATAAAAGTTTTGGTATGTATAGCATTTCTCTAATTATATATAGATAGACTCAGCAGTCAGGGAGGGTATTAGACAAGGATAGTTCGGAACACCATCCAATAAAATCTCAGTTGGTCTGCTATTTGTGGTCACTAGGCTTCTCTCTCTCTCTCTCTCTCTCTCCTGCTAAAAAAACCAAAGAAAATTGCCACCTTTTGTTTCAGCAGCGATGAAAGGTTATCATTACCAAAACTGAAGTTGTTAGTACGAGTTTAATTATAATACAAAAGGTGTTAATCTTTTGTGGTAGAGACTTTGAATATAATTTTAATTTCCCAATAATTAAAATACATTCAGGGGGAGAGGGATGTGGATGTCATTCATGTCAAGGATAATGATTGATTTATAATAATGTCCTCTTTATGATTTATATTGTGTCAAAGGCAAAGACTTCCATTCCAATTCTCATTCAAGTGGGTTCATAATCGCACCAAGTTCAACACAGATATTTATTTAATACATGCTTCCATGAGATTTTTCTGGTATCTTTTTCTCGGGAAATAATTCTATTGGGGCAATATTGCAAATTGGAACAAATCAATGTCCCTAAATTCTTGTCACTACTCTTTTTTAATCTGGTTTCTTTTTTTTTTTTTGTAGTTTAACTGTCTAGGGTGTTTTTAAGTCAACTTACATGAACCTCGACTAACACCCTTCCCGGTCTGGTCAAAGGCAGACTATCCACGCCAAGACTAAGTTATTCATGAAGAATAAATCCTTCATGACTTAAATATAAGAAATTACTAAAATTCAAACTCAATACATCTGAATTTACAACTTGCCTATGTTACCACTTGAGTTACTTGACGTTTTAAGCTGGTTTCATATCCCAATAAAACACTGGTAATATATTCCTCTAGCTGCTGAGTCAGAACAGGCCGACACATCTTTCTCCAATAATTTACAGATGAAAATAAAGAGCACCTCAGAAATTTGAAAGGCACAAGGCCCCAGGGGTTATACCACCAACCCTAACCCACTCCAAAAAATCCCTATTGCATACACTCTGTTGAAGAAAAAACCGAAAGACATAACATATATCTGATTTGAGGCCTCTAGCAAGCCCTGGTCCTGCTAAAAACGGAGTGTCCGCAGATTCCTATACCCCCCCCCCCCCCCCCCCCCCCCCAAGGAGAGGGAGGTAGGCGGGCGCGAGGCAAAGTCACAATTCAAGATAATAATACGAATATATTGAACACCATGATCAAAAGTAAGTTGGAAGCTGGAAAATTGGGAGTGTTTTGATAACTTACACAACTACTTATAGTTGGGATGAATACAATGTTGATTATAAACTAACAAGGCTTAGATTACATATTGCACAACCCAAATCTAACCTAGCTACCCAAACAGTGAACAACAAAACCTAAGTAGAAAGTGTGTGGCCCTGGATAGTACTCAAAAGGAAAAATAAATTGTGGAGGGTTGTAGAAACTAAAACACTGTTACGATGACCCGGTGTAAGCACCAATATTTGGTCCAGAAAGGGACAAAGAATCTAGTGTAACTCTAAAACATCCTAGGCAGCGAAACTCTGGATTGTGGAAGAATTTATACCCAAAGGAAAACCTACTCTTGATCTAGACTTGAACCTGTGACAGAGCTTGCACGGGCAAGCAACATATTGTACAGGTTTTCAGCTGTTGGACGGTTAGCTGGATTCTCCTCAGTACACCGGTGGTATAAGTCAACTAGAAATTTTAGAGTTCCCAACTCAGCCTCAGGTCCCTGCAGCTCTGTGCCAGATTGAGCCATTGCAGGATCCTCCAGCTCTGTGCCAGATTGACCCAATGCCTCCAGCTCATCTGTTAGTTGCGGCCGTTTTCCCATCTGCTTGATTGTACCAAAGGAAATCATGATTATTTTCACTCCTGTAAGTCGAAGAACCTCAACAAAATTTCTAAAGCATAATTTAAGTATGGCATCTATTCGGACTTTGTTTGAGCACAGTAGAATTCTATGACGGATCAAGAAAGAGTCGAGTTGCAATTTAAAAAAACATTTGTAAATTACCACGCAACAAAATATTGACATGATGGCATTTCACAACTGGTGGGAAAAGAGAGAAGCAAATTCTACAAAACTCAAATTCTACGTCACTGTGACTCAAATCAACAATTAAGTTTCTTTTCCTTCAAGCAATTTTCATTACAAGTTAGCTTTCTTTTTGGCCAACATCGAGGAATTCCAGTAATGTAGATTCCAATAAAACTTTCAAAACATTATAAATGTGAAGAGAATTATCCACATCAAAAAATGGAGTAGACCCAAGGTTGGTCTATCTACTAAAAAGGACACTCTACCCATTACCAATTCATTTTAGGTTGAAAGTTCTAATATGGTATCAGAGTTGGGCCTTTGGTAGTTAGTGGGCTAAGTCTTTCACCCAGCTGAATTTGTCTGTCTGTTTATCTGTCTGTCTGTCTGTCTGTTAAGCAACAGTCTGTTTGTCTATAATTTTAGTTCAGTTTGTTAGCCCCGGTGCGAGTACAGGTTGCATGTGAAAGGGTGTGAAGAGAGCTATCCCACAGTTACCAATACGTAATTTATTTTTGGTTGGATGCTCTAACAATAACCATAACTGCTTTACTAGAAATGCACCACAGCTAGTCCTTTATATCACATTACATATGGTATTCGGCAATTGCAGAAAGAACAGAAAGAGTTGTACCTGAAGAAGATCATGAATGTCTGAATCTGGTAACCCTGAATATGGGACTTGCAAAGTCAACAATTCCAACAGCACGCACCCAAATGACCAAATATCCACTTCCTACATCCATATTAAGAAAAAAAACCTAATGAGGCAAACAATCAAAAAATACTGAAGGTCCAGATTGATTGGTAAGGATTAACATGTTGATGTGTCGGCAACGTTCATTTTAATTTAGTATAAACACAATGTGAGATGCCCCACCTATTAAGAAAGAAAAGAAGATGTATGGCTACTGGGTTTATAAGCCATGCACAGAGTCAAAGACAATCGTTATTGGCGAAAAGGAAAGACACGAAAACTTCAAAATTCAGGTCAATGGATTAAATGAACATTTCCTCTATCACACCCTAAACCTTTTTATGCCTGATATACCACAGCTACTGATTTCTTCCAATGTCTCTTTGTCCTCAAGATTGACCAACATTAGCTCTGAACATCTCCTTATTGCTACACGTCATTGCATAAACTCTGGTAAAATTTATTCTCAGATCTTTGCTCTAAAGCATGCCCAAGTATTGCAAATTGCAATCTTCCACATTTATTCTTGCTTTATCATCAAAATAAGCATCATTTGCAAAAAAATACATGACACTGGAATTTTTTTTTCTTTTTTCCTTTTTGTTTTTGATAGATAACATATTCACGAAACATTATCTTCAAAGCTTATCACTCATTATGTGAATAAATGACAACCTGGATTAAAGGGAAGAAAAAAACTGACCAAACCATAAACATTGCGGTTATGCATAGCCCGAAACACCTCTGGAGCCATCCAACGAGGTGTCCCAACACACATATCAGGTGGAGGTATTCCAAGATGAGCAATACAGCATGTATGCAAGCAAGAACGAAGGGGAACTGATCTGTCAAAATCACAAAGCTTCACAACAGGCGTACCATCAGATTTCTTCTTATCCAGGTCAATCAAAATGTTCTCACTCTTTATGTCACGATGAATAATGTGTTTAGAATGCAGCTCTGCCAGTGCACATGCCACATTTCTAGCAATACACAATAACAACTCCACTGGGACATGTTTTTCACCAGCTCTAGATAGCTTCTCTACATAATTCTGTTAGATAATGGACAGGAAAAGTGTAAAAATGGAGATAATAAAAGATGAGTTGTACTTATATCAAGCAACCAAGTGGTGGTGAACATTAACTGATTGCAGGAAATGTTCACCTTTAAGGATCCCCCTTTTATGTACTCCATCAAGATAGCAGACTGTAACAAACGATGCTCTGGCTTTCCATCTAATGACAAGGCCCAGTTTGAAGATATTTGATGACCATAAATTTCAACAATGCAAGGGTGCTTCAAAGCACTTAAAATTCTTACTTCCGCGAGACAATTGAACTCAAAGTTCTTAATTTCGTCTGCAGAAGTCCCACATCCTTCCATAGTACGCACCTGCAGCATTGACCAAATCAGACAAGCCTCAGACCATCTTTTTTCCTTGCCTTTCCGTCTTAATACAAATATGACGGCTTACATATCGAGGTGTCAAAATATAACACGACATGAAATTAGAGGGTTTGGGTCTTCCTTAATCCACCCATTTAGTAAACGAGTGGACCCGACATGATACGATTAATAAATGAATCGGATACAGGTGAAGTCAATCAAAAGAAATACACAACTCGACTTGTTTATATACCGGTTGTACATAATTCATACACGACACGAACTCGATATGACACGACTCGTTAGACATGAATTAATAAACGAATCGAATTGAGTATGGTCGAAGTATTATTTGACACGAACACGCTAAGACCTGACACGAACCCGCCTCACCATTGACAAGTCTACACCTAGTAAGCTAAAGAAAGTACAATTTAGTGTTCAGACATAAAGAAAACGGAGAATAACCCACAAAAGCATTACAGATCCTATCAACAAAGAAGGTTTAGCAAATACCGTATAGGATCCAAGGAATAAATAACTACATGTGAAATGACGACATTAGAATGGGAAGTCATCAGGAAGCACACCTTAGCTATAGCCTCAAGTGCCCCAAACTTGCATTGGATGAGAGTACTAGGTGCTGCTTTTCCAATTTCATCACATTCAGAAAGGGAGGGGAAGGTACAACCTGAACTGAATTCGCTATCTGTCATAAGTGCGCCATTAATCCGACTCAAAGGAACATACCTGAAAAAACAAGATTCCCATTACCATATACAGCCAAGAAAAGTGCACAAAAAAAAAGGAAAAAAAAAGTACAACTTAAAAGCAATCTCACTTGATCTTAAAAAGTTCATAGAAACAAAATTTCTTAGGTATACAACAAAAGGGCCTGATTGATATCATACGGATACCATCAGGATGATGACAACAAATATTTCCTCCACTATATTATGAAAATTAATGGACCCAAAAAGTGGTAGTACTGGTGGTATGCTGCATCGTAACCACAAACATGTTTAGTTTAGAGCTCCACACACCACAGCCACAAAAAAAAAGCTACAATTTACAAAACAGCAATCTTATGAATCTTGAAAAAGACAACAGCCGTGCTATTCAGCTTTTAGTGGTTAGTGCTAAATCATACCAAACAATCCATAAAGCATCATTTATACCACTTCAAAGGAAGAGCTTCAGATTTTATGTCTCACAATCATGCAGAACAGCAGAAGAACACGTAAGAATGTGATTCCATCTAAGCATCAGTATCCCCAAATGATGAAAACAATTAACAAAGAAGATATCATCACAAAATTTAAAACGGGAAAAAAACTGACCTGCAAAAATATTCTGGATCTGTTTCTTCTCTTATGTCATGTGGACGGCATGCATCAACTATCATGCGAACCCATGAATTACCCTTCTGAACTGAAATTACATTCCATGCATGCGGTGAGAAATCTAGATAACCCCTAACAAGCTCACAAGGTATCCGAGGCACCATCCGGTCACATAGGTACTAGGTAGATGAAGATGAAAAAATTGTCAGTTCATATTTTATTATATTGGGAGTGAATGGCATCCAAATCCACCATAAATAGAAAATGAAAAGCTTCCAATAGAAGTATCACCTTCATGAGCAACGCTCTATGTCGACACACACCAAACTGCAGAGTTCCAATAGGAACTACAATGGAATTTCTTCTTGCTTTAATCGTTTGAAGAGATTTCTCACAGAGACCAAGGAAAAAAATGTCTTCTGTATCTGAACTCTGTTTTGTGGATTTTGGGACACTCTCACTGTTTCCAGTAGGGCAAGTGCAGACAAAAGGCTTCCTATAGTTTGAACCAGATACAGCTTTTCGGGTCCTCTCAACAACTGCACTTTTATCACTGCCTCCAAAGTGATCGGATACAAAAAGAGCAAGCAGCGATGCAACCTGCAAGTTGTCACTAGTATCCTCTCCCCTTTTATTGGTGGAACCATTAATCTGCTTAAAATGAAACACTACAGCTTGAGCACACAATGAAATGGCATCCAACTCCTCATCTCTTTCCCTGAACAACAGTTCATAGGTCACAACGATTTAGATTTCAATCCAGTAAGTTTTGTAGCCTAATCCATGGAGCATATGCAAATAAGGAATTACCTGTCAACAAGAATGACCTCACGTGAGTCAAGCTGCCAGTTTTGCTCGTAACTCATCAGCGGCAAGAATGGCCGATCTCGTCCTGCATCATAAAATCCATCTGGCAGAAGGTCCTCAATGCTACAAAATGATGTGTTACTATATTTGCAAGATAGGTCTAACTGACAGTCGCTTGGCCTCCGAGATTTGCTTGGTTTTGGATTATCAAGGTCCCTATCAAGATGCCTTTTTGACTTTAGATTAGTGTTAGAAACTTCTGACAATGAGCCTTCTTCCTTCCCGCCACCAACGCTTGAAAGAGAATCCAAAGATGCATGATGCTTTGTACAGTCACTCTCACCCTCTTTAGCTATGCCAACAGAGTCAAGTGCAACACATGAGCATTTCTGCATGTGATAACCTTTTTTATCCTCCTCCCCATCGGGAAGCAAATTTCCACACTCGTCTCCTCCAGAAAGCAATTCTTCACTATCATTATTAGGACCTACAACATCAGATAAACCTTCTGCAGGAGAGTCAGAAGCAAGGATAGCATGTTTGCATCGTTTGCATTTTTCAGATTCATCGGCAGTTGATGCCTCAGCATGATTATCACCTTTCCACTTCCTACTACTGTTTAAACGCTCTTGGCGAGCTCTCTGTTGGAAATAATACTGTCGTTTCCATCCCTTTTTTGACCTTCGAGACGCCATACATCTACTGTTGGATGAGGCTCCACTTAAATGGCTCGACAATGTAATAGGGGAACCTACAACAGTTACAAATCATAATTATCTACAACTGGTTCACCACAAGCACAAACAAGAATAAAGAAGAAGTGGACAAAAATAATCCAGTAAAGCAATGATGGTGAGAAAGGGAGAAAGATTAAAAAATCTGTAGGCCTCACTGATTCGAGGACTATCATGAATCTCCTGGATGGCACCTTCATAGACATCCATTTCCACTGAAGAACTGATGAATTCATCATTGGATGTGTCTTTGCCGTTTCCTTCTAGGTCACAGCTTATCCATGAAGGTACTTGACAACAACTGCGAAGATTATTGAACTTGAACAACATCAAGAATCAAGGAAATAATAAAAATGTCAGTTTTATTATTGTATAAATGCTGTTGAAATTAACAAATCAACCATAGAATCGTAAACCAGTGGCAGTGGATAATAAATTCGTTTAAATTTATCAATAACATATACAAAAATGTGAAAGGAAATTTCAGACACAATAGTTGAAAGGTAAGTCCAACTGCACAAATCAGCATCCCCTGGGGGTCCACAAATGTATTGGCCATGTCAGAAAAAAATAAATTAATAAACAAATCACCAATTGCCATGGCAATGGCAATGGGAAATCGGAGCTGTAATTGAAATATGCATATGCTGTTACTTAGTCTTCAACACAGCAGCAGGAATGAAGTTCACAAAGTTAGACTTGGTAAAATTTGTAGAGATCTATGCTACCCATTAGTATATGTACAACAGCCAACTATGGAGCTAAAATGTCATTATGAAACGTGAACACAAAACCATGAGGCATGTCTAAAATTTAATCCATGAAGATCTAAGAAATAGTATATGTCCAGTTATTAACATATACCTGAAGATATAACCTCTGAAGGTTATGCATTGAGCCAAGTTCAAGACTCCCCAAAGACGTCAGCCTATTGTTTGACAGGTCCAAGCTCTCCAATCTTTGCAGAGAGGACAGCGCTGAAGGTAGTTCTACCAATTTATTATTAGCGACTTTCAATAACTTCAATGCATTCAAATGAGTTACTTCACTCCGTAGACTCCTCATTTTATTAAATGAAAGATCCAGATACTCCAAATTATTAAGACAACCGATTTCTGGAGGCAGGTATCTGCAGGAAAAATAACACACGCAAAAACATCATAACTTTATCTAGACCAAATACATCAACATAGGAGAATAACGTTTACAAACATGGATTACGAATCAAATTTAAAAATTAAAAAAATAAAGATCAAAACTAAAAAAGAGCATTGCATATATAAATTATTTGTCTTAATTTTTCATCTAAAAGAAATGCTTGAACATTACAGATTGTCTGAAGAAAGTGTTAGTGCCACTTAAAGTTGGTTTATGTGCTTAAGGCATCTCTCCACCCATTGCCAATTTATTTAAAGTTGGATGTTTAACATAGTATCAGAGGTTTGTGGATCAAAACTCTCACCAACTTGAATGTCCCGATATGCATATTTGTTTGTTTGTTTGTTTGTTAGCTCCACGTCAAAACCCCAGGTTCCACATGAGAGAGGGTATAAATAGAACTTGTATCCCACAACAAATGATTAGCACCACCCAAGCATGGTGTATATACTTAAGAGGTTTCTCTGCCAATAGCCAGTTGGTTTTAAGTTGGATACTCTATCTTTTTTTTCTTAGTCAAAATTTAGTGCATTGGTCAAAAACACTCTTCTTACACTTGATGATGATGATTATTCTCAACAATAAACAAAAAGTTAAAAAGGAAGAAAAGAAATTTAAACCCAGACTAACCAAGTAACAAATCCACATCTTCAACTTCGATTTCTTACCAACTTAAATAGTTAAAGAGATACACCAAAGCTTGTGAATATTTCTTAGACAAAAAATCCACAAGATACTACATCAAACTGGTCCAAAGAGAATAAGTTAAGCCACAACTAGTTTAATATGAAACCGATGAACGAAGGAAATGTGGAGGGAACACAAGTCTTGCAGAAAGACAAATCCCTGACAACAACGATGATTATCCACAATGCTTTCAAGAATACAGGGAATACATTAAAATTTTCGATGGCTTTCAAAAGGCTGCTGCAGGAGCAACAGGTACATGCAATTTTATACATCAGGCTAATAGGTCAATGGAATCGGTACATTCTCGGCAACTGGTTTAGTTACTTGGAGGTCCTTAACTTAGGATACTGGTCAATTTATGCATATCAAAAGTACTATTTGATATAAATTATATATCTTCAAAACTTTTAACACTGCAAAATTGATATTCTTGTCTTAGTCTCTTTGTTCCAATAGTCCTACTCTAAATGAGTTCAAGACTCTTTTCTTGGGTGCCAATCTAACCATTTGAAACTTCAACACAATGTACTGCATTATATTAAGTTATAATAATAAGCCAGAGGACCACTAAAAGGTTTATGAGTTTTAACATCTCCAAGAGAAAGATCATTGGAAAACTAGCTCAGACGTTATTGAGTTGTTTTGCTAGGTTAAATAGCGAGTATAGAAATATTCCAGCAATTTCAGCATGTATCTCAATTGAGTCCTCAATGGATTAGGCACGAGGGTATTTTTTCCTCTCTTTGTCCACGTATTCGTCTTTTCCCTTGAGACCAATTTTACTACCTTCTTCCCACAGATTCATCTTTTGCCTTTTTGAGCCAAAAAGATTCCGCTACCGGTCAACTCACTCTCTTTATCTACCAAAATCTAAATCTCTTTACCTACCAAAATCTGAATCCAAATACTTTGAATCATTGTTTCATCACGACTTTTCCCTAGTAGACTCGTAGTTTATCCCAAGAACATGGGAACTCTATGTTATGATGTGGTAAGTTGTTTGCCTCCTGTGCATCAAACAAATCCTCAGTGATTTGTGAATTATGATGTGGGCTTTAAATGAAAAGCAATGGAGATAAACAATAATGAATTTCTTGCACTCTTTAGTCTGGATATAACATTTTCTAGCTTATTTACACCCTACTTTAGCTACTTCAATATCTTTCTTGAATCAGGGGCAAGTGGACCAACCTCCAATCCTTCCTACTTTGACAACTTTAACTCAGTCCCACAGCTGACACAGTGTCGCCATTAGTGCCAACCATAATAGTGCCCCAACAAGATCATGAGTATGGGATGAAATCCAAATTCTGGATTTAAAAGGAGAATCCAAACCTGAAATTTCATTGAATGGGTAAAATTTTTCTTTTTCTGGAAGATGAGTTTGTCCTGCACAGATCAAAGGTTATTGGAAGACTTGCCCATTAAGTAAAAATTCAGTTTTGCATTCACCATTAATTTTGGGGATTTGTGTTTAATCCTATAGTCCCGATCTTAATATGTCTGAGTTGTGTGCACAGATCAAAGGTTCCCTCTTGTAGCTAGGAGCTTAGTCTCTATGCTAGCACTTGCTTTGCTGATTTTTCCAACAACTCAGTTCATACGTCACAGAGAGATTCTTAATTCATTAAAAATACATGGTAAGTAGCTAAAGTACTACTAGTCCATTGTCCGTTTCTTCCTCATTGTCACCATTTTGGTCTGACTACAAATGAAAAGCCACCTTCACACAAATATGGAGTTCTAGAGTGCAGTGTATTCCTTGAAAATGTGGATAATGCCTACTTAAAAAACTTAGCTCCAAATCAATACTGTATCCACCGCTTAACAAATATCCTAAGAAAAAACAAATTTGACGTAAATCCCTTTATGCAATTTAATATCTCGATCTATGGTTACTCTAAGTTGCATTGATAAACAAAATAAAGCTACTCCTTAATCAGTGAGGTAACCTATTACCTCGACATACCAAAGCAACTGCTAACAAGTCCTTTTGCACTAAGATGAACATGCATATTCTTACAAGAACAACACCTTATTTCTGTAACCTGCAGGCATTAATCCAAGATTGACATCTTCAAGAAAAAAATCAATTAAGGATAATCATCCACTAAACTAAAATTGACGTAATCTGATTATACCACAAAAATGATTACGCCCATTTAATTTGTTCAACAGTTGAGCCTTTTTCAGAAAAATTAAGCATGTTTAGTCGTAAACTAATATTATTCCATCAGTACATAAAGCACCAAACAGAATATACTTGCCTGATAGAAAAATGACAAACAGAGAGCTTGGTCAAGCACTTCAGCCCAGCAATCTCACCCAAAATCGGAAAAGCCGATGGCCTCGGAGGCACCCTACTCAATTCCAACTCCTTCAAACCCTTCAACCTCCCCAAATTCAAATCACTCAACCCCGGCAACGATACTTTAACGTGCAAACACTCCAGCTCAACCAAGTTCCTAAAACCCGGTGGCACCAAATTAACCTCATTGGCAAAGAATTTCAAAGTTTTCAACCTCCCCAAACCCCCCACAGCCCTGGGAATCAAATTGAATACGTTTTTGTAAATATATAACCCTTCAATCGAATTTTCCGTACCCTCCAGTACTGGAAAATCCAGACTTTTGCCCGAAACATCGATCACCGACTCATCATCAACATTCTTGGGATTATTTTCACCCGAATTAGGCTTCAAATCTTCCACTTTTTCTCCTTCTTCCGGTTCATTGGACCGATCTTCTTGTGAAATTACTTTCTTACCCGAATCGACCACCTGCATTTCCTTCTTTATAAATCAATCTTAAAATCAATAATCATCTATCGTAGATATAGACAGAATTCGAATGTTCTGCTAGGGTTTACAGGGGTAGGGTGTGCTTGAGGGATTCGAGTGAGAGATCACTCGGTCAAAGAGAGAGCACAAAGACCATGGGAGGGAAGGAAGCATTAGCGTTGACCTATGCATATATATGTGAATGTATATACGAATGTGGGCGGAGGGGTTAGATAGAATTGACCAGAGAAGGAGGCGCGGGAGGGACAGAGAATGGGACTGCACATAGAGAGAGAGAGAGAGAGAGAGAAACCCTAGAAATTTACAAAAGAGAGACTCTCTTCTTGCCTAAGGGTATTTATAGACGAGGATTCAATTGAGATAAGGGAGGGCTGATTAGATTAGAACGCGGGTTATTAGTTAAATGACAAAACTAGCCTTATTTTTGAATTTGGGATTCTTTTAGGATTAATTACATTGGAGATTGCCAAAATATAGAATTTATCTCATTTTAATCCCTAATATTTGAGTTATATCATTTTAGTCTCTAAAGTATTGAATATATTTCTATATAGTCCCACAGATAACATCCAAATTACTAGCGATTTTTAATCATAAACTTGTCACATAATACCTAAATATGAACAAAAAAATAATTTGGATAACACTTGACCAAATCTTTACCCAAATTTGGTCAAAGAACTATCCAAATTACACAATATTGATCATGAACTATCCAAATTTTAGTCAAGAACTACCCATATTGCATATTTTTTGTCGAGAATTATCCAAATTTTAGTCAAGAGTTATTCAAATTATTTTTTAATCTATACTTAGGTATCACATGACAAGCTTATGATCAAAAATCATTAACAATTTAGATGATGTATGCTTGAAGAACCACATAGAAACATATACAATATTTTCAGGGATCAAAATGATACAATTAAAATATTGGAGACTAAAATAAAATAAATTATATATTTTAGGAACTTTCAGTGTAATTAACCTTTCTCTTTAACTTTTAAATTTCCTTTGTTGTTTTTTAAAATTTGTTTAATTACTTTAGATTTCAAATAAAAGCAGCTAGCAGCTATATCAAATAAAACCAATTTCTTGCTTTTATCTTGTCATCTTTCTTATATGGTAAAGTATACTCATATTCTCAAGATAGCCCACTAGGCCAACAACTATCATAGGGAAAGAAATGGGATAGTCTAGTGATGTGAAATTGGATTTTAAGACGGACAGTAAACTCGAGTATTTTTTATTTAATGTTTATTAGTGATGGGGTCTCGGAATCAATCTCTCAGGCCCAGCCCGATATAGTTCTGTTGGGTTTTGGGGAGTAGGCTTAAGAAAAAATGATGTTATGCAATGAAAAACAAGGAACGTAAGTGGTTCACCCTAGCCGATGGACTTGGGCTACATCCACTGTAATGGAGGCTCTCGCTCCTTGACGAAATATATTGATCTCAAATGATTACAAGAGAATTACAGGTATTGGACTGCTATGGAGCCTTTCTCGTTTGGGTGTTCTCGGATCAAGAGCTAAAAAATAAGAGAGAAGACTGGAAGAAGGTTTTTGGAGTCGATCCCCCTCTCCTTGCTTCTACTGTTCTATTTATATCGTGTCTTCCCTTAGGGTTTGTTGCTCTTCTTCTTCCCTTCCCTGATTTGGTGGGGACCTTTCGTCCTTTCCCTGCAAGCCTCTCTGTCCGCCGGCGGTACTGTACCCACGACCACCTGGGTTCGTTCGGCACCACTTCTCTCTACCTTTTGCAGGGTGTAACTCTAAGGAATCAGAGCCGGTTCCCTTTGTCATTGGAGCACGTGGCGCAATAGGGCATACCTTAGGTTATGGACTGAGAATCGGATCAGGGCTGGGCTGTTGGCTCTTCGGGCTCTTAGGCCCCCTGCTCTCGGTGTGGGCTGGTTGGGACTATATCCTTTGGGCTTCGAAATCCACATTCAGGATTTTCAAGGCGTTTTGGGCTCGGCTATCATGGCGGCCCAGGCCCAAAAACCTATCCTCATCAATTAGTGACTCTCGAGTTTAACTCATATTTATAATTAGCGAGTGATTGTAAATACTTGGAGTTTTTTTTTGCATGGTGGATCCAATGTAGCTCTCTGCGTTAAAAAGGTTACTCGACACAAAAATAAATATGTGAATAGGATTTGATTTATTTTCGCATTGCATTTGTATGTAGCTCATAAAATGTCATATATTAATTCCTAATGTGTTATTATTACATCAATATAGGACAAAGACTAGTCCTCCTTGCATCAGTTATATTTCTTGTTCACCATGACCATCAACTGAATCAGTAAAGTTAATGGCAAATTTGTATTTCTGAATGAAAGAACATGTATGCCTCTGCGTGTGCACAGGAGTGTCAAAAAATGACACGACTCATTAATACGATACGAAATTATAAAGTTGTTTTCATAAACGAGTGGACCCGAAACGACACGACTAATAAACGAATCGGGTACGAGTGAAACTAATTAAAAGAAATATACAACACGACTCGTGTATATATCGGTTACACATGATTCATTCACAACACGAACTCAATACGACACTATTCGTTAGACACAAATGAATAAACAAATTGGATATGAATAAACTATTTTTTGACACGAACTCACCTTATCCGACACAATTGACTAGCCTACATGCAGTCGGAGTATCAGATATACGCAATCTATGAGGTGTTCAGGAAGGGCAGAGGTGAACAGTGTTTCTGGAAGGTGTTTTCTACCCTTCCCCAGGTATGCTACCCTTCATTTACTATATATTTTTCACATAATTCATCATTCATATGCAGCCATAATTGTGATCCTTTGAGCCCATGTCAGCAATCCGCCTGAAAACCTAAGTGGCCACATAACCCCATCCCCCCCCCCCCCCCCCCCCCTTCCACCCCGTGCGCGCGGAGATCTAGGAGAGGTTTTACGATAGAAAACTTATCCCAATTTTGGTGATGCTTATTCCCAACAGTCACAAACTATGTTCTGATAGCTAAAACCATCATCCTGTATTGTTGATAAATTTTTCGTCACAAGTCACGCGTATATCGGATAACGCGAGGAGGAATTGAAGAAGCGGAGAACTGTAAGAGCATCTCCAACAATAAAATGTATTTTAGCTACTCAAAAAGCAACATTTTCTATTTTAGCTACTCACTTTTTTAATACACACTCCAACAGATTTTCTATATTTTTAACTACTCCTTTTAAATATTAATTATCATGACTTTTGTATTATTTTTTTTTGGGAGAAGTGAAAGGGAGAAAGAGAGAGAATGGAAGAAAAGGAAAGGAAGAGAGAGAAAATATTATAAAAAAGTTTTACATATTGCTACAGTGATGCTCTATATTTAGAGCATCACTGTAGCAAAAATGTATTTTACAGTATATGAAGATAATCTGTTGGAGTGCTATTTTTGGCTTTGGTTAGCTAAAATTTACCTATTTTGGCCATTTAAAGCATCTGTTGGAGATGCTCTAAGTCAGGTACAGATCCTTTTTTTGCTGCAACACCCAAAAATGACATATACTGGAATGTTTTGTTTTCCTTATATCTACCAATGATAGTAAAGATATTTCAGAGTCTACAATCCAGATAGTTTAGCATGAAGAATTTGCAAATGAAATTTCACTTCAGCAATGGGAATGGCTTAATGTTGGTTTAAGAAATCGTCAGGGCCGGCCCAACAGCAGGTATAAAAAAGCCTGGGCTTTAGGCCCCATTTTAAGGAAGGCCCCAAATTTTTAAACATTGTAAATAACCCATGTAAAAAAAAGCCTTATAAAAATATAAGCCCAATCAACTATTTTAGGCCCATAATCCAATTCCAATATTAAATATCTAAAAAAAAAACTGAAAGGTCATATCAGCCACCAAAAAAATCAAAAGTCAAATCACCTTCTTTAACACTCAATCCTTCTCTCTCGGTAAACCAAATTTATCTCTCTCTCTCTCGGTAAACCAATAACACATACATTTTTTTTTCTTTCTCTCTCTCATTAAACTGAAACAGAACTCTTCTTCTTCCCCTCTCTCTCTCACAGTGCTCTCAAGAGAACTCAACTCACAGCTCACTCACTCACAGAATCACAGATCAATTTTTTTTTTTTTTGCCAAGTGCTACACTGCTACAGCGGACTGACTCGGCATCCACTCCATTCTCCATCTTCAACTCGAGTTTTCATTGCAATATAAGGGACATGGTTTAGAACCAAAAAGCCAACATTTGAGATCATTCAAGCCAGGTTCTATTGTTTCATAATTTTAAATTTTTTTGTTATATATTTTTATCTATACTATATATTGTGTTTGTTTGTGTTTGTGTTTGTTTTGTTGTTATATAGTTATAATATATTAATAATATGACACCTAGAAGACAACCAAGTGGATACGAAAAAAAAAAGAAAAATAGATCAACTAATAGAATCTCAAAAATGATCTCTTGATAAATTTGTTACTAGTAAGAAAAATAATGTAACAAAAAATTTAGATGCAAATTTTGAAAATAAACAAGTAGATAATGAAATAGAAAAGAATAAAATAAAAAATATTGAAATAGAAAATATTGAAATAAAAGACAATGAAATAGAAGATAATGAAATAAAAAATAGTGAAGTAGAAAATATTGAAATAAAAGATAATAAAATAAAGGATAATGAAATAGAAAATATTGAAAAAGAAAATAGTGAAATAAAAGATAATGAAATAGAAGACAATCAAAATCTTAATGAAACAAGTGATTATGATCATATAAATATTTATGATCCAAGTCAATGGAAAAATATTGATACGAAATTAAGAGATTTATTAGTAGAAAATGGTCCAATTAGATATAATAATTTAGATTTTCCTAGGGATGAACACTCTAGACATTTTTCCACTACACATTATATTCGCAAATTAACAAATGGGGAAACACTTGATAGAAGATGGCTAGTATATTCAAAAGATTTGGATAAAGTATTTTATTTTTGTTGCAAGTTATTCAATATAAATTATTCTACAAGTAAACTAGCTAATGAAGGAACAAAAGATTGGAGAAATATTGGTGTTAAGCTTAAAAATCATGAAATAACTAATGAGCATATAACTAATATGAATACTTGGATTGAATTAGAAACAAGATTGCAACTAAATAAAACAATTGATAAAAATATCCAAGAACAAATTAATAGAGAGAAAGAATATTGACAAAATGTATTAGTAAGAATTATTGCCGTTGTAAAGAATCTTGGTAAAAATAATTTAGCTTTTCGGGGAAAAAATGAAAAGATATATCAAGAAAATAATGACAATTTTTTAAGTTTAATTGAAATGATTGTGGAATTTAATCCGATAATGCAGGAACACGTTCGTCGTATTCAACAAGATAGAATTCATAACCATTATCTTGGACATAACATACAAAATGAATTGATAAGTTTGTTAGGAAATGAAGTAAGAAACAATATTATTAAAAAAGTTAAAGAAGTAAAATATTATTCAATCATACTTGATTGTACTCCCGATGCAAGTCATCAAGAACAAATGTCTCTCATATTACGATGCGTAGATATTACAATAAGTCCAATAAAAATAGAAGAATATTTTTTAGAGTTTATTAAAGTAGATGATACGAGTGGAAAATGTTTATTTGATAAACTTATAGATGTAATAAGTAATCTTGAACTAGATATTAATGATGTACGGGGACAAGGATATGATAATGGGTCTAATATGAAAGGAAAACATCAGGGTGTACAAAAAATGCTACTCAATATAAATCCTAGAGTATTTTACACACCATGTGGTTGTCATAATTTAAATCTAGTACTTTGTGATATGACTAACTCTTGTCCCAAGGCTATATCATTTTTTGGAATAGTACAACGTATATATTCATTATTTTCCTCTTCCACAAAACGATGGAAAATTTTACCAGATAATATTCAAGGTTTAACTCTTAAGCCATTATCACAAACACGTTGAAAAAGTCGTGTTGAAAGTGTTAAAGCAATAAGATTTCAAACTCCAAAAATAAGAGATGCATTATTGCAATTAGCGGAAACTAGTGAAGATCCTAAAACAAGGAGTGAAGCTAATTGTTTAGCAACATATGAGCTTGAGAATTTTGAATTTTTATTGGGCATGACTATTTGGTATGATATTTTATTTTCCGTCAACTTAGTTAGTAAATATTTACAATCAAAAGACATGCATATTGATATTGCTATAGATCAATTAAAAGGTCTCATTTCTTTTTTTGAAAAATATAGGGAAAGTGGATTTACAAATGCTATGATTTCATCTAAAGAGATTGCATGTGAAATGGGTATAGAACCTATATTTCGTGAAAAACGTAGAGTTCATAGAAAAAAACAATTTGATGAAAATGTTGATGATGAGGTAACACAATCTATTGAAGAATCTTTTAGAATTGATTATTTTACATATATAATTGATCAAGCTATTTCTTCACTAAAAAATAGATTTGAACAATTACAAAAGTACGAAAATATTTTTGGTTTTTTATTTAACTTAGAAAAATTAAAATCATTGACCAATGATAGTTTAAAACAATATTGTTTGGATCTTGAATGATTCTTAAAACACGAAAATTTTTCCGATATTGATGGCTTATATTTATTTTTAGAACTAAATGTTTTAAAAGAAATTTTACAAACGAAAGAAAATACGCCAATTGAGATACTAAATTATATAAAAAAGTTAGATTCTTTTCCAAATGCATGCATTGCTTATAGAATATTATTAACAATTCCTGTAACAGTTGTTTCTGCGGAAAGAAACTTTTCAAAATTAAAATTGATAAAATCTTACTTAAGATCGATTATGTCACAAGAAAGATTAACTGGATTAGCGATACTATCAATTGAAAAAGATATGGTAGCAAAACTTGAATATAAAACCTTAATTAATACTTTTGCAACTCAAAAAACAAGAAAAATTAATTTTAAATAAAAAATATTAACACTAAACATAGAAGGCCTCATTTAAAAGTATCGCTTTAGGCCCCATATTATCTTGAGCCACCCCTGGAAATCATATCAGCATCCAGAAAATTTAGCTGCCTACTGTTATCTATGCATACAAAGTGCAGCAGTTGTAAAAACAACAGCAAATATAATGTTTCAAAACTCAACAGAGTATGTTGATAACTTGATATGATAACTGACAGATGAAAGAAGCACCTCAGAGCAGTGTGCCCAAAAGAAACAGCATTGCTGAGTTCATAAATTCATTCCCTTTCCAAAGCATAACTTCCCTCGATACAGAGTAGAAGGGCATGACACATAATTCATAACGCCATTTAAAATTATTGGGAGGTCAATACATCAAACGAGAAGTTTCCAAACAAGAATATGTTTATCAAAGTAACAGTAATCAGGTGTATATATTCTGAGAGCCGTGATAAAGGCTTCATTCTGATGTACCAGATTAAAATGAAACAGTAAGCAATAATATAGCTGCATCAAATGTCTTGGTTCACTTTGGAAATCACTTCCTACAAATATAAGCTCGTAGTTCACAAAGCAGCAGTCATCAAGATGCAAACATGAAACAAGGTTGTTAAAAAGGGATGAATGGAAGGCTAATTACTAACAAAAGCCTAGCCATAATGGAAATGGGTATGAGATCAGTAGTGTTGGGACCAATTCGCAGCACTCCCAACCCTCGGCATGCCAGTTCCTCCTTTCCGAGACTCCTCATCCACCTTAAAGGTTGCACCACAAACCTCGCCTGAACTGTCCACCCTAGGCACTGGCTTCACCTCATTAAGTGGGTGCTCAAAACTCCCCAAGCCTCCAGAGGTTGTAAAAAAACATCCTGTATAGAACATTGTAAATAGGCATATTGAGAAATCTACTTCTTATGCCCACAAGTGTATGGATGCAAAATGTGACAAAAAATTACAACTGGCAAATGCTCTATAAGAAAAGGCCCAACTACTAAGGTTTGGCTCGAAATGAAAAATAACTAATGAAAGGGGTACTTTACAAATAGGGGCAATTGCTTTGCACGTGACTGTGATAGCCCTCTTGATACCTTATTGGAACTTTGTAACTAGTGGCCGGTTTCCGTCGCTAGAGCATTTTCCCAGTGCACGGAGCATTGGGTCAATAATGCTAATCCCTCTTTTTGTGCTACTCCTACTCCTAAAGCTAAAACTCAATATGGGAAATAGGAGTTGAGTAAGACTTCAAAAATGCCTACAAGAGGAATCGAAGAGGAAAAGTGATGGAGTCCATAAGACAAATATGTGGAGCACTTCATGGCCTAAAATAACATGGGAGCTCCATTTCACCCATAGGTCCTGTACTCTTGAATTTCTTGTGTCGTTTCGTTATTGCTACTTCCTTCCCAATGAATTTCAAAGCAAAATATATAGATTTTTTTCAAAGGAATGCTCAACAGTGTATGAATGAGAATCCATGGCATGCATGCTGTACCTTTGGGAAATGGTGCAAAAGACTTCCCACAGCCCTGCTTCACAACCTCTGCGTCATCTGACAGAACAAGATGGCCTTCTGAATCAGCTCCCCAGAAAAAGGGTACACTCGCATCAGCATCCTGTATAATACAAGGGTAATAAGCACAGTTCCAAACTATCCACAACTACGGGGGAGCTTTCAGAAGAAAATCTATAAAATAAAGTACACAAGAGAATTGGATGATGAGGTAAAAGGGTGAAAGTATCACGTACAGCAGCTAGAAAAGCTGTATTTGAAGAGCTGTCAAAGAGAATAAATGCAAATTTCCCGTGGAGACCTCTCACAACCTGATCTGCAGGATAAGGACCTCTATCCCTCAAAGTTCTGTATGCTTCTATAACGATGGTCACTTCATTTGCTGTCTTATTTAACCCGTATTGCTGCTTGAGATGAGCAACATTCTCAATGTGGCCTTGAAACAAGCAGAATATGTCGTCCACAACAGCAAACAACCTGTCAAAAGCAAGGCATCAAAATTTTCAACCAATAATGCAGCACGAAAATGAAATTCTATTTAAAAACTTGCAATTATCCAAGTAGTAAATCATGTTCAAAAAAAAAAAAAAAGCCATTAAAAACGGGAACAAAGAAATTCTAGATTTTATTTATCCTGACAGATGAAAAACTAGACAGTTGTTAGAGTCATCAAACGGACCTTAACTAGTGTAACAGACACAATCATAAAGTACCAGGTATGGAAGTTGAATAACTACCATATTCTTCTCCATAACATTTGAATGTAGGCCCAAACAGGGTTATCAATTGTTACCATAATATGAGGTAAATAACATTGATGAAATGCAAAACAAGGTATCTTAGGGAACACTAAAGTCTTCTAAACTAGATAAACTAGGCAATCCATAGTGATATAGAGAATTGATAGAATAATTTAATATCCAGAATTAATCAACATAAACTAATAGGATGATAAGATAACAAAAAAAAGATCAAACTCTGTAGTTTATCCTCATTGGAACCACTAGCTAATGAAACGCAATTGGTCCGGACAAACAAGCAAACGAAGGCAAACCGACAGTATTGTACAAACTTGGAACATACGCCCTAACAATCCCAGACCCTCCATCCTAGATCCCAATCAGTGCCCACAGAAATAAAAATTAAAGACAATAGCATACTGATCAAACAAGAAATTTATAAACCTGGCAAATGTTCCAGGTAAATACATGCTTCTGCAGAAGATAAAATGGTAAAAGGAAGGGGAAACAAGCTCAACAGCAATAAAGTAAATGGGGTTTTGCAGAATAAATAAACCAACTCTGCATATGGATTGCACATGAAAAGGCAATGATTGTTCATTCAAAGCAATACAGTAGACAACAAATCCATGTACACCAAGAAAATACAAGCTTTAAACATAAACCGAAATTATCCAAGAAAGTATCACCAGGATCTACAAATTCAGATCATCAAACAAACACAAAAAAGTGTCACAATAAAAGGTTCTATATTACATGTATGAACACAAATGTGTATATTAATCTAGTCAAAATACAATCAACAAAAACCCTGAATAAATTACGATCAGATGATTCAGATCAAGAAGAAAAACAAGAAAGAAGCCAGAAAAGGGAAGTGGGTATTGAACCTTGACAAGAGAGGGTTCTGTTTGTCCACGGAGTAAGCGATGAAACCAGCAGAGCCAAGGTTGATGGTGACCGAACCAGGGTGTACGGACGAGAAGTGTTGAGCCAAGAGCCCATCTTTCAGTGCACACACTGATGAGTCCGAGTGTGGGCTCTGTAGAGCCTCTGGACTCTTAGCCACAGATTTGTCGAACACTGCCAACATTTTTGTTGGTTTCTTAGATGAGAAAGATCACAAATACAAAGATCACTGGTTCTGTAAATGAATGAGACAGAGAGAGAGAGAGTTTTACAGGATGATGTAGGTGGTTAAATAGCTTTGAGAAGAATATCTGATTGCCAAAAGTACCCTTTGTCTGTCTACAAATTGCGGAATCTAAGGACTTGTACATGGCATCTATATTTTTATTCCCTCTTGCAAATTTGTTTTTTTTCAACGGTCTCGTTGTTCAACTTAAGCATATCTTGATTAATCATTTTTTCGATTTAGCCAAAGATAAGTCATTCATGTCGAGAATAAGATATTCATGAGGGATAAATCTTTCATACTTTAGCTCTAAAGAAATTCAAATTTAAGACGTTTAAATTTACAATTCGTCTCTATTACTACTTAAACTACTCATGAAATTCCAGCTTACAAATTGGGGTTCTATTAGTTCTTATCAAATTTTTATCCCCAATTATGATCTAGAAGTCTCATTAATTGTAAATAATGTGTTTTTTTTATTAATTGTGTCCTAATTTTGATTGATTTAAATTTAGATATTAATTGTTTTGAGGATCGGTATAATCCTTCAACTAACTCTGACAAAAAGTTTTGATATCACGATATATTGATTCTTGACCAAAAAAAAAATTAATCATAACTCAATTCTTATGTAAAATGATGGACCAGACCCAATTCATGTTGGAAGCCCAAATCTTTAGTAAGAACCAAGCTTATGAAGATCAGCAAGTCAAGCCCAATGTGGTCCAAACTCAGTAAAACTCATCAGGTTTAGGGAGCTACGTCACAAAGGGAGCATCCAGGAGCCACATCCTCTCCGCCTTGGAAAGAGTCAACCCTCACCTCATCCTTTGACCGAATCTCATGGAAAGCACCACAATTACCTCGCCTGTTGAGAAGAAGTCGCCAGTTCCACCACAATAGTTATTTAGTTGTTGTTAAGTTGCTACAATATCTTATAGGGCGACTATAAATTATAAGTCCCACCAACACTTGGGGGACATCATCACATTTAGTCGATCACAACTCTCTCCTACCTCTCTAAGCTTGTAACTCTCAGCTCTCCCTACTCACTTAAAGTAATAAAGTATCCGGCAACCCTAGCCATTCAAAGTAGACGTAGGTCACGTTGACTGAACCACTATAATCATTGTGTTGCTATTGCCTCCATCTCTTACTTCTTAATTACAACATTTATTACTGTTACTTGACAGATGGGTATGTAAATCAATTTGTGCATCATCATAAAATATGACAAAATAACACATACAACTATTTTTAACATGCATGTGTGTAAATTTTTCTTTTTGTACATTTACTGAATATAAAAAAGATGATCATTGTTCACACTCAGAATTCGAAGTTATGCTAAACTGAGTCAATCTAAGACACATTATCGTTGGGATAAAATTGCAATTTTGTTCATGTTCATGTTCTTTTATTTTTATTATTATTTTTTTAATAAACATGAGTTTGTGTCTATATGTATGAATATAGAAATTATGTTTTGAATAGAGGACTTTACAAAGCCTTACATCTTGCTTTTTTTTTTAATTTATAAAATTTTTAATTACTTAAATACAAGTAAAAAAAATTATCCCATAATAGTCTATCAATTATCCTAAATAACTACTCATAAAACTCTCTAATAACTAAGTACTACTTATTTAATAATTTTTTTAAAATCAATTTTTAAAGTCTTATGATTCTTATAATTAATTTTATAACTTCTTAAATAATGAGCTAGAAAAAAAAAATAGTGATGAAGAAAACTCTAAAAAAAAGAATAAATTCACTTTATATTAAATTAAAAATTAATGAGATAGATAAGATATGACTAAAGGGATCACCGACATGTGCACATGTATAAAAGCACTCTATGGCACCATTGGGTATTTTAGTAAACTCATTACAAGCTCATTTTCGTAGTGGAAAGAGTTGACCAAAAAGGTTAGAGCTTATCCTACAAGTGTTGATGACGTGGCTTATAGCGACGATCAAGGAGAGGAAAAAAAAATGGATAATGAAACGTGTCCGTACAACATTTGCCAGTCTCTTTTTACGTGTCTACCAATTTTCTGGATTCGGGTACGGATCCATTGTATCTCAAGCAAGTGCAATATTGAGTGGGTCCCCAGGCCCAATAAAAAAACAAGCACGACGTGGGGTTGTCTATTTTTCTTCTTCTTCCCCTCTCTCTCTCTCTTTCTTCCTTTTTTTTTAAAATTCCTTTTCTTTTTTCTCTACTTATAGACATGGAACTTAGATATAATACTCAAAACAACACATGGGCTGACAACAGGGGGGGTGGTCGGAAACAACAGGTCAGGTGGGGTGGGCATTCCGCCCACCAGTCAATGACCCAAGGAGGTTATGGGCAAGAAGACTGGGCAATAGATTGTCAAGAGTCGGGTCTAGCTATTCCGTCCAATACAAACCCACGACCCGTCTATCTGACCAATAGGGTTATCAATCTTGTCGGCTAGGACGAATTTATATTGGGTCTTAATAAATTCGTGTTAAAAATAACTTCACTTATACTCAATTCGTTTATTAATTCGTGTCTAATGAGTCGTGTCATATCGATTTCATTTCGTATATAAACCGTATATACTTAATATATAAATGAATCGTATCGTTATTTCTTTTAATTGACTTCACTCATATCTTCACTGTCTAGTCCAAGTCATTTCTACCTTTTTTAACGGATTGTCATAGAATCAGTCGTACTGGAACTTTTTTTTTCTTTTAAATTTCAACAGGCAGCCTTTTTTTTTGGTCAAGAACAGGCAGCCTCAAAGATTGCAATTTTATTTTTTTAAATCAGAAATATTTTTTATAATTTTATAAAGGCAGTAGACTAGGTGGAGGGCCAACTTGTCGGGCAGAGGTAGCAGGCCATAAACAAGCCGGCGTCCTTAGCTGGTGGGCCTAAAATCTGCCTTTGACAACACTAAGCTCTAGGTCGACAATCGTATCAAGTCAAACGGTTTCGTGTCGAACAGAACGATTTTGTGTCAAAAATCCTCCATCTATAACATTTCATTCATACCCCATTCATTTATATAAACAAATTCAGCTATCACACATATACACAAATCGTTTATTAGACAGGTTACCCGATACAACCCGTGTGTCACCCGTTAAATAAGAGAATAGATTAGAATATTTCGAGTTCATACGAAAAATTATCAACTCGCCACACATTACACATGTTTGACTTATTTATTATAACAATAAATTATAATTGAGCAAAAAAAAATAAACATTAAATCACTACTAAATTTGAAAGATTCTGAGAAATGAGAGGTGTGAGATGAAACAGAGGCCGAAAGACCTAACCTGCTTTTTAAAAATTTATAATACGATTGTTAACGTGTCAAAACGAGTTTATAGGTTAAACACGAAACCGGTTTGTTTATATCACGACTCACGAGTCTGTTGAATTAACCCGTTAACCATCCAAATCCGTTAAGACTACACCTAAATCCGCTAAATCCGTGTCATATTCGTGTCGGTTTCACGAGCCGTGTCTAAAATTGTCAGGCCTACCACACCCCGGGCATCGGACTGTCCATGAGACCTTGCATGATGGACCAGGGCAGCCAATAGATTAATCACGGGCTAACGGACGAACCCACGGGTCATGAGCTTTTTGAGGAGCCCTTTCAACAAATAGCATGTTCTAGATCACGTGAAATATAAGTGAATCAAGCTTAGTTTTAAAAGTTACCTTTCAGACCAAGCTTCAGCAGCCTAGCATCCATCTGCCACTGATCAGCGTCACTTAAAAGGTAAAAACACGGTCTGGAAAAGATAAGAACTCAAAATTGCAACACCACCAACAAAACACCTTGTCCAGAGATGAGGAAATTTCATACTGCTGTTATACAGAAAATTCAAGACTCCCACCCTGGGGGGAGGGGAGAAGAGGAATCTCATGCAAAGTACACAGGAAACTGTCGATACCGCTTCGGATGCCAAGGGCTGATGCCCGGTGGTGCTGAAAAGATTACCACTCAAATACTTCATATGTCATTTTGACTTGAAAACCCATATTCTTCCATTAGCAATCTGATAATACACATACCAGATATAAAATAATCGGCTGATTTTTTTTCCCCAAATCACCGAGTATTTTAGGAATAATATTCATGTGTTCATATCCTTCTGAATCTGAACTAGGAAAAGTACACTATTTTCTTAGTAAATGGAAGGAATAAATAGCATGAACCAGCATACTGTTTGTTACAACCAAGACATGTTTCTCTAAACTCAAAATGTTAACTCTTCCAAAAAAACTGACTCAGTTCTTGTAGACACAAAGTTAACACTAGCTAAGAAGCTTCACAACAGTACCTCAAACCCGATTGTATCCAACTGACTTACTGAACAGCCGACGTATATATATAACTTGAAGTGCACTTGCTATGGCCAGCATTGTGTACTCTCCAATTGTGTAAAACACCACACGCTTCTGTGTGCTCTCGTTTGCTGCAGCAAAGACAGATGGATATTAGGCTGTCACATAATGAACAAGAGGTGGAGAGGGCAGGGAGGGGGGGTTTATAAAATCTCGCACACAGTGATAATCCGTAACTGTAATTTGGATTGGGATCTAGGCAATAAAACAGTAATTAGAAGACACAATAAAGAACCGTGGAAACCAACTGGGTTCCCTCAAAAGAAACCAAAATGTAAGTGTATAATATGGTCCAATAAAAAAAGTCAGAATTGACAAAAGAAAGGAGGCTAATATCATCGTATGTAAACATTCTAAAAGATACAATATCTTGCACAACAAAAGAATCCACATATCCAAATATCCAACACATGAGATTATATTTTTGTTAATTCACTTGCCATGTCACAACTATTCTGTTTGATAAATGACAGTAGCCCTGACATATCTTTTCTATTGTTACCTTTTTTATTCTCTGTCTGGCAATATCTCATTATATTGGGCAGATGGTCAGATGCTAGTAAGTCAACTTCCAAACTGACATGTTGATGCATTGAATAACCAATATGCTAAAAGTTGGTCTACTTGGTACTGCCCCAACTACACCCAAATTACTCTTGCTTGTACAAAATGGTAAAAAACATACATTTTTGGGGGCAATTTTAACAATGACAATTGTGAAGTCTAGCATTACTTATCAACAACACTAGTTCATGTCTAATTTCAGCTTAACCACGGCCAACCGGTTATATTTCCTTACTCACATGCATGAGAAGTTATTCCATTTGAATTCTAAATAGGAAAGACACCCCCAGGGATTTTACTTCCAATGGCAATATTTCACAATGACCATTACACCATGTTACTAGATGTTACTCTCGGATTAAAAAAAAACATGATGTTTGTATGCCCAAGCTGCATGTTAAACCACTCTTATATTTAGTGACCCAATGATTGTAACAATTAGTAATAGTAAAACATATCTACTTGATCATGGCACATGATATACCACTCCTGGTTTTTTTCAGAAAAAAAGTATCTACTTGATTGCGGCACATAATATACAACTCCTGCTTTTTTCAGGAAAAAAAACTATTCATGTATATAAATGCAAACACACATGGAAAAGCATTTGATAGTATACTCATGAATGGAATGTATAGGCCACTGAATTTCTTTAAAAGCCAGACAGAGAAGGTGATTCACGCCAATCACCATTCTCATCAATATTAGCTGATAATTAAGCTAATACTCGAGCAGTATTGTCTAATAACTTCTAGTGTCATAGCAGATTTAGTATACGACATTTTTGCTGCGCAAATGTCATCGAACACATATGTAGTAACTTTCACTTGTTTATTTTTATTTTTTGCATTAAAAACTATTTAAAGAAAAACATTTTAGCTAGACAGAATTGGAAAAAAATTAGTACTTACTAATCTATCAGTTTCAAATAAATATCTTCCAAAATTATCTATCATTAGAGTTGACTGTATACGATGGGAGTACATAATTCCCATACAACCGCAGAAAATGCCTTAGTTCATGTGCAAGCTGACCCATGAATGCAAAACAGCCATGAGCAGACCCACAACTGCGAGCAAGACTAGTAGCTTAGCAAAATTTCATCAATAAGTGGCTGACCACATTAATTCATTGATCACAATTCTTATTGAAGGAAAGGAAAATAGCTTACTATGACGATGGCGAGCATCACGTGCTTTTAAATACTTCTGTTCCGCTGTAACAGATTCCAATGCCTCCCTCAGCTCAGCAATTTTAACATTTATTGGGTCCAAATGTTCTGTTGCAAAACATAAATAAAGGTGAAAAAAATAAATAAGGAAATAAATCTTCCGCTTATTATATCAGCCTAAAACTTGTAAGTTGTAGATCATGTTCGACAAACAATCCATTATAGTTATTTATGATCAATGTGGTACTGTGTACAGCACTATGCATGTAGCAAGGATTGAATCTCTGCAAAAAAGGTGATAGTATGCTCAAAATGTACTGTTAAGAATATATCTATATAGTAATTGAACAAACCATCCTTAGCGAGATCATGCTCATTGGGAATGTGGCCCACGTGTATGTAGAAAGAGACAGTCTCTGGTGCTGAATAAGGATTATGGAAACAAAATTTGTACATTCCACTTCGTGGGGCCTTAAACTCAAATTTTTGCCCAGGTGTTCCCCTCAATGTGTGCACCACATTGCCTCCAGGAGATGTCACCTGCAGGAAACTCAAACATTAAATGTGTAAATCTCTACATTACATCAATTATAAAGTTAACAGAAGCATATCGCAGCTCTGCTGTTTCTTGTATACTGTCTGTGTAGTATGCAATACCGAGTGACAAGAGCTGGCTTATGAATTATGATAGCATCCATTGATGAGATTCCCAATTAGCCAGTGATCATCCTAAGTGAACTATATGCGCAGCATAATTTCGCCATCATTGTCCAGATTTCTCTAAATCAATTGTGAAACTTGCACTGTGGCTCGACTCCACGAATTCCTAACCCAACCATTTGGAATTGGCAGCAAGAAAATATGAATTTCGTTTTGCCATCCTGCTCTATCCAAACCACTAATTCCTCACTAACAAACCTATGGCAATCTTCACCTCCCTCTAAGAACACCCTTGATATGGATCATATTATCGTTTTATTGGCAAAAACACAGGTCATTATCGCACATGGCCAAACCTTTTAATCAGTTTTGCCTCATTATTATACATAACGGTACCAATCACCAACTTTTTATTATTGATTCTTTCCTCCGCAAACGGTTAGACCAATACTAGGCATTGTATCAAAAAGTGGGAGGCCTAAAGGAGTGTATTGATACCTAATCCCTCAGCCTTTCATCTTTGTGGCTGCTAAAATTCGTGTTGACTGCTGGCAACCAAGTTTCTAATTTCATCATGGCCATGATTGTTATGTACAACTAGATTTAGGAGACATGGACATGAATGTTGACACAGGACATGATGGGTGTCCGAACTCAGCAACCTGGAAAAAACACACTGAAAGCCAGCTCTACATATCACCGTATCTCACAGCTGTACATAAACTTACAAGTTTATTTGCTTTATCTTACTTTTACTTGATAATTTCTTCAATTTTTTCGTTTATTTACCCAAAAAAATTTCTTCCATTTTCCAGAATTCTAACAACTAACATAATCTTTCAATTGCAATTCTTTTTTATTCCAATACCATTGAGGCAGAAAATTTCACGAATTGGAATATCAACATGCAAACAACGAGTTCAATCACTCGGAAAAATTCAAAATTTATGTACCCAACTCGAGTCTCGATCAAAATTAGAAGCCAAATCCCCCAACAGCCAGAAAATCTACCCAAACCCCTCCAAAATACAAGTCCAGACCACCCAAGACCATCAACCACAACAAAATTTACTATAAATAACTATAAACGGATCAAATCATACAAAAAAAAGCAGTAAATTCAATGAATAACCTCAGCTCGCTTATCAATCCAATTGATTCAATCAATTAACCACCTAATTAGAATTCCTTTGGAGAAAAATTACAAAATAATCACAAAAACTTAGCATATTTAAGTCCAGACATTACACAGGTCATAAGAAGACCATAGATGCACAACTTGAAAAATCCAAATACATAGAGAGAGAGAGAGAGAGAGATTACGATGAAGTCGATGCCGGGGTGATCGGAGTTCCAGAAGATGTCGTGATCGACGACAACGAAGTTCCCGGAAACGTTGTCCCCTTCGTAGAGAACGTACTCGTACACGCACTCAACGTCGTTGACGGTGACTGACAGAGCCGAGATATCTCGAACCACGCTGAATAGCAAAAGCCCGATCAATGCGTAGACCTTCCACCATCTGATTCTCTCCATTGCTTCGCCCTTCAATTCCTTCGATTCTGTCAAAATTTCAAAGCGCTCTCTCTCTAAACGTTACCGTTTAGGTCTGGGTTCTTTATTTATAGTTTTTTTTTTTTTGTATTTTTTTGTTTGTCAGAGCAGCAAAAAGAATTAGGAAAAATTACACCCAGATATCATAAGATTAGTCACTTAATCACTCAGATCTCCTAACATTTAAAATATTACACACAAACCCCTCTATTAAATGTCCAGTTTGTAAATTACACTCAACCCCCTAAATTTTATAAGTGTATAATATCTAGACCCTTCAAGTTTAAAATGTTATACTTAGACCAAAAATACTACAATCAAAGATAGAATATCAAATATTTTAAATTTTAAAACCAAAATTCATATTCTATTGTATTATTTATTGAAATAAAATCAAAAATAAAAAAACCAATCTTTTCTTAAAAAATCCTAATTAGTATACAATTATACTCTCTATTAGAATTTAATTTTGTCGTTTAAACGATCAAATTAATCTATCAAATTACTCCAATTAAAGTTAGAATATATTGTATCTATTACAGTTTGACTCCTTGTTAAAGCTAAAATATATTGTATCAATTACAGTTTGACCCCTTATTTGATTTTTTAGTTTTATTCCAATAGATAGTATAATTGTATATTAATTATGATTTTTTAAGAAAAATTAATTTTTTATTTTTTATTTTATTTCAATAAATGACGTAATAGAACATTAATATTTGTTGTAAAATTTAAAATATTTGATATTTAATCTTTAATTGGAGTATTTTTTATCTAAGTATAACATTTAGAACTTGAGGGGTCTAAGTATTACACGCCTACAAACTTCAGGAGGTCTGGATATAATTTACTAACGGATATAATAACGGCAGAAATCTAAGTGTTACGCGCATACAAATCTCAAGGGATATGTGTGTAATATTTCAAATGTCAAGGAATTTGAATGATTAAGTGACAAACCTTAAGATGTCTAAGTGTAATTCTCTCAAAGAATTATATGAATATGACTCTAGGTATGCTACCAAATACTATAACTTAACTAGGTAAAGCACGAGTACAATGTGAATGATTTTAATAGGAATATTGATGGCCGTTGGATGAGTTTATTTAAGATCATCGAATAGATTTATTGAAATCTGTCATATTTTATATTATAGATTATGATTGGTTATAATTTATTTTGGGTTAAATTGTCACTTAATGTGCTTAAGTTACAATAAAGAAAGAGAAATTTGGAGACCGGTCCATATTTTAGGACTTATGGCACTATAAGTCCATCTAACAAACTTTTATGTTAGGTTTAAGTCCATTTTGGATTCAATTGTCCAAATTATGCCAAAACTTCTCTTTCTTCGCATAAGACCATTTTGAAGAGCATGATTTTAACCCCCAAGGGTAGCTCAAGTGTAATAGGGACGATCGAATCTCAAGACTCCATCATCAACGGAAAGAGTTTCCCCCAAATACTCTATATTCGAATTTTGAAAACAAGAAACTCATTGATTTGGATCGAAATTCGATTTCTAAAAATAGTAACATTTAATATAACAGTAACATGAACACAATAGTAACAAAAAAATGAGTTTTTCAGTGCGCGGTCCAATAGAGAAAACATTTGGGTCATGAAGTCCACCGTGCATTCTTTTCGGCTATGAAGGGCAACTAGACTAAAAAATATGTAATTACTCTTATTTTTTTAAGCGGTATCATCTATAATGTTAATGTTCAAAACACACAAAATCAAGCTAAAATCGAAACTCATAATTCAAAACTTCAACACACAAACTCACACTAAAACTGAAACTCATAAGTCAAAACTTCAGCGATTTCAAAATTCAAAACTCAAAATCATTGGACAATCTGCATAAACTGAACAATTCCTTCCATAATCGATTCATTAGAAAAAAAAAAAAAACAAATAGTGGAAAAATTGTTGAGAATGTTTGCAAAACAACAACTAGGGGTGTTCACCCTACTATACGGGTAGGAAATATAGTCTTCCGTCTTCCTACCTGATACTTTGCGGAAGAATTTTTTCTCATCCTACCCTACCCGATCAGGTGTGGTATTCCTTACCCGACTTTCTACCCGATTAATCAGGTAGGAAGTCTAGTAGGAAGTCAGATAAACACTTTTGTAGCTATTAATTTTTGGATCATTTTAACAATTCAATTAAATAACATGCACCAATTTAACAACACAATAAATTAATAACACTAAAACATAAAACAGCTACAACAACAATTACAAAAAAACATAAGAAAACATGAACATCAATCCATCATAATTGTTATACAAATACAATAACAATTATTTTAAGTTTAAACCATATGAAACACATTAAAATCATAACTACTCCAATAGATCACCAGTTTACCACAAATCATATAACCTACACAAAAAACAAGTTCATGTTTTAGCAACTCAAACATCCACAACAATAACAATGTTATAATATAAATTATACAACACAAATACTCTTATAATTACTAAAAAAAATATAAAAAAGTTAAATATATTTTTTGCAGGTAGGGTAGAGTAGGAATGCGGAAATTGATAGGTATTCCGCATTCCTACTCGATTTAATCGGAAGACCAAAAACTCTTCCGCATTCCTACCCGATTTTTGCGGCTAGCCGTTCAGTAGGGTAGGGTAGGAAATTGCGACCAATTGAAAATTTGAACACCCATAACAACAACATGAATAAAAATAGGTCAAAAGTCACTTTGTCAATGAAAACGAGGGTTTCAATATTCAGGTACCTATTGTAAATATTCAGTCGTGGTTAAAACTCATTTAAATGAAACATTTGTTTATATGATACAACATTAGTTTCAAAAAACACAGCACAGACAACAGTAAAAATATAAGTCATCGTTGAATTTTCGTAAAAAAAACTATTCGTTTTAGTTGTTAGAGCGAGTGTTTAATACTTTTTTCAAATGAATTTTTTTTTTTTGAGGTTTTGATTTTAATATAAATCATTCATTACAATAGTAAACATAAGTGTTTAATACCTTTTTTTTTATTGAAACATTTTTATTTTTAAGATTTTGGTTCTAATTTTGGAATTAATCTCAAAATCCATATCTATTCTATCACAATGGTTTGTAAGTCGGATATAATGACATTTTACTATCACTATCATTTAGAATATCAACTCTAAAATATTAAAAGTGTTGTAATGTAATACTTTCGTTAGCTGTCGTTGATCATTCCGTTAACGTCAATGTAAGCTAACAAAAGGGTTACATTGCAACATTTTTTAATATATTAATTGTGCAATTCCATGTTCAATAATTATATATGGGATTAGTTGAGTTTAATTAATTTTATTTAATATTGATTAGTTATGTGACGACATGGTATTATTTGCTAAACAGTGGAAGAGATCCTTAGCATCACTGCATCACTTGTTAATGTAACTAATAACTATGATCTCTAAAACAATCAGGCTTTAATATCGTACTAGGGATAACCTATGCCTGAAGGTACGATGCAACGTGAATGATTTTAAGAGGGATGTTAGTGGCCGTTGGATGAGTCTATTTGAGACCGTCGAATGAGTTTATTAAAAGACGTTTTGTTTTATATTATAGAAAGCCAGCATACCAACCAAGACACAACAAGTGATAGGTTTGGACATTTTTTTGAGGTTAAAATGTATTGGGAAATTATAATTTATACCATTAAAGTATGTACCTTATTCTTATTTGGTGTTTGAAGTTTTAATTACAACAATCAAGTCTTCAGAGTTTTATTTAAGTTTCAATTTAATCCTACCATCAACATTCAATATTTATTTGATGAAAAATTTTGTTACGTGTAGGTTAAATTTTTTTATTTTATTTCATCTAATTTTGAAAAAAAAAAGATAAAAAATCAAAAAAAGAAGAAGAAGATATAGAGCAAGAATTTAAGAGATATTGTGAGACAAAGAGAAAAATCGATGCATTTAAGGGAAATATTCTTTGCTGGACAAATATAATCTTATGGGTAAGTCTTATGACATATTTCTACCAGAATGAATTAATAGGTCTGAATAAAATGATTAATTTGAAACTTAGTTAAAATTTTAAAAGGATGTAATTATATCAATTAAAATTTCAGAGGCTAATGCTCTGTTTGGTACGATGGAAAAATGGAATGATGGAAAGTTGAAAAGATGGAAAGTTGGAGGGATATATAAAACATTATGTTTGGTAAGGAAGAAAAATAAGAAGTATGGAAAAGTGGATGGATGAACTTTCCTTCAAACTCACCACAATCAATCCCTCCAAAATTGGAAGGAAAGTGGATAGAAAGTTAATTATTTTGTTAAAATGTATCGTATATGTCTACTAGCGATATTCCGTGACTGAAATCACTGTATACTGAGTTATGACATTATACGTGTATTCCGAGTCCGTTTTCGTCCCGAAACGATTAATTTATCCCCGTTTAAGTTCAAATTAATTTTATTTGAACTTTAATTCAATTATAAGAAAATTTTATAATTTCCATTTTTGGGGACCCTTGTGAGGTCATTCGACACGCAGAGTCATCTTGTAAAACGTGAAAAATTTGACTATCTTGAAATTCGACGAAAATTGACAGGACAACTAGATTTCGCGAGACAAATACAACAGTGAGGTTCGTTTCGTCATCCGAGCTCGAGAGAAATATGTATTTTAAATCCGCATTATAGTGACAAATTACCATTTTACTCTTTTTCAGAAAAAGTTCAAATTTTTCCTGGGTTTTACAAATAAGATGGCTAGGTTTTTGAATTTGTGGGAGGTATATTTTTCCCTCAAATTTCACAAACCCAACACAAATACTCCACAACATACAGCTATACACACTCATTATATAGACACACACTCATTATATATTCTAGTTGTACACACACATAAGGGGAGTGTGGCGCAACGTGCACCAAACATCAATGACTATAAATATCGGTAAAAATCTGACTTTTTGAAGGAAATATCTTCTGAAACCAGTGTGTAAACGTGTAAGGGAGAGAGGAGAGGAAAAGGAGAAGAAAAACATAATTTCAAGGCTTTTTTCGACGATTCACGGAGTTCCGTAGGTCGGAATCATTCGAACCGAGAGTTAAAGTCGATCACATCGACGAGGGCTACGCAACCACACCAAGAATGAAAGATTTCACCGAAGATCCAAATAAGAGATTTTGGCAAATCAAGAGTTTAGAGTTGTGGTTGATGTTCTTGAAGGTTCTACCTTCCATTTTACGATTCAAGAGGTAGGGTTCATTCCTACCTTGGTTATTTACAACCTATGGTGTCCATAGGGAATGACTAGGGGTATAGAACTACCTATGCCTTGTCTCTTGTTATGAAAAATAGTCCATTGTTATGGAAAAGAAGAAATGGGTATAGAAATGGCTTGAACCAATTTCTAACTTGGGTTTGATGTATGGAAGTTACTTGTGTAATTTCTTGGAATGTGGTATTGTGTGGACATGCTATTTCTTTAGATTGTGCTCTTGTGAGTGAAGTGTGTTTTGGACATAAATTGTGTAATAACATGCTTGTTATGATTGTTGAGATATGTTCATTGATATGTTGACAATGTGATGTATAAAGGTGATTATATTCATATGATATAAATTGTCACGGTACATGTTGATATGTGAAAATTGCTCACTTGGCATGCATTGCAATTTGAGCATAGAATTGACATCACATTCATGAGCATGAGTCATGAGTGTGGGTGTTTGTGTGCATGGTTGATCAACACCATACTTGGTGATTGATAAGTGGTCTCGGGAAGGTTGGATCGAAGATCCCTTTGAGTCGCATGGTTGCATGAAAAACTTGTGTCGGGTATAGTAAGAAGGGCTAGATTCTCCCTCGGGTGCAAAATCCGGCTACATGGTTCATACACTTACCGGCGGTGAAATTCCAAAAAAGTGTAACGGTGTACAGAACCGGCGGTGAGACTCCGAGAATCCGATACCCAACAAAGACACTTGATTTTGTTTTATAAAATACTCATTCAATGGGAATCATCCAACAATGATTTGGTTTATTAACACATGATTTTTTATTCAAAACGATCTTTGGATGGATTTTCGTCAATGACGGATTTGCTTCACAAATACATTGCATTGTGTTGTGGGAGTCGGTGAGGACTCGGGTTTGAAGTTGCATTAGTGAGTTTCATCTCAATTCATAGCATGACATGAAAATTCCTGTCATGGGATTGCATTTTCATGATTGAAAATAATGTTGCTCGTAAATTGTTGTATGTGAGCATTCATATGCATCTAGGTTGAGGAGTAGCCTCTGTAGGAGGTACTCTATTGAGCGTAGTTCACCCTATACGGGAAAACATTTTAGGTGCGAGATTCACATCGGGGGATGACGCTTACTCGGGGCCCCAAGGATGAAGAGAGGCCGATATGTGGTGCTACAACTTTAGAATTGATCACCCAAGTGCAGGTTGTGCGAAGTAATAAATTTCTCGGGAATCCGAGGTCGAACCACAGGGAATTATGAAAACAAGAAACACAAAACAAATTAAAAAGAGAAAGTTTGTTTGAGGAGTTTTGATTGAAAACAATTGACTTTAATAATTAAAATCAGTAATAAAAATACTAGAGCATCAGGTACTCCCTCTCAATTCCATACCGTAATAATAAAAGACTTGAGGCTTAATTTGAAACAGGAATTAAATGTCGGTTTACCCAAATAACAAATCAAGTCATGAAACCAAAAGTTATGATCAAAGGATTATTCAGAAACCTGAATAATAAATTAATCATATTATTTTATGAAACAATGCTAACACTTCAAACGTGGAATAACCAGTTATTTATTCGCAGGGAAACTCAAGCAATCGATGTACGTGGCACAACAACTCAGGAGTTTTTACAGAATAAAAACTTTACTAAAAGATCAGAAATTAGATTAACACAATATCATAAATCATTAAGTACAAAGTCAATGAGAATACCGTACTTCACTGAGAGGTTTTCCCTTAGCCCTAGCTTAGCCTTCTAGCCAGACATGACGAACTAAAAATAAAAAGATGGAAAAAAGAATAAATAAAATAAATCCTAATCTAATTCTCTCCTCTCTCAATAGATGAGAGCCCTTATTTATAGTAAAATAAATCCTAAGTACAGGTTGGAAGGAATTCCTTTCCCAAAAAGATGTCTTGTAAGGTTAAATCCCGTGCATAAGTCTTGGGGCCCGCGGGTACAAAATCTGTCCAGACTTCGAGCTTGAATTTCACATATTGAGAGGCTGAATCACGAAATTTTCGTGAAATACACTTCTGTAGCCCTTGAAGTCTTCTTTCCAAAACCGCAAATATCAGGTCAATCCGACATCGGAGTCAAAAGTTATGACTGAAATACTGAAGACGTGTCAAATCCTTATCTTCTAGGAAACTTTCCTAATCCAACTTTAAATGAGTTTTCTTCTAACTTGGCCTCTTATAAGGATTAAATTGCTGATTTATCTTCAAGTCTTCCTATCTCAACCTTGACTCTTCAATCCTTATCAGTTATGATTCTTCCTCTAGTGATTGTTTCACTGCATTATCCATTATTACTTCAAATCAACCAATTTACCTGCAAAATAAACCAAACAACTAGAAAAAGTATCAAATTAGAAAATTAAGGAATTTAACACATTTAATCACAAATAATATGTAATTAACCAATCATTAAATATAATAAAATAACACTTTTGATGGTTAATCACATGGCTTACTTTGGGTTTTTTTTGTAAACTACTCATGAAAACTTAGTTTATGACATGTAAATGTATACAAGTGATTGTAATAGAACTTATACGTATCATGTTTTATGTGGAAAACTTCATTAAACGTGAGTTGGATGAGTGTGGAAAGGTTTGGAATGGATTAAAAATGAAAAACAGGCGAAACAGGCAAAATTGGGCACGGCGTACCGGTACAACGGGGTCCAGTAGGCCCAGCGTACCGGTAAACTGTGGTCGAGTAGGCAAGGCGTACCGGTACACCGTATTGGTACACTTTCCAAAAATCAGAAATTTTAAAACTGTTTTGCCAAGTTTTTGGGCTATGAGTTCTTTCCCTCAAATGTTATAAATGGACAATAATAGAGTACCAATGGTGGTATGTTGGACCTAAGATGGGTCAATCAATCAAAAATATATAGACTTTATATTTTTCTTAAATCCCGGTAAAGGGGATGTGGTGCTGTGGTGTCGGGTTAACCAGCATCCATGGGTATTTTCGCGAGTTGATGGGTGGTTAACGGACTTATAAATGACCCCAGATTTTTGGGGCGTCACATTATTATATAGATATATTTTTTGATGTGTACCTATATTATGTATGAATTAATTTCATATATAAATACAATGATAAAATATGTATTTATAGTTTTAAAATAATTGTTTTTAAAAATTAAAAATAATTTTTTCCATCTTATCAAGTAAAAAAAAAATTAATCATTTTTATTTTCCATCCAACCTATTAAACACAAACGAAAGAACGTGTATCATTCCTACTTTCCTTCATAGGAAGATAGAAAATATAACCCTCCTACTTTCTATCTCTCATACTTTCCATTCTTCCTACCAAACGGACCATAAATAAAAATTATATTTATATTTTGAGGGTATAAATTATAAATTATCCAAAATGTATAATAATGAAGGTAGGTGGCTGAAGATCACAGACATCTCATACAAAAGAAGAGTTATTGGTGGGAAGACCCTACCTACAATTTTGTTGGGGAAGAAGACAATGCTGCTGCTAAGCTAAGGATAATATAAATAATGTTGAAACTTGAAATAGTTCCTTGTGTTCTCACAAGAAGACAAAATTCTTTGGGCTCATTTGATTACCCAATTATAATATATGCTCATTCACTATAAACGGATAAAATATAAGATTAAATATGAGACAAAAATATTACACATTGTAATCCAGTGTTTAGTAAAACACTGAATTAAAAGTGGGACAATAGCGTACTAATTATATATTGACCAAAAAAATCATCAATCTTGTTTAAGTATCAATGTTTTTGTTTATTTGATGGATAAAATAATAAATTTATAACTTAATATGCTTGAACTGGACTATAATATCACCTCCTCATGTGGTATTATAATCAGCTCAATAATACGAATGAAGTGTATTATTTGAATAAATATTTGAAATAAGACTATATATAATACATAATATATTTTTTTAACCAAATTCAATATAAGATTGGATTAGAAAGTTTTAATCTGTTATGAATCTGTAATCCATCTTTTAATACAATAATCAAACAACCGTTTTTAGTCTTTCTATGGAATTATATTGAGCAGTCGATCCTCCCCTCCCGTAAGTATCTTGTAGAATACTCTTGCAATAGATCCCATTTTCTATTCTGCCCCTATTCGATTTATTTTTGAAACTTGAGTCTTGCAGCTGTTGAATTTACTTTTATTCTTTCTCTTTCCTCCATTAATTCTAATTTTTTTTTACTTCATTGTGGTTAAACTCTTTTTCCCTCATAGTTAGTGGACTAAAATGTAGGGGTGCAACTTGGGTTGGGCAACCCGATTTCAACCCGAGCCCAACCCGAAAAAATTAGGGCTTGAGCTAGGGTTTTTAATACTTGGGTTGGGCTTGGGTAAATAAACCTCAACCCGAATTCAATTTGGGTCGGGCTCGGGTTGAGGTATCGGCAACCCGATTTCAACCCGAACCCGACAAATTAAAAAATAATTATATATATATAAAGCATTAGCATTTTTTTTTCATTTTTACTCAATCGTCCTCTGTTTCTTGTTGCTTGCTATTCTGTTATGTGTGATTAGTGGTGATAGTGTGATGTTTTAAGTTTAATGTTTTTATGGGTCTAATTTCTATGTTTTCTGGGATTGTGCTTTGAGATCACTAGTTTTTTGGTGTGAAAGTAGATGATCAATAATCGTGCACTGTTATGAATGAAATATATGGATTGTTTTATGAATTTGTAATTATTCTCCCCTCTCTGTCTCTCTTGCTGTGAACCCGAATTCAACCCGAGCCCGTCCGAATTAAACTCGGGCTGGGCTTGGGTTGAGTTCCTCAACCCGAGGTAGGGTTAGGGTTAGGGTTAGGGTTGAAGATTATATACCTAGGGTTGGGCTAGGGTTGACTGTCTAACCCGCCCAACCCGCCCGAGTTGCACCCCTACTAAAATGCACTGTTATACTTTTCATCAATTTTAGCAGTGTGTGCAACATAAGCGCCAATAGCAAGAATTGGTTTGTAAAACACATTTTGAAAAGACTAAAACGCCCTTAGAACCAAACACTTTTTATTCTTCTAGATTTCTTCCTGATCTCCAACCCTTCCACCCACACCACACCCAGATAACCATAGACGTCGTTCACAACACGCACAAACCACCGCCCACATCTAGGGTTGTTAATCAAACTGAGTTACTCGAGTTTGGCTCGAATTCGGTTCAGGTTCGGCTCGTTTAGGCTCGGTTCGTTTTCTAAACGAGCCCGAACTTGAACAAGTTTTTAGGCTCGTTTAGAAAACAAGCCCTAGAAACTCGACTCAAACTTGACATGTTCGACTCGTTTATATACAAATACTCGAACTCGGTTCGGGCTCGTTTCCTAAACAAATCAAACTTGAACAATTTTTTAGGCTCGATTAAGAAACAAGTTTTTCAAGTTCGACTCGAGCTCGATTCGAGCTCGTTCGACTAGCAACTCTATCCACAGCCACTGTGTGGCCACCACCCAATTCAATTTTCACATGTAATCAAACCCACTTCAATTTTCACATGCAATCAAACCCACTTCATTTTTCACAATCCACAACCACCATGGCCACCTCCAACAATCAAACCCAACTCATTTTACACCACAAACACCAACCATGACCAAAACCTAAATCAAGCACACCCCCCACCACTTCCCCACCCAGACCAAGCTGAAAAGTGTCTGCGAAAAGAGTTAAGGGTGTGAGGGATTGGACAGAGACAAAATTAACAAACTAGTTTAAATCCTTGAATGCATTGATGATAGGGGAGACCAAGAATGCCTCTGGCAGACCAAGAAGTTTGATGACTAAACTTGTGAACTTGTCCTTGGTGTTTAGAAAATGAGTAATGCAACAAAACCTTAAAAATTACGACCCAAATGCATATCAATTATTGGATGAGTGGGTCCCATCAATTTTTTCATTGGTTAAGAATTTTTTTTGATTTTCTATTTTATCCATAATTATTGTACTAAAGTTAATTATATCCATATATATACTTTCATCTAATTTTTATTTTTTACTTATATTTGACTTTTAACTTATTTTGAACTCTTTTATAAGGACTTCTAAATTCTTTTAAACTCATTTATTAGTAGTACAATTACATATCATATGTATATAAAGAAGTAAAATTTTATATATGTTAAATTATTATACACGTGCCATTACCAATTTAAATTATGCGATCAAATATATATTATATTTTATTTTTTAGCATGAAATAATATAATAATATTATACGCGATGTAATTAATCTATTTAATATAATATAATTAGATAGACTAATGACTAAAAGGATGAGAGGGATACCTAAATAAATGACAGATTAATTATTCAAAGACTTATAGAATAAATGAATAAATAAATTTAGTAATAATTAAAATATGAATTAATTATTCATCACTTAATTTATTCTTTAATTTAATTACTCATATAATTCAAGTGTTCTATAAAAAAAAATATTATTTAAATTTGTTTATGTGGAATGTATGCCGTGCATTGTTAGTTAGAAATAAAGATGTGATGAATAATGGGTATTAGAGTCATTTTATAAATTCTGTTAACGGTGCACTTAGATCTACTAACCAGATTGGTTGTGTGCTATTTACAAAGCTCAAGCAAGGGATACTGGTGAAGTGCAAAAGGGTTTAACCACTTGTGGATACGAATATAAGAGGCAGAGATAGCGAGAGGTGGCTCAACCAAGTTAGTGTTCTTGAGAAGAAATGGAGGAGAAGCCCCAACTCAAAATCCCAAGGGTGAAACTGGGTAATCAAGGACTGGAGGTAGATTTTGTTCTTTTTCTTGACCCTTTTTTAAAGAGTGTCAAATTTACTTGAGATGGGTGGTGATCTTATATATTTTGTTTATCCAGTATCAGAGTTACTGTATTGCAAAATGATAGCCTAACTTGTCTCACTATCAGTTTAGATTTGGCTACTAGAATTTTTCTCGTATACTGCAGTTCAAGTGTTTGATGAATTGCTCCCTCTGCTTCTACTTGTTTGTAATTCAAGTATTAAGTTGATAACATGATCTTGAATAGCTTGACATTGTATCCAGTTGTTTGATGTTCAATTCAATCTTTTATATACAGTAGCTGCCACATTAGTGGAAGTTCAGTCTGGGTAATGCTTGATACTGAAAGAGAAAAATCTATACTTCCTTCTCCTTGGTGATGCAGTACAGACATTTAATGTTATTGAACCATTCTGCTATTAGAAGAAACAAGCTTCAATTTATAAGATTAACATGAATTTCATGCCCGTTCGAATTGCATCTTAAGTTGCATACTGATTGTGAGTTATCAAGCTGGATAACAGAAATTGAAAATCAAGCTATTTGTCGCAAAGAAAGAACGAGCAAATAAAAAGTTTTCCAGACTAATGAAAACTGAACTTGGACTTCTAATAGTTGACAAAGCTTATGAGCATGTGATCGCTACAATATCATTACCTCACGAAGAATTGTGGTCCATTCGATAATCTAAAATCTAAATCATAAGCATTATCTGATGTGAGTGCTTCCAGAGCTAACTATGTATGTGAAACTTGACTGGAAATGTAAAATCCTCTTACCCGTACCTCATGAGACCAAGACATAGCACAATTGTTTTTATTCATCGGGCAAAACGATTAAAAAAAATGACTCGCGATATTGCGGGATCTGGGAAGTACCAGATATACACAAACGCATATGATTGAGTTCAAGGTCCAGCTCATCGGTTCAATGGACAAATCATCTTCGCAAGTTCAATGACATCAGATATTATGTCAAACTCCAGATACTGGGTTGGGTAACTTCCATGGCATGCATTTGTTCATCCGAAAAAGCTAAATTTCTCAGTAATGGAGTTCTTTTTTGTCCTACAGGTTTCACAACTGGGCTTTGGATGCGGGGGACTTTCAGGAATGTACAATGCCCCTCTTTCCCATGAGGCTGGATGTTCCGTTATATTAGAAGCATTTAATAAGGGTATCACCCTCTTTGACACTGCTGATATCTATGGAGATAATTACGACAATGAGATCATGATTGGAAAGGTACAAATTTAGATTTGGAATTTTTTTAGCAGAGTAAACTTCATTAAGATACGGGCAATGCAGATTTTTCACCTTTAGCTTTTTATTTGTTCTGATTTTTTATCGTCAAAGATGTGACACGTGTTTTATTTTTCAGGCTTTGAAGCAGCTTCCTCGCCAAAAGGTTCAATTAGCAACGAAATTTGGTCTTACCATATTAGAGGATGGTCAATGGGGGGTTAAGGGTACTCCTGAATATGTACGAAAATGTTGTGAAGCTAGTCTTAAGCGGCTAGATGTGGACTATATTGATCTATACTATCAGCATCGTGTCGACACTACAGTGCCAATAGAGGAAACTGTAAGTATCAGCCACAGCCACAGTTTCTATTTATTGAAATGTCCAAGTTTAGTTAATTAGTATTTTCTAAGGATGAACTGATTACAATTTGTTTTTGGATTTTTTGGCAAGGTAGGTGAGGGAGCTCAAGAAGCTGGTGGAGGAGGGAAAGATCAAATATGTTGGGTTATCTGAAGCAAGTATAGACACAATAAGGAGAGCCCATGCTATTCATCCCATCACCGCAGTACAAATGGAATATTCTCTGTGGACTCGTGAGATAGAGGACGATATAATTCCATTCTGCAGGTACATTGAAATCCAGCTCTGATGGTTAGTTCATCAACCAATACCTTTAAAGTCCTACTTGGGTCGTGGTTTTCTTCCCAGGGATTATGATATTGCTCAAAATTAGACATGTTACAAATGCCGCAAATTTATTATGGTCATCATTTTAATGGTACTAGGCTCTAAACTTTAATGGCTCTCTGCTTACAGAGAGCTTGGTATCGGAATAGTAGCATATAGCCCTCTTGGTCAAGGGTTCTTCGGTGGAAAAGCTGTTGTAGAGGATTTGCCAAAAGAAAGTATACTGGTATGTAGCTGGCAACAAAAGCACGCTTTCCACAATCTATTTTTGGACATTTTGATTTCCATGTGTGCTTATATAAAGACGAGTAGTAGACAATTCTTCATCATTATTTTGAGTATGGTTCCTGAAACTCAATCTTCATGTCATAGTCTCTCAATCCGAGGTTCACCAAGGAGAATGTGGAGAAGAACAAAGCTATATATGTTCGTCTAGGTATTGTGGCTGCAAAACATCATTGTACCATCCCTCAACTGGCTCTAGCATGGCTTTTACATAAAGGAGACGATGTGATCCCAATCCCTGGTATGTTTGGTCTACTCTCATGGTTTGTTTGGTACGATGGAAAAATTGAAGGATGGAATATAGGATGATTGGATGAATAAATAAAACATCATATCCGGGTAGGAAGGAAAAGTGGAAGGATTGATCTTCCTTGTAACTAGCAAAATATCTCTCCCCTAAATTGGGCAGAACCGCAGAACAGTGTAAATAAAGTTAATTATATATTTTGAAATGTAGATTATTTACCTTTATATTCTTATATTCTTTAATATATGCATATGTCATATTGAGCTATTACAAATTATGTGTATATTAATCTCATACATAAATACAATTGTTAAATATGTATGTATACTTTTTCCCTGCATCCACGTTTCCATCCTCGGCAAACACAAAAAAAATCAGTTAGTTCTACTTTTCATTTCTCTTATCAAACACAAAAAAGGGAAGACAGGTTTTTGTTATTGAAAGGAAGAAAATGTATCACTCCTACTTTCTTTTTTTCCATCCACCCTACTAAACACACCATTATTATTTTTGAAACTTTTGTTTGTTCATTTTTTCAATGTATTGGTTAGAGTTTCCAATACCATTCAATGTCATATTAAGGCTGCTTGTTTTGCATTTTTTAGGTTCAGATCATAGATCTTATGAACCTGTCTTATGCTTGGAACTTCTTGCAGCATATAATTTATTTGTCTGCCTTAATGCCTGAAAAACAGCTTTTGTTCTTAACGATTTAGCTCATGTAGTTATCAATGTAACACTTTGATTTAACAGATGATTTCAGATCTTTGCTTTGACATTGTGCAGGGACAACTAAGATTAAGAACCTTGATAGTAACATTGGATGCTTGGCTATAAAGCTTACACCAGAGGATTTGAAAGAAATTTCCGATTCAGTACCTATCAATGAAGTCAGTGGTGAAAGAGCTGTGGGTATGTGGGCTAAATACACTTGGAAGGTGGTAAATACACCAGAAAATTAATGGGAAATCATGAGAGCAAATACATTTGTGTCCACTCAATCGAACAACATGTCCATTCTCTTACCTTCTGTTCCAACATTAATAAGTGATTACAAATTTCATGTATTTGCTGGTAATCTCTGTTCGAATTTTCTTTTTTTATGCATGTGGCATTTCAGGTTGCCACAAAAACAATGTACTTGATTTTATATGTATGCGTATGTAGAATGCTCTTTTTATTCATCACCCCACCCCCAACTTCCTCCTGTTTTACAAGCAGAACAGTGTCCCTGATGTTTTAAACTAACAGTTCATCTTATGCAAGATTATTACTAGTATTTGCAGAATGTAAAATGAGTACCAAAAATCCTTTTAAGTAGTGTTACTATTCACATACACTTCATGAATTGTCTCACGAGGGAGACAATCCAAAGATTTGTATCGATATGATCATTGCGGTTCCTTATTGAAACTTAAAAACTTGACAAGACATCAAATTTGGAAGAACGTATTTCTCATTAGGGTAAAAATAGCTTAAAAATCATCTTCAGTTCTATATCCAAATTCATACTAAATGAAGAGAGACTTTGTTTTAAACCCAAATTAAGAGGGTCTCAAAAGTTAGATCCAAAAATCTAACGGTAAAAATCTACTCTCTCTCTCTCTCGTTGATTTTGTCACAAACGGTGTATATATAGGAATCTATATATACATCTATACAAATAGAAATAGACCCATCTATACATACTGTCATTGCTTGCTTGCAGTGTTATTGTCTGTTTTTGTGGAACAGACCCATTTGTTTTCTTCTTGATTCCTCCTAGGTTTCTTCATCCACACCCTAGAGAGAATGTATTCACAGAACCAAGAAAATTCAGATGCACATCATTGGCAGGGATCAGAGCATCTCTAGCTCCTCGGCAAAACCAGGGCTTTAACTTTACAAGTATCTATGGTTCTTGGAGATTAGGAACTTGATAAAAGGAAAAAGAAATATAATTTTATTTAAAACAAAAACAAAAATTAGTTACCATTGGGATAACATGAGAATTTTTTAAAAATATTTGGGTACAAAAAAAGTTTGTTCATTGAAAAAGTCTATATCAAATCAAGTTTTTTTATCAATTTTTTTTTACTCAAATTTAAATCAAAGTTTAAATAAGGACCGAAGATGGTCTCATAGATGCTATATTTTTTAAGCAATAAAGTTATACGTCCCAAATAAGCTTATCAAATGTTGCATTTCAAATAATATATTGAAATTTTATGTATTGAACATTTAATGGGAGTAGATGAGACTCACTAGTTCAACCGACATATAAAATTTGGTAAATAATTTAGTAATTATAGTAGTATTATTTAAATTTAATTTACTGACCTAATCATTCATAACTATTGGATTGACAGTGGGTCGCAATATTTATGAGCAATGCTATTGAGACTTAATTTATTGACCTAATTCACTGTAGTAATTGGATTGACTGTGGATTCCATTAAACCTTAGAATTTGGTGTTAATCCAACGGTTATAATAAAATCACATTGTTAAATCAATAAATTAGGTCATATTTTTAGGTTTCGACTCGCTACCAATCATCAACAAATTAAATATCAATGGTATTATTGGTTTTTGCGCTGGCATAAAAAGCAAGAGGCATATGGTGGTAGGTTTTGCCTTCTTTTGTAAGAAGAAATGGACAATAATGAAGGTATGAATGTGTAGAAGATTGGAAACCCATAATTTTTGAAGAAGAAATGGACAATGCTATGCTACAGATGATTGGAAAAAAAGGAGTTGTTGGTGGGAAGTCCCTGCCTATACCTGTAATGGTGAGAAGTCTCACCAGAAGAGAGTATTTTTATTTTGCACTCTTGCCACCAAATAAGTGAAACAAATAGCCAGAGATTGAGAGAGTTGACTCAATCAAACTGTATAGGGTTCTTGAGGAGAAATGGAGGAGAAGTCCCAACTCCAAATCCCAAGGGTGAAACTGGGTAATCAAGGACTGGAGGTAGATTTTGTTCTTTTCTTTACCCATTTTAGAGAAACTCAAAATTATTTTACATGGGTAGTAATCTCTATATTGTTTGACAAGTATCAATAAACATGTAAATCATATTTGGGTTTACTTGTCCCAGCATCATCATCATCATCATTTCAGGAATTGGGCACTGGAATGATTTTCATAAACTAGATTTCAACGGTTTGATGAATTGCTCCATCTGCTTCTCATTGTTTGTAATTTGATTAATGAGTTGAGAACAAGTATCATTTTAACTAGTGTTTGATTTTCATTTGAATCTCTCAATAACTGGTGTAAATGTTGGTTTTTCATAAACTGAATTGTAACTGTTTGATGAATTGATCCATCGGCTTCTCATTGTTGGAATCTCAGTAATGGGTTGACAACATTAATCATTATATCTAGTGTTTGATTTTCAATTCGATCTCTCACTAACTGGATGAAAATATTGATTTATCAGCAGTGTGGGCTTAAATTTGATTTAACATTGCTGTATTTTTTTTCTCACTGAATAAAAAGACTAACAGTAATGGACATTCCATGACAGTCTGCTACTGCTTGATACTAAATAAGAAAATGATTTTCAAAGAAACACTTGAACTTCCAAAGATAACTTAAATTTCAGGCCTCTTCGATTCCACATCTGCAATTGCATAATCAAACTATTTGTCTGAAAGTAAGAACAAACAAGTAAAAAGTTTTCCAGACTACTAGAAACTATAATTGAAGTTCTAATGTTTGTCTCGCGAGCATGTGATTAAGTACTATATCAGTATTTCAAAAACAAATGTGTCTTGGAATGTCATTCGATAATCTAAATAAAAAGCTTCGGTCGGATAGATAAGCTGTCCAAGTTAATTAAATATGTGAAATTTGACTGGAAATGTAAATCCTCTTACTTATATACAGCTGATGAGACCAAGAAATAGCACACTTTTTCTACCACCTGTGGCTAAAAGATCACATCAGGCATTCCCATAGGATTGAGTTCAGGGTCCAGTTCATCAGCTAAATGGACAAATCATGTTGGCAAGTTAAAAGACCTCAGATTTTAAGTCAATTTTTTTTTGGTTACTACCTTGTCAAACTCCAGCTACTGTGTTTGGTAACTCATGACATTCATTTCTTTGTCCTAAATAACTTAATTTCGGAGTAATGGAGGTCTTTCTTGTCCTGCAGGTGTCTAGATTGGGCTTGGGATGCGGGGGACTTTCAGGAATTTACAATGCCCCTCTTTCCCATGATGCTGGATGTTCCGTTATAAAAGAAGCATTTAATAAGGGTATCACCCTCTTTGACACTGCTGATATCTATGGAGAAAATTATCACAATGAGATCATGATTGGAAAGGTAAGACTTCAGTTTTGGAATTTTGAACCTGTGTGGAGCACGAATGAGGGATAGCTATCTTTTTAGTTATCCAGAATTGCCTCACTTCCTAAACTACATTTCTAGTCACTGCAATTGATTAATAATGGACAGTGTACATGAAGAATAAGAAAGATAATTATGTCAATCAAGATATAAGTAAAATCTGTCCTGCATTTAAGCAGGGAGAAGTGACTCAATTTGTGGAATATGCTGAATGTGGTTTAATCAGAGTAGGCTCCATTATCATATGGACATTTTGCCAATTTTTTATTTTCTATTTGTTGCGTTTGAACATCAAAGATGTGACACGTTTTTTTCTTTTTTTTTCAGGCTTTGAAGCAGCTTCCTCGCCAAAAGATTCAATTAGCTACGAAATTTGGTGTTACCAAATTAGAGGATGGTCAATGGGGGGTCAAGGGTACTCCTGACTATGTGCGGGAATGCTGTGAAGCTAGTCTTAAGAGACTAGATGTGGACTATATTGATATATACTATCAGCATCGTGTGGACACTTCACTGCCAATAGAGGAAACTGTAAGTCTAGTGACATTTTATGTGTTACTGAAGTATCCAAGTTTAGTTAGTACTACGTTACCCATGACTAAAATGTAAGTGGGCGATTAAAATGTGAGTGTGTAAATTTAATGTTGTTAAAAGGTTAAAATGTAAATAGATAGATTTACCGTGCTTAAAAAGTTAAAATGTAAATCGTAAGATAAGTTGTTGGATCCAAGCAATCTGGACAGTTGTTGTGCTTTGTGTGGAGGACCTTCCTATTTTGTTATATATTTTCCTTAAGTGAACTGATATTTGGGTGTTTTTGGCAAGGTAGATGAGGGAGCTCAAGAAGCTGGTGGAGGAGGGAAAGGTAAAATACATTGGGTTATCTGAAGCAAGTGTAGACACAATAAGGAGAGCCCATGCTATTCATCCCATCACCGCAGTAGAAATGGAGTATTCTCTGTGGACTCGTGATATTGAAGATGATATAATTCCACTCTGCAGGTACATTGTTATCTAGCTCTGATGGCTAGTGCATCCAAAAAAACAAAAACTTTCAATTCTACTTGGGTCGCGAATTTTGTAAATTAGAGAGATTGAAAATGCTGCAAAGGCATTATGGTCATCACTTTAATGTCAATGAGCTCTACACTTTAAACACCCCTCATCTTACAGGAAGCTTGGTATTGGAATAGTAGCATATAGCCCTCTTGGTCGTGGGTTCTTCGCTGGGAAAGCAGTTGTGGAGAATTTGCCAACAGAAAGTATTTTGGTATGTGACTAGAAATAACAAGCGTTGTACAATCTATTTTTGATCATTTTCATTCTACTGTAACACAAGAAGAATACAACTCTTCATTGTTATCTTTAAATATGGTACTTGAAACTAATCTTTATATCATAGGCTCTCCATCCGAGGTTCTGCAAGGAGAATGTAGAGAAGAACAAAGCTCTATATGCCCGTCTAGCTAACTTGGCGGCAAAGCATCATTGTACCATCCCTCAACTGGCTCTAGCATGGCTTCTGCACCAAGGAGGTGACGTGATCCCAATCCCTGGTAACGTTCCACTCTTTTTATGCAGAAAACCTTTGTTTTTGCATTTTGCTCGTATTGCATGAATTTCCTCGTATCATCCCATCCTTTCATGAGTCACACGTGTTGGTCTTATTGAACAAGGTTTAGATCAGATGATTCAAATTTTCCTGTTAATGTTTTGTAGGGACAACTAAGATTAAGAACCTTGATAACAACACTGGATGCTTGGCAATAAAGCTTACACAAGAGGATTTGAAAGAAGTTTCTGATTCAGTACCTATCGATGAAGTCAGTGGTGAAAGAGACTATGCTTTCTTAGAAAACTACAATTGGAAGTTTGCAAATACACCAGAAAATTAATTATGTATCCACTCCATCGAACCAATCCATGTTCATTCTCTTATCTTCTGTTGCAAAACTGATAACTAATCACATACTATATGTATTTGGTGGCAACTATGTTGAAATTTTTTTTATGTATGTGGCGTTTCATGTTTCTGCAAAGATAATGAACTTCCACATAAATGTGTATGTCTGTGCGTGTGTGCGTACATGCGCGCGCGTATATAAAAAAAATTCCTTTAAAAGGCTAAATGCCTCTATTATGTGTTAGATTAAATTGTTATGATTTGATGGTTTTAATAGTTTTATTGTGATTGGTTAAGTAATTCCTCTACGCAAGTTTAGTTTAATAGAATAGTCATAAAAATTTTTGTTAGGTAATTACGTCTTATAGATGAATTTATAGTGAACTTTTTTTTATTGACTTTTTTGTATAATGCTCATGTATATAGGTTGCGATTTTAATTAGCTTTCTATTAATAAAATTATATTGTGAACATTAATAATTTTAATATTCATATGGTTTAAATTACCTCTATCGAAAAAAATGTGCTCCGCCCCGGAAGGCCAAAACTTTGTTGGCCTTATGGTAGGGTCGGCCCCAGCGCGCATAGAATGCTTTTTACATCTAACAAAGAGGGAAATCGCATTCCTGTTGTAAATCACATGGTGGATGACCACCTACTAGTCTCTCACCAGACGAGACCATTTGTTTTGCACTCTTGTCACCAAAGAGGAGTGTAAGAGCGAAAGGGTGAGAGAGAGAGGGAGAGAAGTGACTCAACTAAGCTAGGGTTCTTGAGGAGAAATGGAAGAGAAGCCCCAACTCCAAATTCCAAGGGTGAAACTGGGTAATCAAGGATTGGAGGTAGGTTTTCTTCTTCGCTTGACTCCTTTTAGAGAATGGTTTTAAAAAACTGTTTGATGAATTGTTCGAGAACATACGAGGTTTAAAGCAATAAGTGTTAATGAGATTCCTGTCAAAGTAATGCTACTGCCAAAAATGATTGGTAGCTCTGTCAATTCCCATCATATGAATATACAAAATGGTATCTGAGTTTACTTGTTTCCTCATCATCTCAGGATTTGGTGCTAGAATGGTTTTCTTAAACTGGTTTCTCACTGTTTGATGAATTGCTCCAGAAAAATTGTGTTAGGGTAAAAAAGCTTAAACTCGAATCGAATTCGGGCAACACTCGAGTTGAGAGCTCGCGAATTGATGAAATCGGATTCAGCTCGAATTCATGTATTATATTTATATAATATAAATAATTTAAAAATAAAATATAAATACATATTTTGTAATTATTATTATTTAAAGGGAGAGTGAAACATGATTTATAATGACTATAAATAGTGAAAGATGTTTACACAATAGAAGTGAGACAAGTAAATAAGGTAAAAGAAGGACAAAAAGTTGTTATCCCCTCATCGGATAGCTAACTCAAATGACCTTTTCCTTCTCTCGTGTATAAAAAAGGTTCACCCTAATATCTTTAATAAGTTGTCATGATTGGTCTCATCTTAGTGGGTCATGTAGATTTATGTAATAGTTTAACATTATACAAATGCTCACTCTTAATTTAGAATTATTGTTTGTTGAGCCTGAATTGTCAACCTGAATTGGGTGATACTCGGGTTGGAAAAAATATTCATTACAATGATGATACCACGTGACAATGTTGACGTGATATTACCAACCAATAATATTAAAACAAATAAACAAATAGACCCTACTAAAATTAATAACTAACACTCTATGTAAGCAAATAACTACGCACTCATCCTCCATGTAAGTAAATAACTATCCAAGCGGATTTTCTTTTACCCACTTGGTGTTTTATTGTCGGTTGGGAATTCCACGTCAGCATTGTTGATATGGTATCACCGTTACATTTAATATTTACTCCTCGGGTTGAGGTAGGATTAGAATTGATACCGTGGATTAATCTCTCAACTCGCCCAACCTACCCAAGTTGCCCCCTAAAAATAGCATAATGGCAAGGAATCATGAGAAAGAACAAACAAGTAGACAGTTTTTCAGACAACTAGGAACTACTATATCAGTATTTCGTAGTAATGGAATTCTTTGTTTTCCTACAGGTATCTAGGTTGGGCTTGGGATGCGCAGGACTTTCAGGAATTTACAATGCCCCTCTTTCCCATGAGGTTGGATGTTTCGTTATAAAAGAAGCATTTAATATGGGTATTACCCTCTTTGATACGGCCAATTCGTATGGAGAAAACTATCACAATGAGATCATGCTTGGAAAGGTATAACTTTAGCATTGGAATTTTGAACTTGTGCAAGTTTGAATGAGGGATAGCTGGATGGTGGGTCGTTTTGGTATGTGGTATAAATATGAGTATGCGATACAATATTTTTTCAAATACATGGTATGATGAGAGTATGATTAGTTTTTTAATTTTTTTTAAATATGTTTTTTTGGAGGGGGAGGAGACTTGAACCCTTGACTTCAAGAAGACAAAACCTTTACAAAGTAAGGAGTATCATTGGACTTAAGGGCCCGTTGATAGAGTATGATTAATTAATATCATGTTTTAGGTCACAATTTATTTTGGAACTCTTATCTAAATTGTTTTTATTATATAATATTATACATATCACAAAATATCCATAAACACTCAATCAGTTACTATTTATTTTACGTTTGTGTTTGATTTTCTATTATCTAAAATATCATATAATTATAAATCTATATACGCGTAATCAATTAATATATATTTTATATTTGTAATATATGTTTTGAAGCGAATCTGATGAGCCCAAATCTAATCGAGCCAAACCCAATAAATCAAGTAAGTCCAAATCAGCTAAAATGATCAGTCAGGCCCAGCTCATGAAGTCAACCGAGTCTAAGGCCCAAGGAGCCCAGGAAGATAAGAGCACGTGGGAGAGAGATCATCGGGATACCCACCCTCGAAAATCAAGACTATCTTAATTGTACTTACTTTTTGTAACTATCCTCCCCGAAAAGCTAGTGCATTTACCCTCACGTCACCGTCTCATCATGCCTATAAATTGTAAGCTCTCTCCATTGAGAGGGGCATCTCACTACACATTGAGCTTTGTCTCTACACCTCTTTACATACACTTTCTCTCTCCTAGTTATTGTATCTCTCCCGGAGCTAATCATTGCTCTCACCCCCGTTCACCATACTTCATCAATAAAAACTCCCTGGCCACCGTTGCCGTTTCCCAGAGTAGAGTAGGTCACCCGGACCGAACCACTATATATCTGTGTGTTGACTCAATATTTATATTACTGCCATTGATTGCTTTATTTATTGTCCATTAATCACACATTATCATACACTCGACTGTTGATCTTGCACGAGACTATTTTGTGCATCATCATAATCAATTTAGTGTTAATATTACAAATTGAGATCGTATATTTTAGTGATCTAAATCGTGAACCTATCCCTATTTAGAATCGATGTACCTAAATCGTAAACCGTTAAGAGTTTAGTGAATTCTAGTAAAAATGTGGCACTTGTTTTGTTTTCAGGCTTTGCAGCAGCTTCCTCGTCAAAAGATTCAATTAGCAACGAAATTTGGTATTACCACATTAGAGGATGGTCAATTGGGGGTCAAAGGTACTCCTGAATATGTGCGGGAATGCTGTGAAGCTAGTCTTAAGCAGCTAGATGTGGAGTATATTGATTTGTACTATCAGCATCGTGTGGACACTTCAGTGCCAATAGAGGAAACCGTAAGTAAGGATAATAAATTTTGACACAACACGAAAACACGATTTGAAATTAATGGGTTAGTATTAACTATTTCTCGACTCGAATCCGTATATGACATGACCTGTTAACACGAATAATAAATAAGTTGAGTTAGTGTCAAACATGAATAACACGAAATTGACACGATTAATACATTTAACTAGTATTATAAGAATAAAATGTCAAATTTTTATTATATTTTATCAAATAGTAACCTAATTCTTGTACAAAAAAAGATATTTTTACTCATTTTATTATTATATTTATTAAATTAATTTTTAGTTTATAGAAAAAATATACACATAGGTTTAATTAAGTGATAATAAAATTTTAGACATAAAATTGAGTGTTAAATTTTTTATTCACCGATTATATAGGTCAACACGAACACGACACAACACAATTAATTAAACATATTAAGTTAGAGTTGATTAGTGCTCCACACGAATACGACAAGATTAACACCCCTAAGTGTAAGTATTAGCCACAGTTTATATTATTGGACTATCAAGTTTAGTTACTTAGTAATTTCCAAGAGTGAAACCGATATCTGGGTGTTTTGGCAAGGTAGATGAGAGAGCTCAAGAAGCTGGTGGAGGAGGGGAAGATAAAATACATTGGGTTATCTGAAGCAAGTGTAGACACAATTAGGAGAGCCCATGCTATTCATCCCGTAACTGCTGTACAAATGGAGTATTCTCTTTGGACTCGTGATATTGAAGACGATATCATTCCATTCTGCAGGTATAGAGATATCTAGCTCTAGCATCGAGTCCATAAAAGCAAAAGGAATGATCCATCGGGGGTAGGATTGATCTCTGACAATGGCTAAGATCGCATTAATATATCAATCCGTCTTCTTTTATTTATACCTATTTCAAGGCAAGGATTCAAGAATCTCTTCAAACATAATTGATTGAGCCATTGACAGGAGTTCTATGGACACTTATTCATGCTGCAAATGTGTTATGGTCATCATTTCAATGGCAATTACCTCTAAAACTTTAATGCCCCTCTGCTTAACAGGAAGCTTGGTATTGGAATAGTAGCATATAGCCCTCTTGGTTGTGGGTTCTTCGCCGGGAAAGCAGTTGTGGAGAATTTGCCAACAGAAAGTATTTTGGTATGTGACTAGAAATAAAAAACACGCACAATCTATTTTTAGTCATAAGCACAAAGAGAATACAACTCGTCAATGTTATTTTGAATATGATACTTGAAACTAAATCTTCTTGTCATAGGCTCTCCATCCAAGGTTCACAAAGGAGAATGTAGAGAAGAACAAAGTCCTCTATGCCCGTGTAGCTAACTTGGCTGTAAAGCATCATTGTACCATCCCTCAACTAGCTCTAGCATGGCTTCTGCACCAAGGAGGCGACGTGATCCCAATCCCCGGTAACATATCACATTCTTTATGCAGAAAACTTTTGTTTTTGTATTTTCATCGTGTTGGAATTGGATAGACTTTCCGGTATCATCCCATTCTTTCATGAGTCACACGTCGTGTGATCTCTTAATGCATGGGTCAACACATCAATGTGCTAGTATGGATCCTAGTTTTGGCATTTTTAAGTTTCAGAGCTCTTATGGGACATGTCTTATTGAACAAGGTTTAGATGATAGTGTAAAATTGTGATTCATCAGATGATTCAAATTTTCCTGTTAATGTTTTGCAGGGACAACTAAGATTAAGAACCTTGATAACAACATTGGATGCTTGGCAATAAAGCTTACACAAGAGGATTTGAAAGAAATTTCTGATTCAGTACCTATCGATGAAGTCAATGGTGAAAGAGACTATGCTTTCTGTGCTAACTACAGTTGGAAGTTTGCAAACACACCAGAAAATTAATGGGGAGATCATGACTAATCAAACCAATCCATGTTCATTATCTTATCTTCTATTGCAAAGATGATAACTAATCACATATTATATGTATTTGGCATTTCATGTTTGCGCAAAGACAATGAACTTCAACATAAATGTGTATATATTTGTGTGTGAGCATGTGCGCGCGCTTGTAGAATGCGTTTTCTAGTCATCCAACCCACCCCCAACTTGCTCTTGTTTTAGAGGCAGAAGCAGTTTTGTTGATGTTAAACTCAAAGTTTATCCTATGAAATATTTTTATCGGTCTTTGCTGATTGTAATTTCTCAAACTCGATATATCAGGATAATTTTAGCCAATCTCAAGTCTATATACCCATTTTTTCCACCAAACAAATGTCATTAGGTGAAGTAAGAGCACAATTTTGTCACACAAATGTTGCCCGTGTTAGTAGCAACGGGGATGTTATGTGACACTATTATTGGAGATGTACAAAACAAAAAGAAAATAGAATTGAGGGGAAGAAAACTCGATTCAAGAGGGGTTGGAAACATGTTGTGAATGACAGTTTTATACATTAACTATGATTGCTTTAACTTTTTAAACATAAACTCATTATAATTCTAGATGACTCTCGAATCCGATATGAAATTAATTGATTTGAATTTTATTTTATCGGGATTCGATTGACAAATAGATGGAGTCATTAGACCCATCAAATTGATGAATTGATAAGAACTTAACTAAACTTGATACAAACTTATTAAAACGGGAGCAAATTCAAAATAACAAATATATTGTCATAAAAAATTATAAATAAATCAAGTATAAATTCGTCACTATAGTAGTAATTAAATTGGGATTTATTTTTTATGATTATTGATGGGACATTTCTGAAATAGGAGAAGATCACGACACGTGGTCTTGGCATTACAAGCGCCCTTCTCTGCGATGAAGACACGTGGTGTCGACGCCGAAGATACTGGCCTCCATATTTAAAGACACGTGTCCTCGGACACAAAGCACCCTCGAGAGGCGAGGGACTGCAGAAGTTTTCCTATCCAACTACGTACCCTCGGTGCCGAGAGTATACTCATCACAAGGTCATCATTTGTCCTTGGTGCCGAGGGATACTAGCTGGGGCCATGCCCCTGCCTCATGATTCCTATGTCTAGAAAAGATTACCGACTGACAACTGATTAGTCTTGGTTAGACTAAGAATCATGAGGGCACTCTGCACAAGGGAGTCAGAATGTCTGGCCTAACACGACATCCCGCCAAGGGGAGTAGGACGCGTGGCATAAAGCGCATAATCAAGGGCAGGCGGACAAGGATGCCCCTGCTGACATAAGGCTATTACAAGCAAACACTTAATGAATTCTCGACTGATGGGATGTCTACATTGACACAAGAAACCAGGAAATGATGGATATTAAATGCTCCAGCGCCCGGTCATTTAATGACTCATCCTCGAAGGAAGAACATTGAATGCTCTGGGAACCGAGCATTCAATATCCTTGCATAAAAAGAAGAGCTTTGATTGCTCGGGGATCCGAACAGTTAATAATGGGGTCTTCCCCATACGGAATAGGGGGCATACTGCCCCACCTCTGAACGCTACTTACTTTCTAGACTATCAGCAATGATGAGTCCGGGTGGGTATAAATAACTTCCAAAAACACATTGCAAATGTACGCAAGAACAACTCTCAAGAACAAACAGTGTTTTCTTCTTCCCCACTCTCAAAGAACTAACTTGATTGTTGGAGGGGATATGCCGAAAAACACTCCGGCTCCCTTTCTAACCTGTTTTTCGTGTATCAGGTATTCTCATCAACCCATCGGAAGGACCGAGAGACTCATTGAAACAATTCATCACCACTCCTTAAGGCCCTTTGACCCTCTTAACCCTTTCCTTGCTGCGGAATATTCAACCTTCGAGGCCGGAACCCTTACAAATCTGTCGGAAGGATCGAGAGACTCATAGAAACGATTCATCACTACTCCATTAGGCCCTTTGGCCCTCTCAACCCTATCCCTGCTGCGGGGTCATCAACGTGTGCGACTTGTGCGAGTTCACCAAGGGAGAGATCTACCTTCCATAACCATTGTGCGAAAATTTGTGCGCACAATTATCTTAATTCTTGTGTGGAAGAACCATCTTTAATCGGATAAAAAAAGAAGAGATTAATTGAGATGCGAGATGCGGGTAAACGGACTTAAAAGAAAAAATAGTGATTAAACCGTCCTCATTTGGTCACGTGGAGAGACGGTGGGCATGTAAATGTGGGAGTTCTAATGGTGAAAAATTTGGCGTTTTATGAAGATTGTAACTAGAAAGTTCCAGTCTCTACCTACCTTGAACACTACTGGCCACATAATCATGACTGGGTTGAAGATGGGCCACGTCTCTCACTCCTATCATGTGTGGACATCAAAGTTCACATCATAAAGTGATACTTCGTAGGCCCAACCAAATTTGATAACGTGGAACTCAAAATATCCACCCCTTTTTGCACATTCAAAGTGGATCTCACCCAAAAAAAAAAAAAAAAAAAGTGAATGTTTGTACCAATTATTTCTCGAACCCTTAAATTGATAATTATATCTTGAATTAGTTTAGGAGACGTCTCCTTAAAAACAACGGTGGTTGAAGGAGCTTGAATTTAAACTAGTTTAGAAGTTTTCATTCCATTACCCAATAAATTTTGTTTTTTGAGGTTTTTATTCAAGTTTATTAGACACCCTAATTTACGAAGTTATTATAAAATTTGAAAAAAATTAAATGCACACATACTTATCTTTAAATGCAAAGAGACTATTTATAAGACTTAAATTCTTGACCCACATTAACCCACCTTCTAAATTCATCAAAAATGAAAAATTCAACCTGAAAATGGATTAAGAGTTTAGTTATAATTCAGATATTTTAAATTTAAATTTTAATAATTTTTGGGTAAAGTTATGAATGATTTATCCTTCATGAATATTCTAGTCACGACTTAGATGATCTATTTTTGAATGAACCAAGGAAGAAACTAGTCGAGGTACACTCAAATTGGCCTAGACACATTTGATCATTAAAAAAAAAGAGATAAGAGTCTAATTATAGTGTTTTAAAAGTAATTTTGGGTATTATATTTTTACTTTTTATTCAATAAATGGGACACAAATAATTTTTTTAAGCTTCACCCCATCAACCCATTGCTTGTCAATTTGTCATGCCTATATATATATAGACCCCTCAACCCTTCCAAAGCACATCTCAACCTACCAGCTTTCTCTCCATAGCTATTTTCTGACACCTTTTGAGCTTTTATATTGCATCTACATTGCCAAAGCAGAGCTGAGCCTTAGTTAATTTACCAAAACCACCCGGCAACAGGCTTCTGGTTCTTCTTCTCAGTTGGGTATTACATCAACCATGGCCATGCAGTCCTTCCTTGCAAGCTCAATGACCCTTGTCTCAGGTACAACTAGGGTTTCCCAGTTTTCTCCTTCAACCTATGTCCCGAGCTTGCAGAGGAATGTCAACTTACGAGTCCGTTCCATGGCCGAGGTAGGTCTCCAAATTAACCATCTGAATTGCAGATAGTTGTTCTAAATTTAAAATATCGTTTCGGTGCATTCTTTCAGTCATCTAAGAAACGGACAAAAAGAAGTTTTCTGGTTTATTTGACATGATTTTGCCACAACAAGAACAAGGACTAAAGAAGTTTTGTAATTTTTTATTTGAAAAAGAAAACCAAAATTGTTTTTGTTTTCAGCTTTTTAGGAAAACTAGAAATCATAAATGTTTCCAAACAGAACCCTAATCGTTTTGGTTGTGCTTAGCAGGAAGGTGAAAAGGAAGAATCAAGCCCTGTCACTGCTCCATCCCCGTCGCCTCCGCCTAAACCCGCCCCTGCAGCTAAGGTGATGACAAACAACTTCAATAATAACACACACACACACACACACACACACACAGTAGTCATTTTCTTTGATGTATAACTTTTGATTTATTCATACTTTATGGTAAGTTGTGTGAATATGCAGCAAAAATTTGGTACCGTACTGAAAATTATAGATCGATTTAATTCAGAGAAGTAAAATTATGATTTAATGATATTATTAAAGTTACAATTTGGTAAGTTTTGGAAATTTGTAGCAAAAATCTGAGTATCATACTGAAAAAATTGGGCGATATAAATGGACAAAAATTCCATCATTGCCTTGTTGTTTTTCTCTCATGTACCATATCTGAAATAATCCCTTCTTGTTTTGTCGTCACTTAATCTGTGGATTTTGAATTTGAATCCCCAACAGTAAAGTGAATAGACATTTTGGACTTGGAGCCACGTTTAAAAGGCTCGATTTTTAAATGAATTTAAAAAATTATTCAAGTTAAAGACTTTTTTGTTAAGCGAACGAGCTGAAGTAGCTCGAACTGTTTACCACCCCTACCCACAAGTTGTTGACCAGGAAAAGTCCCCTTTATTTAGGGGATTGTATGGTTATATTAGCCCTAAGACCATTGTTTAAGTGCAACATCATTATGTGACATGCTTCAAATATTACAGGTGAGCACAAAATTTTCCGATGTGTTAGCATTCAGTGGGCCGGCACCAGAGAGGATCAACGGCAGATTGGCGATGATTGGCTTTGTCTCTGCGATTGGGGTAGAATTGGCCAGTGGTCAGGATGTGTTCACCCAGTTATCGGACGGTGGGGTACCATGGTTCCTTGGTACCAGCATTGTGCTGTCACTGGCATCTTTGATTCCTCTGTTTAAAGGAGTCACCGTGCAATCTAAATCAGAAGGGGTAATGACCTCAAATGCAGAGCTGTGGAATGGGAGACTTGCTATGTTGGGTTTGGTTGCTTTGGTTTTTACTGAGTATTTAAAGGGTGGTGCCCTTGTGTAAAAGGCTTAAAATAGTAGGTGTTCATTTAGTAAAATGTATGGGAATGATCTTATGTTTTCATCCTTAATGGAGATTTGTCAAATGAAATAGAATCATATTTCTTGAAAGAATATTCTTTTTTTTCATGCACTGCTTCAAAGGTTGAGTTTTTGGAATTGTTGGGCGGAAAAAATTGATTATAACAGTAATATCACATTATTATTATTATTATTATAATAAGTAACATGTACTTCAATAATTATCACATACAAATAAATGGTCTTCAAAGCCTCTACCTTGTAATGGCATAACAGTATAGTGGCCAGCTTATCCCATTAGTTTCTTTTTGGGGCCATTTTTTTTATTCCATCGTCCATGTTATTAAAACCACATTTATTGGGTAAAAAAAATATTGTACAATTCGGGTCTAACATAAATTTGAATGGATTTTCCCATTTCTAAATTAATTTCCAAACTCGATATATCGGGGATGATTTTAGCTAATCTAATGTTTATATCTCCATTTTCCCACCAAAACAAATATGCCCTTAAGGACATGTTTGTTTCAACTATTATATATGCCTGATTGGAAATGTATTCCTTACATTTCTAATACCAATGGATATTAGTATCGGTAATAAAAATTATTCTAATTCCCTCCTTTGTTTGTTTTTTCAATAGGTACTATAGTGAATTCCACAAAAAATCATCTATTCTATCACATATCATATAACAAATATACCATTTTATCCCTAACATCATCTATTCCATTACTCTGTAAAACTTTTGCACTATATTTAGTTTAATAATTGGTATGACAATCCATACCCAAAAATAGCTAGATCATGTAAAAAATCCACATGAAAATTCAAGAGTCATTTACACACATTATACCAATGAGGAAAAAAAAAAAAGAAATTAAAAAGTTCATAAAATAAAATTACAAGAAATGACTTTAATCCTTCAAAAGGGACTTAAACCATTTTAATCTTCTGTCTGCAGCTCTCTCCATGTACAGCTGCTAACTCTGCAACATTCCAGCCTGTTGACCACCAAACACCTCCTTTCTCATCCTTGCAATAGGCATCCTGGACTGATCGTGTTGCAAGAGCAATCTCCCCTCCAATGGCAGAATGCCTCTTACTGAAAAATCAGTAAAACATTCAGTTTTGACTGCAAACGAGGCCAGAAAATCAGCTATTGCATTGAACCAACACTTGAGAATCAGATTCAATCAAAGACAATGCATCTCTATAAATCTTCCAAGCATTCAGTTGAGCACTAGGAAAAATAGCTGAGCATTCAGTTGTGCAACGAAACTCTGCGAAATTGGGAAAACAAAAAACTGGTGTTCAAAAAAAATTATATGTCCAAAAGACAACACACCTATGTTTCAGATAAATGAACCAAAATTTAACAAAAAAAAAAATCAATCCCAAACAGAAAAAACCAACACTAGAATCGAAAACATACATAAAAAAAATTGTAAATACCATTGTGCAACATTAATTTTCCACCACAGTAACATACAAAAATAGAAGTTTGTTGAAGCCCATAAATTTGTAACTGTTAATGCATCCAATAAAACAAACATATAAAAACTATTACAATCAAACAAAGGGCATTTTCTCCCTTTTTAAAAGCTCTCTTATGCAAAACCCAAACCAGTACATATGTAATTTGTAAAAAATGCACTGATTGTTGATGGGGGGATATGGGTTTCTGGAGCTATTGTTGATGATCGGCGTCATTCTACCAAGCTATTGTACCAAAATTTGCAGAAGAAGAGACAAAGAAGAGGAAAATAAGTTTGGAAAAATTATTTCATGGGTGGATCTATGTTTGCTGGGGTGGTCTAGGTATTAGGGTTTGTTGGGCGATGTAGGTATACGAAGTAGAAAATCGAAAATTGTCGTGTATAAAAAACCCTAGCACAGACCGATTGTAGAAATCAACCACTGTTGTTGACGGTTTAAGATGTGTTTGTGATTTGGGTGAGAGATGAGGAGAGCATAAGGTGAGAGATGTTAAACGGAGGTGGAACTGGAGCCGGCAATGGAGACGTCTTCGTCTTCTTCAGCGAAGCCAGATGTTATTTCAAGGTTAAGGCTAAGTTTGAAGGGTAAAGTAGTAAATTACTCACCTTATACCATTTGTGGCCAAAACCCGGAAAATAATACCACCTCCCAGGTGGTACTATATAAAGTCATGTAGATGGGTTTCGATGCACTGTTCACATCGGATCGGTATTACGACCCGAAAAATAATACTGATTATAAAATGCAAAACAAACAAGGTATAAGGTGTACCTCACGTACTATTTCTCTAATCCCACCTTGTTATACCACCCCTATCTTTCAACCAAACATGCCCTAAGGGAATTAGTATCAGTTCATGGAAGAGTGAAAGGGTTACCACTATTGAGGACTTCCCTCCTAATATAGATAGGTCATCTGAGGGTTCACCGCAGTTTATTGTTGTGCTTACACATTAGGCTACTCTTTTCCGAATGCTCTGTGGCAATGTTATTAGAACCGGACTGGTCATTGAACCGGCAAAGAGACCGGGTCAATAGTTCACTGGTTCGACTGTTGGGTCAATTGATCGGACCGGTCATAAAATAAAAAAATATATAAATATTATAAAATCTAATAATTTAGCTACAATGCATATAATTTACCGTAAATTAATAATAAAGACAGATGGCAACATCATATTTTTGCCTTTAAAATTGATGAATAAATGTTTAATCAACTGGCATTGATCAGCTGGCATACACTGAGAGAGAGAGAACCATGGGAAATTTGAATTCTTTCCCTTCCAAATCATAACTTTTTTTTTTGATCGGTATTCCAAATCATAACTGAAAGTGCCTTATTTTCACTTGGAATGATTGGAAACTATAAGCGAGGTAGCTTCACATGACCCAGAATGAAGGTGTTTCTGCATCTCTAGTACTACCGAGTATGTTTATGCTCCCTCCACCCCCTCCCAAACCCACCCACCCCCCACCCCCCCCCCCACCCCCCAAACCACATACTTGAAGCATCAAAATGAACCTTTTGGATAGTCAGAATATGATCTTGAAGCCTACTGTGTTGAAGACTTGTTGTGTTGCTGTGTTGAAGGCCACTGGAGTTGGTCGCCTGAAGGAAGATGGTGGAATGAAATTGAAGATTTAGGGAAAATTGCCAAAAAAAGAGGATTTTGTTTTTTAATATTATTTGAAATCCAACTGGCCGGTTTTAAAAAATCGTCCGGTTTACCGGTTTGATAAAAAATCGGCCGGTTTACCGGTTTTCATCCAATTCGACTACTTATACGGTTCAAATTCAGAACCGGACCGGCTTAGGTCCCGGTTCACGGTTGAATCAATCCGACCAATCCGGTTCTTATAACACTGCTCTGTGGGACCACCTATCATTAATTTTTGGACAGAGGGGTTTATTGCACAAAAACGACAAGAGGCATGCTCCTGAATAGGGAAGCCCAACAAATGTCATATGCAAAGCCTCACACCTCATTAAAGATCATATTGACATACTTTCACAAAAAAGAAAGAGAAGATCTCATTGAAGACGAGAGTGAGGTATAACAAGGTCATTTCTGTCCTCCGCCCTCTTCATAAAACGATACGTGAACGTTACCGCTCATATAGCTCCCAGCTAGCAAGCACTTAGAACACCATTTTCTAATTGCTTAGCCAGCCAGCAAGCACGTTGTGGGTTTGAGTTCATAAACAATTAAACACTCACTTCGCCAAAGAAGCGATAAATACAATTATTGTATTTATATCTGTTATAAATAGAAGTTTTATGCATTAACTATGACTTTCTACTTTAAACGTAAACATTGAACAGCATAAGAGTGAGACATGAAACGGAATAGTTTTTTATTTTGTTTTATCGAGGTTCAGTTGATAAGTAGAAGAACTTGTTACACCCGCCAAATTAATGAATTGACATTAACCTACTAAATATGATAGAAACCCATTAATTACAAAACAAATTCAAAAATAATAAAAAAATAGTCATATAATATGATAAATAAATTAAATATAAATCAAACTTTAACACAATATAAATACGAAACGAATTCGACACTGCAATACTAATTAAACCAATCTCAAATGGTAATATGAACGAACTATAAATGCAGACGTTCTGAGTTCGAATCTTGACAATTTTTTAGGGTCAAGCCGTAAGAAATTTATCCCCTATGAATACTTTAGTTCAAACTTGGATGATCTGCTTAACCGGACAGGTAAATAGATTAGTCGAAATGCGTGTAAATTTATTTGAACATTCTTGACCGTTGAAAAAAAAATACTAATTAAACCGTCCTCATTTGGTCACGTGGAGAGACAATGGACATGCAAATGTTGGATTGTAATGGTGAAAAAGTTGGCATTTTTATGAGATTGTGACTAGAAAGTTCTAGAAAAGTCCCAATCTACATTGAACAATACCGACTTCGATACCGTACTATCAATTACTATTTTTTTGGTAAAATTACAAGTCAAAGGGAAGAAGTTACAATTGCTCAAGAGAAGTCTATGATCGATCAAGATCCATGATCGATTATAGACACACATGATCGATCATGGATTTCTCCTGAACAGTTATAACTTCTCATTTTTGAGTTGTAACTTGACCTTTAAAAGTTATAACTTATACCTCAAAAAAATTATAATTTAACCTTCATTTATTATAATTTTTGATACGATACCATAGACTTTCCCTAAACAATACCGGCCACATAATCATCACTGGGTTGACGATGGGCCACGGCTCTCACTCCAAGTTGGTACTTTGTGGGGCGTAATTAGAAAACGTGGACCTCAAAATATCCATCACTTTGTCTACATTCCGTGCACGCATGCATTCAACATAGCTCAAAAAGTTTCTTGGCTCTATTGTAGAGAAGTTCCCTGTTAGAGCATCTCCGACATATGCTTCAAGCAAAATAGCTAAAATTTAGTTAATCAAAGCCAAAAATTATGTTCCAACAGATTATATTTACATACTGTAAAATAGATTTTTGCTACAGTGATACTCTAAATACAGAGTATCACTGTAACAACTTATAAAGATAATTTATATTATTTTCTCTCTCTTTCTCCCTTTCACTATTCCCAAAAAAAATAATACAAAAGGAATGAGAAATAATATTTAAAAGGAGTAGTTAAAAATATAGAAAATCTGTTGGAGTATGTATTGAAAAAGTGAGTAGCTAAAATAGAAAATATTGTTTTTGAGTAGGTAAAATATATTTTGTTGTTGGAGATGCTCTTAGATGGGGTGTAATTTGGACGGGTTGAGAGCATTAATTCTAGTTTAATTGTACATATAAAATTTTTAATTTTTAATTTTAATTTGAATCTTAACTCGATTTCAACTTAAGATATTCAATCTGACCATTATCCGAGTTAATTTTGGACAAGTTCGGATTAAAATTGGGTTACTTAATTTGGGTTATGTGAATTTCTTTCACCATTTATAATCTCAATTTGGACCCAATTTTACATTTTTTATTTATACTACATCAGTTGTTTAAATTTTTTTTCACAATTTATAGTACTTATAAATCATATTTTACTCCCTTTAAATAATAATAATTACAAATATGTAATTATATTTTATTTTTATATTATTTATATAAATGTAATATATGAATTCGTGTTGAACTTAGGTTGGATTCAAGTAGAACCCAATTTCATTAATTCAGATTGGGTTCAGGTTAAACTTGTGAACTTGAGTTCTGAACTAGAGTCTTATTCGAATTTAATTCGGGTTGATACTTTTCAACCTTAATCCTAAAAATCTCAACCTTAACACTATTTTTTTCGGGTTGACCCACTCAAGTTGCATCCCTATGTTTCCTTTAGTATGATGGAAAAATGAAATAATGGAATGTTGGAAAGATGAAAAGTTAGAGGGATAGATAAAACATTATATTTGGTAAAGAAAGAAAATAGGAAGGATGGAAAAGTGGATAAATTAACTTTCCTTCCAACTGACTAAAATCAATCCCTCCAAAATTGGGAGGAAAAATGGTTAGAAAATTAATTATATATGTTGAAATATATGTTATTTGTTTATATATCTTTTGATATATACATATATCACATTTATTAATTACTTATTATGTATATGTTAATTTCATATATAGATATAATGGTAAAATATGTATTTATATTTTTTCTAATAAAAAATAAAAATAAATATTTTTTCCATCTTATCAAATATAAAAAAAATAAATCATTCTTAATTTTCATACCTCTTACCAAACACAAATGAGAGAAAGATGGATTCCTCTATTGAAGGATGAAAAGTGTATCACCCTCATTTTTCACCCTTCTATTTTTTCATCCACCCTACCAAACAGACCACTACTATTAGAGGTCCATTTTGGTATTGAAAAGTATTTTTTTAGGTATTATATCTTTATTTTTTTATTAATAAAAAACTCGTGTGTATAATTCTTATTTATTTATTATTTTTTCAATCATTGATCAAAACTTATCCAATTCAAATCAATTTGAAAGTTTTGATCTCATTACTCGATAAAAATTTCATTTTTTGAGTTTTATTCCAAATGTATTAACTATTAAGTGGATTAGTGCACGTTACTTATGTCATTTTGATATATGCGAAAAAAACTATTTTTATAATTTAAAGCTTTTAACATATAAATTGAAACTACTATATTGTAGCGCTACCTTCGTAATAAGAAAAATTATTAGTGTAAATTATACTGACACTTCCTGACATTTTATTTTATTACATGAACACCCCTTCACATTTTTAAAATTACACTGAGACCCCACAAAATGAACACCGTTAACGGCACAAACAAAAAGACCATTTTACCCTCACATTAACTACTCATCTAGGCCCAAGATTCAAGACCTAAGACCCTTTCCTCCCTTCCCCTAAAAGCTGATCCCCCCCCCCCCCCCCACACACACACACACTCTCTCACTCTCTCAAGATATATCAGACTCCCCTAACAACCGGCCCCAACACGCAACGACGCGACCACAACATCCCCACTAACCCCTCTCTCTCGCCTATTTTCACCAGCATCCACCACCACCGAGAATTTAATCAACACCTCCACCGGAGACAAACAGATCCGTCAACACTATCGTCACCCATAAGATTTGATCTTTGATTGGCGCACGGACGGATCTTTACCTAGGGTTTGTGATCTCCATCTCTCTCTCTCTCCCTAGCTCTCTGTGATCCGTACTTTTGTATAGGTTCATCTCTCCCTCTCTCCCTCGATTTTACGATGAGTAGAGGTGGTGGTTGCAGGTGGCTTTTAGTGTTGAAGAGGCAATGAGGGAAATGAAGTGCGAAGGTAGTGGTTGCATGTGGATTTTGAAACCCTAACCTCTGCAATGTAGTGGTGTTGGTTGATGATGAGTTTGGTTCAAGTGGTGGTTTTAGTGGTGGTGGAGGCAAAGGTGGTTTCAATGGGTCGTGGTTTTAGTCTCTCTCTCTCTCTCTCTCTCTCTCTCTCTCTCTCTCTCTCTGTGCCGGTGGTGTTGAGTAATCGATGCACTCTTGCGATAGGGTTCATGACAGTAGTGGTGGTGGTGGGTCTGGCTGGGTTTGGAAGTTTTGGTGGGTTTAGGTGATGGAACCGGTGGTGATGGATGGCAAGAGTAAGAATTTATGTAAATAGATAAATAAAAAATAAAAATAAAATTAATATGGGATAATTGGATAGGTAATTATTAAGATTTAAAAAAAATGATTAATTTTTAAACTGTACTAATAATCCCAAAAATTATTTAATAAACAAAAAAATTTTAAAATTGACTTATTAATGTAATAGATTAGGAAATTAAACATTTCAGTGTTAAATTTTAATTTATATATGAAATATATAGATTAAAAAAAATAAACGAGAGGTTGGGCAAATTTGTAGGGTAAAAAAACGTTTATTTGAATTCTTAAACTTAATTTTGGAGGGTATTTTTGGTATTCTGGGAATTATTGTTGATGACATCAACTTTGATTGTGAATAATTCTAACGTTTGTTAGTTAGATAGGGTATGATTGTTACAAATATTAAATGTCAAACGAGTTTGGTGTTATTTTTAAAATGTGAAGGGGTGTCCGTATAATAAAATCAAATGTCAGGGGGTGTAATCACTGTATTACCAAACATATGTGAACTTATAAAATTTTGATGAAATCACAATTAAATCAAATATTAGTATTTATTATATCCAAACTCATTAAATGTAATAAAAATTACATAATTTAAATTATTAATTAAAAATTAAAATTTTATCAACAATGTAGTTACACACACAACTTTTTTACACCGCCTCAATATGAACAATTAGACTAGCACGTCCCGTTGAATGCATTGAATATTTAAAAATTAATATCATTATTGAAAATTTATATCTAATTTAAATCGGATTTGGACCCAATTGCTTGTCATGCATATATCTATATGAGTAAATATTTAATCTAATTATGATATCATGTTATTATTATTATATGATATTATTAACTAATAATAAAATACGAAATAGATAAGATGAATTGAATAGTTATTAGCTTATATGGACGGATAGTTATTGATTTATATGGGATCCATTTATTTAATTACTTGTTTACAAATTAATCGGTTATATCATATACCAATGGTAACGTATTATCACCGTTGTATTGAATATTTTTTCTATATATAGACCCTCAACCTTCACACAACTCAGATCACAGCACCACTTACCAGTTACCATCCTCTACCTGCCCAAACACAAAGCAAAGCTTTAGTACAACAAGCTTCTTGTACTTCTTCTCAGTTCGGTATTTAAATCAACCATGGCCATGCAGTCCTTCCTTGGAAGCTCAATGACCCTTGTCTCAGGTAGCACTAGGGTTTCCCAGTTTGCTCCTTCCATCTATGTACCGAGCTTGCAGAGGAATGCCAACTTCCGAGTCCGTTCCATGGCTAAGGTAGGTCTCCAAACTATCTGACTTGCAGATCACTGATGTGATAAAGTTTAAAATTTCGTTTCGGTTCATTATTTTGATCACCTAAAAATATTGAAAACAAAAACGTTGAAGGTAGCTTTTCACTGTTACCTCTTTCGTGGGAAAACAAAACCCTAATCGTCTGTGTTTTTGCTTAGCAGAAAGATGAAAAGGAAGAATCAACTCCTGTTACATCAAAGGTGATGACAACGTCATGAGGAATAGACACAAGTCATTTTGTTTGGTGTATATCTATTAATATATTCATAATTTGAGGGAGTTGTGTGTATTTTATATCAACATCATTGTCTAAGGTGTTGCAATTGATTACAGGTCAGCACAAAATTTTCCGATGTGTTAGCATTCAGTGGTCCGGCACCAGAGAGGATCAACGGCAGATTGGCGATGATCGGCTTTGTCACCGCGATCGGGGTAGAATTGGCCAATGGTCAGGATGTGTTCACCCAGTTATCCGACGGTGGAATACCGTGGTTCCTTGGCACCAGCATTTTGCTGTCACTGGCATCTTTGATCCCTCTGTTTAAAGGAGTCACCGTGCAATCTAAATCAGAGGGGGTAATGACCTCAGATGCAGAGCTGTTGAATGGGAGATTTGCTATGCTGGGTTTGGTTGCTTTGGTTTTTACTGAGTATTTGAAGGGTGGTGCCCTTGTGTAAGGGCTTAAAATATCGGGGGTCATATGTTAAATGTATGGGAATGCTATTATATGTTTTCATCCTTAAATGGAGATTTGTCATATGAGATAAGATTATATTTCTAAAAATAATGCTCCTCTTTTTCCAGCATTCTTCTAAATGTTATGCTACCCATTTTTTTTTTTTTTTGATTCAACAATCAAGAATGTCTACATTAATTTATGCACACCTCAACTAATCACATCCCCTCAAGTCAAAGACATACCACCCACGTTGAGACTAGAATATTCATGAAAAATAAATCTCTTATAACTTAACCTCATAAAATTGCCAAAATTTAAACTCAGGACGTCTGAGTTTACAGCTCGTTCCTATGTTTTTATTATCACTTGAACTACCATTGAGATTAATGTTAGGCTACTTTGGAAATAGGTCCTCATGAATGACATAAATTGTTTTTTTAACAGTTCAATTCCATCTAAGCTGTTTATAATTTGGGCCATAGAGCCTCATGAATGGATTCCACGACAGATCCGGATTCGGATTCATCTGTAACTTTTTCCTTCAATTTTTTCTTAATTTTCTCAATGGAGAGAGAGAGAGAAAGAGCACTTCACATTTAGAGTAAGCATATCATAAAACTGGATTTGAGGCAGCTCTCTTATTCATTACATTGGAGATACCTCAAACCCAACTAATAGCAAAAGCCCTTCAACACTCTTTCAGACATATTAACATAAAAGAATTATAAGAATAAATTTAAGCTCTTCATCTGTGAATATATACATAAACAGGAGTGACTGTCTTTTAGTGGGGTTATCTTCCATTCATACCAATGCCTCTACCTGAGTTCCATGCCCATTCAACCCAGTCATCTCACCTTCTTGTCGCTGCTCGGCCTCGCTTCCTGTATAATTATCCTGTTCCCACACAATTAACAACCAGGTCAAGTTATATAAAGGTCAGATCTATGGGCACAGAATGGTCTTTGTTAAATAGAGCACAGTGAATATAGTTTTAAAAAACAACACAATAGCTTATTATAGAGGTTAAATTGTCAAATAGTGGTTACATCATCTCCCTTTCTCGCACTATGCTCATCAAAGTCTTTTTCAAAAGGAACTAGAATTAGCGTTCAGCTCAAAACAATACTGTATCTAATAGTCACCTCCCCAGAAACTAAGAAACTCAATCTACACTCTCTGGCCTAAAAGAAATGTGGTGTTAACAAGAATGCGTAAACATAAACCCCTAGTCAATTCTAAACAACTAGACGAAAGTGACAAAGTCTAAATAAAATACAATCAACGTAATGAAGTTGTTCATTTTAGGCAGAAACCTTTAGGGTAGGGTGGGTGGGGGGATGAACAAAGATGTTCTGTTACTTTAGGTACCAGTTGGCTTAGATCATAAAGTCTTTGGGTACACAAAATTAGAGATGCCTTCATCAAGATACCCAATAAATTTTGTTTTTTGAGGTTTTTATTCAAGTTTATTAGACACCCTAATTTATGAAGTTATTATAAAATTTGAAAAAAATCAAATGTACACATACTTATCTTTACACGCAAAGAGCCTGTTTATAGGACTTAAATTCTTGACCCACATTAACCCACTTTCTAAATTCATCAAAAATGAAAAATTCAACCTGAAAATGGATTAAGAACGCTCAACTAAATTGATATATGATGATACCCAGAATAAAACTGGCACGTGCTCAGTAAGTGAGCTCAGCTCGGGAGCTCAGGCGAAAGAAGCTGAGCTCCCCTAGCCATGAGCAGAGCTCATCCAGTCAGCACTAAGAGCTCCTAGTCGAAGGCGCGAGAGAAGAAATGCTAAGGGAACAACAAGACGACTTGGATACCCTTATTAAGGAGGTAGAATCCAATCCGAGGCAGAAAACCCGTATTTAACCATGATCTCCTCCTAAAACTAAGGAGGATCCCACAGGAGGAGGCAAAGATCCCTCCTTTTGAAGCCAGCCAAAAGGAATTTAGGTAACTCCGGAATTGTGGATAAAGATAGGGCACGATCCCTTCAATGTAGGATAGTCCCGTATTAGAGGTAAGTGTGAGGCTATAAAAAGGAAGAGACAGCCCCCATTGGAGAGGGAGACTTTCTGAAACCCTAGTTCCCTGAGTATTCGACTGTAACACCTTCAATTCATCAATAAAGAAGAAGGAGCAAGAACCTCCATTAGAGAGTGGACTAGCCGAGCTCACTGGCCGGTGAACCACTATATTTCCACCGTATTTCACACGTTATACACGACTAATTAGAGCTTTCATTCTCCACTTCATGAGCCATGTAGCTCAGATGCCATATTAGTCCCCATGCAAGCTGTTCACGCCAATTAATCTGGTTCCTTAGCTCGTATCCGGAGGTTAACACCATCAGTTTGGCGCCGTCTGTGGGAACGACTGTTCCTGTTACAAGTAAGCTGATTCCTCAGTGACTGATGGTAATAACTCGAAATATGAGCAGAAGTCAAACAAACCTACCCCGAATGCAAGATCAGCCGGAAACTGCCCACGGCAGACAACCCGGGAACATCCAGGAGGCGAATTCCCCCATTAATAACGAGTTGGAGGCCCTTCGTCTCGTCAACCAACGCTTGCTAAAGGAAAACGAAGAGCTGTCAAAGCTCGTACAACGCCCACGGGAGGCACCACCGGCCCAAGAAGGCCAGAGTAATCCCCCTCATAGGGAACCTCGATACTGGGACCCCCTTAGAGAGGTCAGCGAGGGAGGAGAAGGCAGCCAGGCCAGGGGATATGTCCCCTACGTACCCCCTGGTAATGGCCATAACGACGAAGTGCAAAGTCGGAACGACAGGGGTGAGAGAGGTGATTTTTTCCCTTATCCGCAAGACAGGAGAGAGCAGCACTGGGAGCAACGCTTCAAAGACTTCCAGCAAGAGCTCAGTCATATGAAAGAGGCCGTAAAGAGTAAGGCCCCGGTTACAATGGATGTTTTGGTTCAGCAAACCGAATCCCCATTCACCACGGGGGTGCTACACTTCCCTCTCCCACCAAAGTTCAGGATGCCCCAAATGGAGGTCTTTGACGGATCGAAAGACCCCGTGGATCATCTCAACACTTACAAGAACCAGATGGAGCTACATGGGTACCAGGATCCGGTACGCTGCAGAGCTTTTGCCATCACGCTGAAAGGCTCCGCCTTAAACTGGTTTCATAGGCTCCCACCAGCCTCGATCTCATCCTTTAAAGAACTCTCCATTGCTTTTGTCTCTCACTTTATAGGAGCCCGGATACACAGAAAGCCGAGCTACCACCTGCTGAATGTGAAGCAGGGTCCCCAGGAAAACCTGAGGACTTATGTCCAAAGATTTAACTCGGAGACATTGAAAGTAGACGTCCCGGATGAAAAATTCGCCATAACTGCTTTCATTGCAGGATTGGGAGTGCAATCAAAGGATTTGATGTTCTCCATATCAAAAAACCCTCAGGCAAGTATGGCTGAGGTGTTAGCCAAGGCAGAGAAATATATAAACGGTGAAGAGGCACTCCTTTCTAAGGTGGTCGGTACGTCTTCGCGAAAGGAAAAGGAAAAAGAAGAGAAGAGAAGGGACAGAAGCCCTAGGAAGGAAAAAGGACGAGAGAGGTCCCCAAGGAGGGACAGAGACCGCTCGCCAAAGAGGAGAGGAAATGTCAGAGATCGGCTGGGTCCCATGCAACCTGAACTACAACCCAGGTATGGGCCTCAGCGGTTTACCCCACTCACCGCTGCTGTGTCACAAGTACTGTATGAGGTCCAGAACGAGAAATTCTTAAAATGGCCACCTAGGATGAAGGCAGACCCGGCAAAGAGAGACCCCACGAAATACTGTGATTATCACCGGGATCATGGACACCACACTGATGACTGCATTCAATTAAAGAAGGAAATCGAGTTCTTGATCCAGCGAGGTCAGCTGCGTCGCTTTATAGCCAATGATAACCAGCATCGAGCCCTTCCGCCTCCACCACCCAGGCAGCAGGCACCTGCACCACACCAGCAGCCTCTAGGGGAAATCAGAGTGATATCTGGAGGGTTCGCAGGAGGTGGAGAGTCTAGCTCAGCTCGGAAGGCGCACCTCCGACGGGTCAGAGCCGAAGAAGCTCTCGAGGTGCATGCTGTATCCAAAGCACCACGTTTGGATACAGCTATCACTTTTTCAGATGCTGATTTAGAAGGATGCCAATACCCCCATGATGATCCATTGGTGGTACGAGCAGTGGTGGCAAATAGAACCGTTCATCGGGTTCTAATTGATAACGGGAGCTCGGCAGATATTATTTTCGCACCTGCGTTCGACAAGATGGACATAGGAAGGCAGAAACTTGAGCCAGTAAGCACTCACTTACTGGGATTCTCCGGGGAAAGGGTGCTCCCCCTGGGTTCAATCCAGCTCGTGCTCACCCTGGGGGACCCACCTTGCCAAGCCACTACCACTGTCAAATTCCTAGTAGTCGATGCACCATCTGCGTACAACATCTTGCTTGGAAGGCCATCCTTAAATTCTATGAAGGCAATCCCATCTGCCTACCATTTAGTCGTGAAGTTCCCTACAGAGAATGGAATCGGAGTGGTCCGAGGAGACCAGCGCGTAGCACGGGAATGCTACATGGCTTCTATGAAAGGGAAGGAGGTTGAGAACATCCAACTGGATGAGCTCGACATGAGAGATGAAATGGAGACAAGACCAATGCCATCGGAAGAGCTGGAACCAGTTCAGCTTGATGAGAAACCAGAACACCTCGTTTATGTGGGTTCCAAACTGACCGCTGAGCTCAAAGAACTCCTCATCCAGTTCCTAAAAGAGAATATAGGAGTGTTTGCTTGGAAGCAAGAAGACATGGAGGGAATCGACCCTTCGGTTATTACCCACAAGCTATGCGTGAACCCAACTTGCAAACCCATCAAACAGAAGAGGAGGAGCTTTGCTTCTGAAAGGCAACGAGCAATAAATGAGGAGGTCAGCAAACTCCTCCAGGCCAAGGCTATCAGGGAGGTTGATTACCCCACTTGGTTAGCAAATGTAGTTCTTGTAAAGAAAACAAATGGGAAGTGGCGATTGTGCATCGACTTCACTGATCTCAACCGAGCATGCCCCAAGGACAGTTTTCCCTTACCTCGGATTGACCTAATAGTGGATGCCACTGCAGGGCACGAGCTCCTCAGTTTCATGGACGCCTTCTCAGGCTACAACCAGATCAGGATGGATCCCAGCGACCAGGAGAAGACCTCCTTTGTGACTGAACAGGGAACATATTGTTATCAGGTCATGCCCTTCGGATTGAAGAACGCTGGAGCCACTTACCAGCGGTTAGTAAATAAAATGTTCCAGAAGCAGATAGGAGCATCCATGGAAGTTTACATTGATGACATGCTGTTGAAGTCACTAAAAGCAGAGCTCCACATCGAGCATTTAGCTGAGTCATTCCGAATTCTAAGGGAGTACAAAATGAAGTTAAACCCTGCGAAATGCGCATTTGGGGTCTCGGCAGGAAAATTTCTGGGCTTTATAGTCAACAGTAGAGGGATTGAAGCCAATCCAGAAAAGGTTAGAGCAATGATGGAAATGCAATCACCATCCAACACGAAAGAGGTGCAACGTTTGACAGGCAGGATAGCTGCACTGAGCCGTTTTGTGTCTAGGGCTAGCGATAAATGCCAGCCATTTTTTCAAATCTTGAAGAAGGCATTCCACTGGGATGCCAAGTGTGAAGAAGCATTCGAAGACCTAAAGAGATATATGAGCTCTCCCCCTGTTCTGGTGAGCCCTCTAGAAGGGGAAATCCTCACCCTCTACCTAGCAGTTTCAGATTTTTCAACAAGTGCAGCGCTAGTTAGGGAGCGAGACAGAGCTCAGCAACCAGTCTACTACTGTAGCAGAGCTCTGAGGGGGGCAGAGGAGAGATATCCAAGGATGGAAAAACTCGTTCTAGCTCTGGTTACAACAGCTAGGAGACTTAGACCTTATTTCCAGGCTCATACTGTGGAGGTTCCAACAGATCAGCCAATGAAGCAAGTACTACACAAGCCGGAATCCTCAGGGAGGTTGGTTAAATGGGCCGTAGAGCTCAGCGAGTTTGATATCAGGTACAAGCCAAGAGCTGCCATCAAAGGGAAAATTTTGGCAGATTTTATTGCAGAATTCACAGCAGCAGCGCCTATGGAAACCACAGATTTAGTACCGGACCTTCCCATATGGAAGCTTTCAGTAGATGGAGCTGCCAATGCTCAGGGAAGCGGTGCAGGAATGATCCTGACCTCCCCAGAAGGAATAGACGTCGAATATGCCCTCAGATTTGGGTTCAAAGCTTCAAATAATGAGTCAGAGTATGAAGCCGTCATCGCTGGGCTTAATCTTGCCTATTCTATGGAAGCAGAGCAGCTGGAGATCTGCAGTGATTCTCAACTGGTGGTGAAGCAGATAGAAGAGTGTTACGAGGCAAGAGGCGAGAAGATGGTCCTGTACCTCAAAAAGGTACGAGAACTAATGAAACAGTTTGTGCAGGTTAAGGTCAGACACGTGCCTAGAGTGGAGAACTCACGAGCAGATGCTCTGGCAAGGTTAGCAACTGCCTCGCAGGAGGATTTGGATAGGCTAATTCCAGTAGAGCACCTTCCAAAGCCCTCGGTAAGCATCGAAGAAGAGGAAATTCTATCAATTGAAGCTCAGCCGAGCTGGATGGATCCCATCGTAGAGTACCTTCAGAATGGAACTTTGCCAAATAATGCCAAGGAGGCATCCAAGCTAAGGGCCAGGTCAGCCAGATTTTCCCTGATGCAAGGGAAACTGTACAAGCATGGATTTTCAATGCCTCTCCTTAAGTGCGTAGGAGACGAAGATGCTAACTACATACTCAGAGAAGTACATGAGGGGATATGTGGCAACCACATAGGAGCTCGGGCCTTGGCAGGAAAAGTACTGAGGCAAGGATATTATTGGCCCACCATGCTCACAAGCGCCACCGACTTAGTAAGAAAATGCAAAACTTGCCAAGAGCATGCTAATATGTCCCACTGTCCTCCCGAGCTCCTAACCTCGGTGGTAAGCCCATGGCCTTTTCAGCAGTGGGGTTTGGACATTCTGGGACCCCTTCCCACCGGTGTGGGGCAGTGCAAGTTTGCCATCATAGGAGTGGATTACTTTACTAAATGGGCGGAGGTTGAACCTTTAGCAACGATCACAGAGCAAAAAGTTCAAAACTTCGTTTGGAAGTCAATAGTTTGCAGGTTTGGAGTTCCCAGAGCATTCGTGTCTGACAATGGAAAGCAGTTTGATAATTCAAAGTTCAAAAGTTTTTGTGCCGAGCTCGGAATCAAGAACTATTTCTCAGCTCCTGCCCATCCCCAGTCTAATGGGCAGGCAGAGGTCACAATAAGAACCATAAAGTCAGCTTTGAAAACCAAGCTAGAAAACCTGAAAGGCAAATGGGTGGAGTACATTCCGGAGGTATTGTGGGCCTACAGGACCACCGCCAGATCTGCGACTCAGGAAACCCCCTTTGCTTTGGCCTTTGGGACCGAGGCAGTGGCCCCAGTGGAGATAGGGCTCCAATCACCAAGGGTGGAGTTTGCAGATTCCGAGCACAATGATGAGTCTCTCTTGCTAAACCTCGATCTCTTGGATGAAAAGAGGGACAGAGCTCTGCACCGCGTCCGTACTTACCAAAGGAAAACTGCAAGGTACTATGACAGGAAGGTAAGACACAGAAGTTTCAAGGTTGGAGATTTGGTACTTCGGAGGCTTCTGCTTGCGAGAAAGGATCCCACGCATGGGAAATTGGGACCCAATTGGGAAGGGCCCTATATCGTGTCAAGGATAATCAGACCAGGGAATTACGAGTTGCAAACAGAGGAAGGAAAGGTTCTACCTCACTCGTGGAATGCTGAGCACCTTAAGAAGTTTTTTCAGTAAGTGTTACTTGTAATAGGACTACTTTTAAATAAGAAAGAGCAAGCCTTTTATTCACCCTCCAATGGTCTCCAAAGTAGCAAGATGAGCTCTTCAGCTCATAAACAAACGATAAGCTTCAAAGCTTATAAATGCAAGATGAGCTCTTCAGCTCATAAACAAACGATAAGCTTCAAAGCTTATAAATGCAAGATGAGCTCTTCAGCTCATAAACAAACGATAAGCTTCAAAGCTTATAAATGCAAGATGAGCTCTTCAGCTCATAAACAAACGATAAGCTTCAAAGCTTATAAATGCAAGATGAGCTCTTCAGCTCATAAACAAACGATAAGCTTCAAAGCTTATAAATTTAAGATGAGCTCTTCAACTCATAAAAACACGATAAGCTGCAAAGCTTATAAATCAAAGATGAGCTCTTCAGCTCATAAAAACACGATAAGCTCCAAAGCTTATAAAAGAAAGATGGGCTCCTCAGCTCATAACTACAGGATAAGCCTCAAAAGCTTATAAACAAAAGACGAGCTCTTCAGCTCGTACAAAATTCAAGGCTGAACGCTTCTTGAAGACACCAACAGTCAAATTCAAGGCTGAACGCTTCTTGGAGACACCAACAGTCAAATTCAAGGCTGAACGCTTCTTGGAGACACCAATGATCCTCCCCCCAGGACCAGATACCCTTGTGCACTGCCTACACACTCAAAAACCTCGAAAGGTCCAGAACAGCTGAGAACACCTATGAGGTCAGATGAGAAGTAAGGTCAGAGCGGACATGATCTTCTGTTCTCCATCGATATCCGTGGTTCGACCTAGGGGTCAGTGAAAGACCAAGGTCAGAACAGACATGATCTTCTGTTTTCCATCTACGATCGTGTTTCGAACGAGAAGAGTAAGCTGAAATAACCTAACAGAATTCGAGATGAATAAAAGTCTGGCATTCGAAATATCCGACAGTGCAAATATTCAGAAAAATACAAAAAGAGTCTTAGTCTGATATCGCTTAAGAAAAGAAAGAACAATACAAGGAAACAAAGATTCTAGTCTTTCTTAAGTTCAGATTTCAGCTCAGCAACCTCTCCCTTCAGGCTAGCATTCTCTTTCTTCAGCTCATCCCTTTCCTGCTCCGCCTTTTGAAGCGAATTAAGGAGCTTCTGACCAACAGAGGTAAGGAAGATGGTGGACAGAGAGTCAGGAGAAGGGGAATCGTCCCTCTTACGCTTCCTCGAACTCGTGACGGTGTTTCCGTCCTTGTCAGAATCCCCATCCTCATCAGAATCAGAGAAAGAGGTCCAGGAAGAGTAAGGAATAGTGGAAAACTCAAACTCAGTAGCCTCAGCCCCAAGCAAATAGAAGTTTGCGCTCGTCATCAGCTCGGAATAAGTCTTAGACTCCACAAGCAACAACTCGTTGATATTCACCATCCCTGGTAAATCCAGGTCAGGTGGATCTGCACAGCAAGGACATAATCAGAGCATATTTTTAAAAGGAAAGTACTCAAAAGAGCTATGCTCGAGCTTACCAATACGAGAGAAGCTCTTCCAGGACCGAGGAATCCTGGCTTTACGACAGCGATCCTCAAGAGACCTCCAAGCCTCTCCAGAAGCAAAGAAGAAACGCTCAGACCACCCTTCAGGGTTGGAGGGAAGATCCAGAACCAGAGGGCGTAAATTGAAATCCCTCCAACGGAAGAAACTGAAGCAGGGGGCATTATCTTCCTCAATCTCAAAGAAGTATAGAAACTCAGAGACAAAAGGGAACCTGCCAAGAGCATGAAGGCGGCAGAACAAGAAGAAGCTTACCATAGCACCCCATCCTCGTGGAGAAAGGCGAGAAGGGCACAGGCCATAATAGGCAAGAACTCGCCCAATGGCCGGATGAATGGGAAGGCGAAGTCCCATGTCCATAGCACCTTCAAAGAAACAGACTTCCCCTCGGGGAAGGTAGTTACAAGGCTCGTCGGAGGAAGAAACTCGCATAGGCAAGTCAAGATCAGGAAAAAACCGTTTCTTGATGTCCGTCAAATCAGAAGATTCAAGTAATGAAGGGGACAAATAGCGACAATGCCACTCCCATTCGATCCCAAAGGAGGATCGTTCCTGGAACAAAGAAGAAGTGGATGCGGCCATCGAAAATGCTGGTAAGGAAAAAGATGCAAGAAATCAAGAAGAAAGTCAAGAATAGGTCATGCACTTGAGAGCTTTTCAGGAAACTAAGAGCCAAGAAAGAGAGAATCAAGTGGCCTGTTCAGTTTCTTAATTAATAAAGGTAGCAGCGGTTATGGAAAATGGCTACGGTTATGGAAAGTGGTTGCGGTTATGGAAAGGGGAGAGACGTGGCGGTTATGGGAAGCGGTTGAGGGAAAAACGCGGGAAAAGAAACCAGATACTACCCCTCCTATTTGCACTCAAAACGACCAACGAAAATTCTGACCCCACCAAGCAATATACCCTCCATATTTGAGCTCAGCCCAGTAAAAAACAGAGCACTTGTATACCAAATCTTTGAGGTGTGAAAGCTCAAAGCCTCGCTCAAGGAAGGCCTAAAGCACTCCGCAAAGCGAGATGTGGGGAAAAGAGAGGTGAAACGTAGAAGAAGGTCCTCTACTCTTAGAGAAATGGAGCAACAAAATTTATTATCGGATCTAGAGAAGGGTTCGTTTAAAGAATCATGAAGCTCAGACAGAACCCGTAAATTCAGACAAAAGAACCGTCTTAGCTCAGCAAGAATTTATAAGCTCACAAGCACGAGCTATGCAACTCTGAAGGAGCACGCCAGTTCAGAATATAGAGTTGAGCAGCTTAGGACGAAGAAGAATAAGGAGTGGACCCCTAGGGTACCAACTACCGAGCTTAAAAGGCTCGGGAAAAGCAGTCGAACATAACACCAAGTCCCCTGTACTCTTCAAACCTAGTAATTTTGCTTCAAGAAGTGCACAACACCCCTCAAAGCAAAAGGGGGCAAAGGGAGTATACAAAGTTGAGTGCATGCAAAGCCAGGCAAATAAGTGCACCGTTGCGGTTCGAGTCGAAGTCGAATCAAAATCCAAGAATACATATATGCTGAAATTGAAAGATATGTATATATATACTAAGCCAGCAAAAGAGCAATAATTGAAGTCAAAGACTACATCACGAAAAATTCTTTACAGAGAAATTACAACTAAAAAGACCTAGGATTCTGGAAGAAGAGGGATTGAAGGATCTCGCAGCTCAGTAGAGGAGTCCCTTGCTTCTGTTGCTGAGGGCTCACCTTGAACAAGGGCTTCAGACACCACGACAGCTGAAAAGGAGGCAGAAACAGGAACAGCAGGAGCTGCAGCAGAAAGCTCAGGAATCGTTGTTGAAGGCTCAGGGAGCGCGATAATAGCTTCTGAGGTCCCAGGGGCGGGTGTGTCTTGACTTAAGGCAGCAGCTGGGGAGTCTGAGATATCCCCCTCATTGTCAGTGCCAGATTCTTCCATTTCCTCCTCAGTGGGGATGGGGAGATTGAAATCAAGGTCTGGATATGCTTTGGTAGCCTTACGCCTAAAAGCAAGCCATCCAGTAGCCCATGAAGTGGTGGCCTCATCCTTAAGCTCGGCAAACTCTTTGTCTCTCTCTTGAACCAAATATTTCTGCTCCTCGAGCTCCTCACAGAGTTTGCCGTTAGCCTCACTGAGGGCAAAATAATCTTGATTAACCTGGATGAGCTCCCTCTTAGCGTCAAAGGCCTCCTGGTTAGCCTTGGACCACGCCTCAACCTTAGCCTGCAGGTCTTCCTTAACCGCCTTCAGCTCATCCCGAGTCTTCTTTTCCCCTTCCTCAGCTCTGGCCTTGACTGTCAGTGTATGTTTGAGATCGGAGGCTTGCTTCACCATCTGTTCGTTGAGACCCTCCATCTGCACTTTAAGGCTCTCCACCTGAGCTCTGAGGTCTTCATTCTCAAGAGACAATTCTGAAACCTTGGTCTTGTATTTCTTTAAGACCTGGAAAGAGCTCTCTTGAGAGCGAACTCGGTGCAGCAGACCTTTCGTATGAAGGGCAGCCTGAGAATGTAAGGAAAGTACAGCAAATAATGTCAGACCACGAGATACAAACAAGCAAAGAGAAACAGGGGGTTAACACTCACAGTAGCAGCTCCCTGAAGGGCCAAAGAGATGGATTCCTCCAGGGGCATGGAAGCGGCCTTCAGGACATCAGATTCAGAAAAGATAGAGGAAAGAGCTCCAGCAGCAAGGTCTATATTGTCAAAAAAGGAGTCCTCTTCTTCCTCCTCAGACTTTCTCTCTTTTTCAGTCACCTTCCCAGAAGCACTGTATTCGAACTTCCCGGGTTGAAGGTCGGGAACCAATTCCAAAGCCTCCTTGACCTCAGAAGAAGAAGGGGAAGCCTGATCCCTCTCCTGAGCAGACGTCAACTTAGAAGGGGCCACTGGAGGGGAAGAAGAGGTGGTTGCAGCCTGTGGAGTTCCAGAGGAGGAGGGCGGAGCCTTGCTTGGAACCTGTCCTTCAGCTGCAGAGGGGGGAGAAGATGCTTCCAGCCTGGGGATCTTAGCTCGAATGTTTGGGCCGCTCCCAGAGCCTAACCGAGCTTTGCGTTTCTTAGACCTGCCACCCACCATCAGCTCTGCAATTTTGGCCTGAAGCTCTTCTGGATCAACCTTCATGGTAGAAAGACCTGGAAGATCTGGAAGAAGTAGGAAAATGTAAAGAAAAAGAGAAAGGAAGGAAAGATAATGAAGAAAGGAAAAAGAATGGCGTTGAAATCACCTTCGTCAGCCCCTAAAACAGACAAGGGGATCGCTAAAGTCGCCACAGGAAGACTCAGACCTAGCTGTACCAGGTTCCTTGACTCAATCAAGTCGGCGTACTTCTCTGGCTTGATCTTCTCCAACTTTGCTAGCAACTTTTTGTCCTCAGGGCTGAGCTCGTAGCGTTCACCTAAGAGGAAGAAAGTATGCAAATAAGAAAAGGATAAGAGGCCGGCAGGTTCCAGATCAGAGCTCGAACTCAAGTAAGGACTCACGTAAATTATCTGGTTCAGCCCAGGCCGTAGGGATACCGAGTGTGTCTGTCTTATCAGCAGGGTTGTACTCCCAATTGGTGCCCCCGACAAAGAAGAAATGTTCCTTCCAGTGTTTATGGGAGGTCGGAATGTCAGAGATGAGCTGCCTAACACTGGCACGCTTGGAGGCATACAAGAAGCCTCCGGAGGTCGGTTTTACATTGAAGAGCTCTAAGAACAAAGGAATGCTAGGAATCCCAAGTTTATGCTTCTTAAACAGGACTAACAGACCAACCATGACGCCATAGAAGTTGGGGGAGATCTGGGAAGGGCACACATGAAAATGTTGCAAAACAGCCTTGATGAAGGGATGCAAGGGAAAGCGAAGGCCGTTGTCAAAAGCAGCAAGAAAGAAGCAGACTCTGTTATGAACTTTTTCTACATAAAAAACGGATCGATCTGGGCACCAGGGTTCGACCCCAGGGGGAAAACCATACCGAACTTTATAAGACTTCATTAGCCTAGGGGCTTCTTTACTGCAGCCCACAGATTCGGCATGCCTAAAGGCAAGCCCTAGATACGAGGTTTTCTCCTCCACCCCGACTCCACTTATCTTAGCCTTGCCTTTGTCAGGTCTGGGGGGCAGGGAAGATGAGGTGGAGGGAGGCTCCTCGGCGTAGACCTCAGCCTCTACAGCCTCTACACCCGGAAAATTATCAATCTCATCACCAACTTCCCCTAAATCCGTATCTTCCCCGGCTGACCTAGATCCTAGAAGTGAAACAGAGGAGCGAGTGGCTTCAGAAGAAGCAGACATGATAGGGAGAGAAAAAGGAAGATGGAAAGAGCGATAGAGCAAAGGGGGATTAGTCAGGCACTCTCTAATGACCCGGGGATCAACACAGTGGCTCCCAACAGCAAGGATATGAACTACAGAACCCCAATCCACGAAGTGGTGAAGTGGGGCTAGACAATGGTCACGATTCCAAAAATAAAAGAACCGAAAAGCCCAAAAATGCAATAACCACCTCGAGCTCGAGGGATCCAGAGCAAAAAAAGGAAGAAATAAGGGCAAAGGACGTACCTAACCCAGGGATAGTGGCAAACAGGAACTGGGAACGAAATCGGAACAGGAGGCGTCGCAAGTCTTCGAAACGAGGTCCGGAAATTCGATTTCAGGCAAGAAAATAGAAAAACCAAGGCAAGGAGGACTGGAACCGCAGAGAGAGCGGAGACGAAGGGCAGTAAAGAAGATGAACAGTGCGAAGAAGCAGTTTAGATAGCCGTTTTAAGCATTTAAAGCCTGGGAGACATGGGCTGAGACGTGCGCGGGAATCGAGGAAAGTCATGATGACTATAAAACAGTCAGAAATCCTACAGCCACGTGCCAGCCACACGCACGTCTAACTCGTCCTATACAAGTCATCCCCTGCCTGAGCTAACTCAAGGCAAGGGCTGGGGGGCAACTGATGATACCCAGAATAAAACTGGCACGTGCTCAGTAAGTGAGCTCAGCTCGGGAGCTCAGGCGAAAGAAGCTGAGCTCCCCTAGCCATGAGCAGAGCTCATCCAGTCAGCACTAAGAGCTCCTAGTCGAAGGCGCGAGAGAAGAAATGCTAAGGGAACAACAAGACGACTTGGATACCCTTATTAAGGAGGTAGAATCCAATCCGAGGCAGAAAACCCGTATTTAACCATGATCTCCTCCTAAAACTAAGGAGGATCCCATAGGAGGAGGCAAAGATCCCTCCTTTTGAAGCCAGCCATAAGGAATTTAGGTAACTCCGGAATTGTGGATAAAGATAGGGCACGATCCCTTAAATGTAGGATAGTCCCGTATTAGAGGTAAGTGTGAGGCTATAAAAAGGAAGAGACAGCCCCCATTGGAGAGGGAGACTTTCTGAAACCCTAGTTCCCTGAGTATTCGACTGTAACACCTTCAATTCATCAATAAAGAAGAAGGAGCAAGAACCTCCATTAGAGAGTGGACTAGCCGAGCTCACTGGCCGGTGAACCACTATATTTCCACTGTATTTCACACGTTATACACGACTAATTAGAGCTTTCATTCTCCACTTCATGAGCCATGTAGCTCAGATGCCATATTAGTCCCCATGCAAGCTGTTCACGCCAATTAATCTGGTTCCTTAGCTCGTATCCGGAGGTTAACACCATCAATATATACTCAATTTTATCAATTAATTATATATGTATATTGATAAGAGTCTAGTTATAATTCAGATATCTTGAATTTGAATATTGATAATTTTTAGGTAAAGTTATGAGTAATTTATCCTTCATGAATACCCTAGTCTCGACTTAGATGATTAGTTTTTGACCGAACCAGGGAAGAAACTAGTTGAGGTGACTCAAATTGGCCCAGACACCTTTAATCATTGAATAAAAAAAGAGATAAGAGTCTAATTATAGTGTTTTAAAAGTAATTTTTGGTATTATATTTTTACTTTTTATTCAATAAATGTGACACAAATAATTTTTTTAAGCTTCATCCCATCAAGCCTTCCAAAGCACATCTCAACCTACCGGTTTTCTCTCCATAGCTATTTTCTGATACCTTTTGAGCTTTTACATTGCATCTACATTGCCCAACACAAGAGCTGAGCCTTAGTTAATTTACAAAAAAAAAACCCGCAACAAGCTTCTGGTACTTCTTCTCAGTTGGGTATTACATCAACAATGGCCATGCAGTTCCTTGCAAGCTCGATGACCCTTGTCTCAGGTACAACTAGGGTTTCCCAGTTTGCTCCATCCACCTATGTCCCGAGCTTGCAGAAGAATGCCAACTTCCGAGTCCGTTCCATGGCTGAGGTAGGTCTCCAAATTAACCATTTGAATGGCAGCTAGTTGTTCTAAATTTAAAATATCGGTGCATTCTTTCAGTCATCTAAGAAACGGAATTGTTTTAAAAATGCGTATCAAACCTATTTAAATTGCAGTTTAGCCTTTGTAGATTATAGGTGTATTATTTTTATTTGTGCTTCCAACGGTGTGGGTTGGACTTGGATGAATCATAAACCCGGACGTTAGGGGTTTAAGGCTTGCTGGTGTTTCTCGGGTTTAACTGAAAACTGTGATTCACATAAATGGGTCACAAAAGTGATTCTGCCTTGGGGAGATTCCTCGTTACAAAATAAAAAAATAACATGCAACTAAATAGTTAACGACGAATGGTTATCAAACAAGTTTTCTGGTTATTGTTTTGACATGATTTTGCTAACAGGAACAAGGACTAAGCGAGTTTTGTTTAGTTTTTTTTCCCCAGAAAGAACCAAAAAAGTTTTTGTTTTCAGTTTTTTTTGGAAAACTAGACGTCATAAATGTTTTCAAACAGAACCCTAATCGTTTGGTTGTGCTTAGCAGGAAGGTGAAAAGGAAGAATCAAGCCCTGTCACTGCTCCATCCCCGTCGCCTCCGCCTAAGCCCGCCCCTGCAGCGAAGGTGATGACAACACCATTAATAACACACACAGAGTAGTCATTTTCTTTGATTTATAACTTTTGATTTATTCATACCTCATGGTAAGTCATGAATATGCAGCGAATTGGGTACCATACTAAAAAATATGGGTTGATTTAATTCGAAGAAGTAAAATAACTTGTTGCAAAAATTTGGGTATCATACCGAAAAATTTGGGTCAATATAATTCAAAGTAAAATTATGGTTTACTGAGATTAAAGTTACAATTTCTTGAAGAGGATTAAAATTTGGGGATCGAAAGCTAAAACTTGTGCTTGATCCTATTAAGTTTCTATTGATACAAAGTTGTTTGAGTTTGATCTAAAAGCTTGTAATTTACCTTGAATAGTTGTGATTGAATTCGATCAATGAATTGAAATGGACAAAAATTTCATCATAGCCATATTGTTTTCTTTTCATGTACCATATCTGAAATAATCCCTTTTTGTTTTGTTGTCACATAATCTTTGGATTTTGAGTTTGAATCCCCAAAAGTAGAGTGATAAACCAGTTGGAGCTAAGCTTATAAGGCTCGATTTTTAAATGAGCTTAAAAAACTATTCGAACTTGACCCATTTTGTAAACAAACTAGCTCAGTAGCTCGAACCGTTGATCACCCCTACCCAAAAGTTGTTAATCTTGAAAGGTCCCCTGGATTTGGTGGATTGTTTGGTTAATATTTGGTGGATTTTCACCCATTATGTGACATGCTTCAAATGTTTTTACAGGTGAGCACAAAATTTTCCGATGTGTTGGCATTCAGTGGTCCGGCACCAGAGAGGATCAACGGCAGATTGGCGATGATTGGCTTTGTTGCCGCGATCGGGGTAGAATTGGCCAGTGGTCAGGATGTGTTCACCCAGTTATCGGACGGTGGGGTACCGTGGTTCCTTGGTACCAGCATTGTGCTGTCACTGGCATCTTTGATCCCTCTGTTCAAAGGGGTCACTGTGCAATCTAAATCAGAGGGGGTAATGACCTCAGATGCAGAGCTGTGGAATGGGAGATTTGCCATGTTGGGTTTGGTTGCTTTGGTTTTTACTGAGTATTTGAAGGGTGGTGCCATTGTGTAAAGGCTCAAAATAGTAGGTGTTCATTTAGTAAGTGTATGTGAATTGATGGTGTAAATCTATGCGAGCGAGCTATGGAACAGGATTATTTGATATGAACGACCTGCGTGGAGCTAAGTTCGGTGTCTGAGCTACAAGGCTCGTGCTTGATAACACCGGTGATGTTTAGGGAATTTCCGGGAAAGGGGATGATAACAAGACAAGATTATAGTGGTTCACCGGCCTGAGCTCGGCTAATCCACTCTGGAATGGAGTCTCTCTCTTACTTTTTCTCTCTTATTGATGGTGTACCATCTGTTACAGTCCAATCTCCCCCCCTCCCATGGAAATATACAGTACTTATAATATCACCCCCTACCTTCCAGGACCTCTGCCGAGATCTTTGCCCCCCATTCATGGGATCTTCCTTATTCCTAGGGGGGGATCCTAATCAAATGAGGGTTTCCCTCTTGGGAACGCTGCATGATTTCCGCTTGGGGTAATACTGACTAATATCCAGCTGTTTCCCTAACTGATTTGGGGTATTGTTTTGCCTGGAGAAGAGCTTGAGCTCTTCTCCTCTAAATTCTGAGGTTTTTATCTGAACTTCATATCTGACCTCCCGAGCTAAGCTCGTACTTGGAATTAAGTTTGAGTATCATCAGTTGCCCCCCAGCCCTTAGCCCAAGTGATCTTGGGTTGGGGCTGAGCTGAGGTCCAATTAATGCTGAGCTCCAGCTGCCGGCCTCGATCTTCGTGCGAACAGGCTCTTGACGGTTACGAGTAATCATTTCCTTCCTTGTTCCCCGCGCACGTTCCCCACTTAGTGCAGTTTAGCTTTAAATGCTTCTGACTTGACGCTAACGGCCATTTTTCTTCCTCTGAAACTTCAAAAACCTCCCTCTTCCTTGTGGACTCCAGACTTCTCAATCCCTTTGGCGAATTTAGGGCTTTGCAGCGATTCCTTTTTCTTCGAATTGGCGTTGGCGACTTGCTTCCTTTGACCTTTGGCTTGCTATACATTCTTGATTAGGTACGTTCTTGGTCCTTTGTCTGTTATTTCCGTTCTGGATCCCTCGAATCTGAGGTGGTTTCTTCATTTTTGGACCTTTCGGTTCTGTTATTTTAGGAACAAAGGTTTTTCTTTGATTCATCTTCCCCATTTTTTGGACCCTTACTCTACCGCTAGGATTTTTATCATCGCTCATAGTTGTGTCCATCCCAAAGTCCTTAAGGAGTGCGTCTCTGAAATTCCTCCTCTCTACAGGTCTTTCCAGCTATCCTTTTCCTGCCCTACTATGTCTGTTTCCTCCGATGGCACCCCTTCCTCTGTTTCCCTTTTAGGAGATCAGTCAGTTGGGGAGGACTCTGACCTAGGAGCCGTTGGTGAGGAGATCGACAATTTCCCCGGGTGTTGATTCCGCCGAAGCTCATGCACCCACTGTTGAGCCTCCTTTTGCACTGCCCCCTGTGGCCTCGACCAAGGGGAAGGGTAAAGTGAGTGGTGTAGGTGTTAGGGCTCCAGAGGTTTTGTCTGCCTTTAGTCATGCTGAGAGTGTAGGCCGTAGTGAGGCCAGCCCTTCTCTTATGAAAATATTGAGCGCTCGTTATGGTTTCCCCCCAGGGGTTAAGTACTGGTGCCCGGATGAGTATACCCCCTATGTCTCCCACGTTCATAAGAAGGTCTGCTTCTTCGTAGCTGCCTTTGAGAACGGGCTGCACTTTCCTCTTCACCCTTTCATAAAGGGCGTTCTTCAACATTTCAACGTCTGCCCTGCTCAGCTTCCTCCTAATTTCTGGGGAATTTTGGTGGGTCTACTTGTCTTCTTCAAAATCCATAAGCTTGGGGTTCCCAATATTCCCCTGCTTACACACTTCTACAATGTCAAACACAATTCTTCGGAGGGCTTTTTATATATCTCCCGACGTGTCAAGACCAAAGTGATCATCGCTGATCCTCCGAGCTCCCACAAGCAGTGGAAAAAATAATTCTTTTTTGTGGAGGGCTCACAATGGGAGTATGATCCTGCCGATAAAACAGACACCCTTCCAGTCCCTAGGGCGTGGTCTGTTCCCGAGAATCTAGGTGAGTCTTCGTCTAGCCATGATTGCAATCGAGTCTTGTGACTATCACTGATCTTGCCTTGTTTTCATGGGTTCCTAGGTGAAAGGCTGGAACTCAGTTCGGAGGATGAAAAGGTGTTGCTGAGGTTGGAGAAGTGCCAAACGGCGAGATATTCTGAGCTCATCCGACCCTTCGTCCTTGTAGCGCAAGGGCTCAGTACCCCTGGGATAGTTATAGAATCCCCTACTCCTCTTTCTGTCGAGGTGCCTATCTCCTTTCCAGCAGCTACAACTGAGGTGCCAGGTAGTAGATTTCTCCTTGCTCGTTTCAGGCCTCCCCCTCTTTCCTTCTGGCTCTTCTTGTCAAATGATGACCCTTATTTTTCAGGTTCTTCTTCAATGGAGCCATCCAAAGGAGAGATTAAAGCCAAGATAGCTCAGCTGAAAGGTAAAAGCAAGCGTAAGCCAGAGGTCGTCTCTGATAACCGTCCTGTTACTCGAGCTAAGGTGCCGAGACCAGGATTGCCCCCCGGCTTCCCTGCTTTAACTACCAGAACCTCTTCCCTGTTATCAAGTTCGCTTGTTTCAGCTCCTGGAGTTGGTGTCACTTCGTCGAGCTCCCCTTGAGCTCCAGAGATCCTTCCTTCTTCGGGAGACCATCCGCCCCTCGATAAAGCTAAAGTCCTGGACCAGACCTCCCCTTCATCGTCTGAGGTAGAAGGGGCCTTAGGGTTAATTCCTCAGCTTCCGCTGTCCTCTCTTCCCCTTGGATCACCTGATCTCACCTCCGAGCCCTTTCGATCGCTCTCCGTGAAGGTGAAGAGGGAATTCCCCAAAGCGGAAGGGAGTGAAGACTCGCTTTTTGACAACATTGATCAGGCAGCAGGCGCCATCACTTCCATCATCCCAGACTTTGACGTCCTGAGGACAGCCACTATGCCCCTTGAGAGCTCCATTAATTCAGCTCTTCATGGGACTACAGCTGTAAGTAGTTGTTATTCCCCAATAGGCTTTCACTTCATTTTTTTTTTTGTCACTGATCGCCTTTATTCTCAGCTGGCCATACATGTGAGGGGTCTGTTGAGCCGAATTCGTTCCATGGAGAGTTCTGTTAAAGCATCCAAGGCCTGGCAAAACAAAGCAGCAGAGCTGACCTTTGCCAATGACGACCTCCAAGCCCAACTCCTGAGTCTACGAGAACATGCGGAGAAGCAAACCTCTTCTATCAAGAGCTTGGAAGAGCAAAAGAGAGGAAGCCAAGAGGAGCTCAAAAAGGTCGCAGAGGAGGTCCAACTCAAGACCGAAGCTTGGGCCCAGGTGAACCAGGAGAAATCTAAGGCCTTGAGTGCCTATAGGGAGATGAAAAATGAATATAATGTGTTGGGTGAGGCGCATGATGTTTTGCTTGCTGAGGTTGAGATACACAAAGCAGCTGTTAAGGAGAGAGATGACCTGATCTCTAAGCTGAAGGACGACGTTGTCATTAAATGGGCTAAGGGGTGGATTACTTTTCAGGAGATAGCCGAGGAGACTTACCCTGAACTGGACTTCAATTTTGACGTTCCAGATGAGGAAAATGAGGAGGCTCCAGCTGAAAAGGAAGCGGAGGTGCCTAGCTCATCCATTGCTTCTGAAGGAGCTCCTGCCAGCTCTGAGTTGCCCACTGGGTTTCAAGTTCAGAGCCTTCTACCTGCTGCACCTGTTTCTACCTCAGATACTTCCAAAATTTTACCGCCCCTGCCCCTGCAGACCTGCCTGTCTCGGCTCCTTTCTCTGCTGACCTGGTGGTAAGGGCCTTAACTGAGGCGGAGGTCTCTGATCTACCAATAACCCCAGCGACCTCGGCTGCTATCTTACCGGACGCTACATCTGCTGACCCTGTACTCACTACTTCAGCTGAGCTTCCAGGAGATTCATCTCATGCGGAGAAGCAAAACTCTTCTGCTGAGCTGCCGGGCCATGTTCCTCCAGCCCCTTAGGGATCTATGCTTTCAGATTTACCGATGTAAATATTGGATATAGATATTTTCACCGTCTTTGCTTTTTGAAATTACTATCCCATCATTGCTTATTGTCTTTCTTATCTGCGTTTTCATTTTATATCGCGTTGTTCTCTGATTGCACTCATCTTCCCTCTTCTGCCCCCTTGCTTGGAGGAGTTCTTCAGCTCTCCTTCCAAGCAACATAATCAACGTTGGGTGTTCAACCGAGCTGTCATTGTGCTAAGTCAACGTCTGTAGAGCTTAATTGATTCGACAAGACCATGAGGGCTGATCTTCGAAGATAAGCGGTTTCCTTTTGATTCCTTTGGTGGTTGGTCAACCGAGCTGACCTGAGCTCAGAGATGTATGGGGAATACTTTGTTTAGATGTGCTCAACTCCAATTGCATTGAATGTGATTAGATTCCGCGTTGATTCTCCTTCCCGCGCTTTCCTAACTGCTTTCCAAAACCGTAACTGCCTTCATCAATTAGGAATCCGAAAAGACCGCCGACTATGCCCCCTTGTGGTTCTTGGTTTTCTAACCGCTTGCGGTTTTCTTCAATGCTTAATACCTCCCTGTCCCTTTTTTTCCTTTGTGAAAAAATTTTTCTGAGTTTTTTCTTTGCTCTTTGTTGTCACTTTCTCTTCTCCTTGCAATCCTGATGGCTGCTCATGTTTCTCCTTTGTTCCTGGAACGTGCTGCTTTTGGGGTCGACTGGAAGTGGCGCTGTCGCTACCTGTCACCTTCCATATTGGAAACTTCTGCTTTAGTGGGCATCAAGAGGCGATTCTTCCCTGAACTTGATTTGCCCTTGCGAGTTCCTACTCCAGATGAGCCCTGTAACTTCCTTTCTCGAGGGGAAGTTTGCTTTTTTGAGGGTGCCTTTGACATGGGACTTCGCCTTCCCATCCATCCCTCTATTGGGCGGGTCCTTGCTCATTATGGCTTGTGCCCCTCTCGCCTTTCCCCTCGTGGGTGGGCCGCAATGGTTAGTTTTTTTCTCTTCTGGCGCTTGTATGGCAATGGTAGGTTCCCTTCCGTTGCCGAATTCCTTTACTTTTTCCAGATTGAGGAGGACGATGTCCCCTGTTTTAGTTTCTTTCGTTGGAGGCAGTTCGATCTGGCTCGTTTGGTTTTAGATCTCCCCGCCAACCCTGAAGGATGGTCTAATCGTTACTTCTTCGCTTCTGGAAAGTCTTGGCGTTCTCCTGAGCTGCGTCGCCCTGACACCAGGGTTCCCCGATCTTGGAAGAGCTTTTCTCGCATTGGTGTGCTTAGGCTGAGATTTCTTGAACTCTTTTCCCTTTCTTTTTATTTCACGAAGGTGTATTCTTACCCCCTTCTTATTGCACAGGCCCTCCTGATCTGGACATACCACACATGGTGCATATAGATGAACTGTTGTTCGCAGAGCCCAAGACTTTTTCTGAGCTGATGACGGAGGAGAACCTTTACTTGCTTGGCGCCGATGCTACTAAATATGAATTTTCTTTCACTCCAAATTCTCCTTGGACTTCTCCCTCTGAGTCTAATGAGGAGGATGCTGGCGAGGAGGAGAGTTCTGATGAGGAGGATGCTGGCGAGGAGGAGAGTTCTGATGAGGAGGATGCTGGCGAGGAGGAGAGTTCTGATGAGCAGAAGGTTATTGGTGAGAGCTCGAAGAAGCGCAAGAGGGATGATTCCCTCTCACCTGACTCTCTTGCCACCGTTTTTCTTACCTCTGCAGGCCAGAGGCTTCTTGAGTCGCTTCACAAGGCTGAACAACAAAGGGATGAGCTAAAGGAGGAGAATGCCCGTCTGAAGGAGGAAGTTGCTGAGCTGAAGTCTCAGCTTAAGAAGGACTAGAAGCTCTATCCCCTTGCCTTTTCCTCTTCCTCTTTTATGTCAGATTTTGTCTTTCCTTGCGTTTCTTTGAACGCCTGTATTCTTGGATATCAGACTTTGCTTGTTGAATATGCATGTTGATGTTTGTACCAAGGGGTGTATCTTGAATTTCACGAACTGAGAGGCTCACCATTTGAGTATGAGCTGAAGGGCTCATTTTAGATTGATAAGCTGTGAGGCTTATCTTCTGTGTATGAGCCAACGAGTTCACCCATAGTTTTGTAAGCTGAGGAGCTTATCTTTTATATATGAGCTGAAAAGCTCATCTTAGTTTTATAAGCTAAGTAACTTATCGTGAGTATATGAGCTGAAGAGCTCATCTTGAATTTTTATAAGCTAGGAAGCTTATCGCGAGCACATGAGCTGAAGAGCTCATCTATAACTTTATAAGCTGAGGAGCTTATCGTGAGTTTATGAGCTGAGGAGCTCATCTTTAATTTTATAAGCTAAGAAGCTTATCTTGAGTTTATGAGCTGAGGAGCTCATCTTTAATTTTATAAGCTAAGAAGCTTATCTTGAGTATATGAGCTGAAGAGCTCATCTTTAATTTTATAAGCTAAGAAGCTTATCTTGGGTATATGAACTGAAGAGCTCATCTTTAATTTTATAAGCTGAGGAGCTTATCTTGAGTATATGAGCTGAAGAGCTCATCTTTAATTTTATAAGCTGAGGAGCTTATCATGAGTTTATGAGCTGAGGAGCTCATTTTTAATTTTATAAGCTAAGAAGCTTATCTTGAGTATATGAGCTGAAGAGCTCATCTTTAATTTTATAAGCTGAGGAGCTTATCGTGAGTTTATGAGCTGAGGAGCTCATCTTTAATTTTATAAGCTCAGAAGCTTATCTTGAGTATATGAGCTGAAGAGCTCATCTTTAATTTTATAAGCTAAGAAGCTTATCTTGAGTATATGAGCTGAAGAGCTCATCTTTAATTTTATAAGCTAAGAAGCTTATCTTGGGTATATGAGCTGAAGAGCTCATCTTTAATTTTATAAGCTGAGGAGCTTATCTTGAGTATATGAGCTGAAGAGCTCATCTTTAATTTTATAAGCTGAGGAGCTTATCGTGAGTTTATGAGCTGAGGAGCTCATCTTTAATTTTATAAGCTAAGAAGCTTATCTTGAGTATATGAGCTGAAGAGCTCATCTTTAATTTTATAAGCTGAGGAGCTTATCGTGAGTTTATGAGCTGAGGAGCTCATCTTTAATTTTATAAGTTAAGAAGCTTATCTTGAGTATATGAGCTGAAGAGCTCATCTTTAATTTTATAAGCTGAGGAGCTTATCGTGAGTTTATGAGCTGAGGAGCTCATCTTTAATTTTATAAGCTAAGAAGCTTATGTTTTAAATTTGGAAATCACTTTGGGGCGAATAAAAGACTCGTTTATTCTTAAAACAGAGCTCTATTACAAGTAACACTTACTGAAAGAACTTCTTAAGGTGTTCGGCATTCCAAGAGTGAGGCAGGACCTTCCCCTCCTCGGTTTGCAGCTCGTAGTTCCCTGGTCTTACTACCCTTGATATGATATAGGGCCCTTCCCAATTGGGTCCCAATTTTCCATGCGTGGGATCCCTCCTTGCAAGCAGAAGCCTCCTAAGAACCAAGTCTCCAGCCTTGAAACTTCTGTGCCTGACCTTCCTGTCGTAGTATCTTGCAGTCTTCCTCTGGTAAATTCGGACACGATGCAGAGCTCTGTCTCTCTTTTCATCCAGGAGATCGAGGTTCAACAGGAGAGCCTCATCATTATGCTCGGCATCTGCAAATTCCACCCTTGGTGATTGGAGCCCCACCTCAACAGGGGCCACTGCCTCGGTTCCAAAGGCCAAAGCGAAGGGGGTTTCCTGAGTTGCAGATCTGACGGTGGTCCTGTAGGCCCACAATACCTCAGGGATGTATTCCACCCACTTGTCATTTAGGTTTTCTAGTTTGGTTTTGAGAGCTGTCTTTATGGTTCTGATCGTGACCTCAGCTTGCCCATTGGATTGAGGATGCGCAGGAGCTGAGAAATAATTCTTTATCCCCAGCTCAGCACAAAAGCTTTTAAATTTCGAATTGTCAAACTGTTTTCCGTTGTCAGACACCACCGCCCTGGGAACTCCAAACCTGCAAACTATTGATTTCCAAACTAAGTTTTGGACTTTTTGTTCAGTGATTGTTGCCAAAGGTTCGACCTCTGCCCATTTGGTGAAGTAATCCACCCCTATGATAGCAAACTTGCATTGCCCCACGCCGGTGGGAAGGGGCCCAAGAATATCCAAACCCCACTGTTGAAAGGGCCATGGGCTTACCACTGAGGTTAGTAGCTCGGGGGGACAGTGGGAAACATTGGCATGTTCCTGGCAAGTCCTGCATCTTTTTACTAAATCGGTGGCGTCTATGAGCATGGTTGGCCAATAATATCCTTGTCTCAGTACTTTTCCTGCCAAGGCCCGAGCTCCTATGTGATTGCCACATATCCCCTCATGTACTTCTCTGAGTATATAGTTGGCATCTTCATCTCCCACGCACTTGAGGAGAGGCGTTGAGAACCCCTGTTTGTACAGATTTCCTTGCAACAAGGAAAATCTAGCTGACCTGGTCCTCAGCTTGGAAGCCTCCTTGGCATCGCTTGGCAGAGTCCCATTCTGCAGGTACCCAATGATGGGGTCCATCCAACTCGGCTGAACTCCGATTGATAGTATATCTTCTTCTTCGAAACTTACTGAAGGTTCTGGAAGGTGCTCCACTGGTATTAGCCTATCCAAATCTTCTTGTGAGGCCGTTGCTAACCTCGCAAATGCATCTGCTCGCGCATTCTCTGCTCTAGGCACGTGTCTGACCTTAACCTGCACAAGTTTCTTTATTAATTCTCGTACCTTTCTGAGATAAAGAACCATCTTTTCGCCTCTCGCTTCGTAGGACTCCTCTATCTGCTTTACCACCAGTTGAGAGTCATTGCAGATCTCCAGCTACTCTGCTTCCATAGAATAAGCAAGATTGAGCCCAGCGATGACAGCTTCATATTCTGCTTCGTTATTTGAAGCCTTGAACCCAAATCTAAGGGCATACTCGACATCTATTCCTTCTGGGGAGGTTAAGATCATTCCTGCACCGCTTCCCTGAGCATTGGCAGCTCCATCTACTGAAAGCCTCCATATGGGGAGGTCTGGTATTAGATCTGTGGTCTCCATAGGCGCTGCTGCTGTGAACTCTGCAATGAAATCCGCCAAAATTTGCCCTTTGATGGCAGTTCTTGGCTTATATCTGATGTCAAACTCACTGAGCTCTATGACCCATTTAACCAACCTCCCCGAGGACTCTGGCTTATGTAGTACTTGCTTCATCGGCTGGTCTGTTGGAACCTCGATAGTATGAGCCTGGAAATAGGGTCTGAGTCTTCTGGCTGTTGTCACCAACGCTAAAACGAGTTTTTCCATCTTTGGATATCTCTCATCTGCCCCCCTCAGAGCTCTGCTACAGTAATAGACTGGTTGCTGAGCTCTGTCTCGCTCCCTAACCAGCGCTGCACTAGTCGAAAAATCTGAAACCGCCAGGTAGAGAGTAAGGACTTCCCCTTCTAAAGGGCTCACCAGAACAGGAGGAGAGCTCATATAATCTTTCAGGGCTTTAAACGCTTCTTCGCACTTGGCATCCCACTGGAACGCCTTTTTTAGTATCTGAAAGAATGGCTGACATTTATCACTTGATCTAGACACGAAACGGCTCAAGGCAGCTATCCTGCCTGTCAAGCGCTGCACATCCCTTGTGTTGGACGGTGACTGCATCTCCACCATAACCCTAACCTTCTCTGGGTTAGCTTCAATCCCTCTGTTGCTAACAATAAAACCCAGGAATTTCCCTGCCGAGACCCCAAATGCACACTTCGCAGGGTTGAGCTTCATTTTGTACTCCTTTAGAATCTGGAATGATTCGGCTAGGTGCTCAATGTGGAGCTCTGCTTTTAGTGACTTCACCAACATGTCGTCGATGTAAACTTCCATGGATGCTCCTATTTGCTTTTGGAACATCCTATTCACCAACCGCTGGTAAGTAGCTCTAGCATTCTTCAACCCGAAAGGCATGACTTGATAACATTATGTTCCTTGTTCAGTTACGAAGGAGGTTTTCTCTTGATCGCTGGGGTCCATCCTGATTTGGTTGTAGCCTGAGAAGGCGTCCATGAAACTAAGCAGCTCGTGCCCGGCTATGGCATCCACTATTAGGTCGATCTGAGGTAAGGGAAAACTATCTTTGGGGCATGCTCGGTTGAGATCAGTGAAGTCGATGCACAGTCGCCACTTGCCATTGGTTTTTTTGACGAGAACGACGTTTGCCAACCAGGTAGGGTAGTCAACTTCTCTGATGGCCTTGGCATGGAGGAGTTTGCTGACCTCCTCATTGATTGCCCTTTGTCTTTCGGATGCAAAGCTCCTCCTCTTCTGTTTGACGGGCTTGCAAGTTGGGTTCACGCTTAGCTTATGGGTAATAACCGAAGGGTCAATTCCTTCCATATCTTCTTGCTTCCAAGCAAACACTCCTATATTCTCCTTTAAGAACCGGATGAGGAGACATTTGAGCTCAGCGTTCAGTCTGGAACCCACATAAACGAGGTGTTCCGGCTTCCCATCAAGCTGAACTGGCTCCAGCTCTTTTGAGGGCATTGGTCTTGTCTCCATTTCATCTCTCATGTCGAGTTCATCCAATTGGATGTTCTCAACCTCCTTCCTTTTTACAGAGGCCATGTAGCATTCTCTTGCTATGCGTTGGTCTCCTCTGACTACCCCTATTCCATTTTCTGTCGGGAATTTGACGACCAAGTGATAGGCAGATGGGATTGCCTTTATAGAGTTAAGGGATGGCCTTCCAAGTAAGATGTTATATGTGGAGGGCGCATCGACCACTAGGAATTTCACGGTTGTGGTGGCTTGGCAAGGTGGGTCCCCTAGGGTGAGCACGAGTTGGATCGAGCCCAGGGGGAGTACTCTTTCTCCGGAGAATCCCAGCAAGTGAGTGTTTACAGGTTCAAGTCTCTCCCTGCCTATGTCCATCTTGTCAAATGCAGGTGCGAAAATGATATATGCCGAGCTCCCGTTATCGATTAGAACCCGATGAACAGTTCTATTAGCCACCACAGCTCGCACTACCAATGGGTCATCATGAGGGTACTGGCATCCCTCCAAATCAGCATCTAAAAAAGTGATAGCTGCATCTAAGCGTGGTGCTTTGGATACAGCGTGCACTTCGAGAGCTTCTTCGGCTCTGATCCGGCGGAGGTGTGCTTTCCTGGCTGAGCTAGATTCTCCGCCTCCCGCGAATCCTCCAGATATCACTCTGATCTCACCTAAAGGCTGCTGATGTGGTGCAGGTGCTTGCTGCTGAGGTGGTGGAGGTGGAAGAGCTCGGTTCTGGTTGTCATGGGCTACGAAACGGCGTAGCTGACCTCGCTGGATCAGGAACTTGATTTCCTTCTTTAACTGAATGCAGTCATCAGTGTGGTGACCGAGATCTCTGTGGTAATCACAGTACTTCGTGGGGTCTCTTTTGGCTGGATTTGCCTTCATTCGAGGTGGCCATCTTAAAAACTTCTCGTTTTGGACCTCATACAGAACTTGCGACACAGCGGCAGTGAGTGGGGTGAATCGCTGAGGTCCGTATCTGTGCTGGAGTTCAGGCTGCATGGGGCCCATGCGATCCCTGACATTTCCTCTTCTCTTTGGTGAGCGGTCCCTATCCTTTCTCGGAGACCTCTCTCGCCTTTTTTCCTTCCTGGGACTCCGGTCCCTTCTCTTTTCTTCTTTTTCCTTCTCCTTCCGTGAGGATGTACCCCCTACTTTGGAAAGGAGTGCCTCTTCACCGTTTATATATTTCTCTGCCTTGGCTAACACCTCAGCCATGCTCGCCTGAGGGTTCTTCGATATGGAGAACATTAGATCCTTTGATTGCACTCCCAACCCTGCAATAAAGGCAGTTATGGCGAATTTCTCGTCTGGAACGTCTACTTTTAGTGTCTCCGAGTTGAACCTTTGGACATAAGACCTCAGGTTTTCTTGAGGCCTCTGTTTCACATTCAGCAGGTGGTAGCTCGGCTTTCTGTATATCCTGGCTCCTATAAAGTGAGATACGAAAGCTATGGAGAGCTCTTTAAAGGATGAGATCGAGGCTGGTGGGAGCCTGTGAAACCAGGCTAGGGCAGAGCCTTTCAATGTGATGGCAAAAGCTCTGCAACGTACGGGATCCTGGTATCCATGCAACTCCATCTGGTTTTTGTAAGTGTTGAGGTGATCTACGAGATCTTTCGTCCCGTCAAAGACCTCTATTTGTGGCATCCTGAACTTTGGTGGAAGAGGAAAGTGTAGCACTCCAGTGGTGAATGGGGACTCGGTTTGTTGCACTAGGACATCCATTGTAACCGGAGCCTTGTTTTTTACAGCCTCCTTCATGTGGCTGAGCTCTTGCTGGATGTCTTTGAAGCGTTGCTCCCAATGTTGTTCTCTCCTGTCTTGCGGGTAAGGGAAAAAATCGTCCCTCTCACCCCCATCGTTCTGACTTTGCACTTCCTCGTTGTGGTCATTCCTAGGGGGTAGGTAAGGAGCATGCCCCCTGGTCTGGCTGCTTTCTCCCCCTTCGTTGACCTCTCTAAGGGGGTCCCAGTGTCGTTGTTCCCTATGAGTGGGATTGTTCTGGCCTTCTGATGAGCGCATAATATTGCATATTTGAAGGGCTCATTACATGCATTATAACTCAACTTTTGCATTTAAATACTTAGTGTTAGCCAAAATTGTCTATAATGTTGATATTTTGATGTTGCAACCTTTTATAGCTTAAATGATTGATTTTAGGACATTGCAACCTTGATGGATGTGTGGTGAAGGCATGGACACAATACATGAAGAATTGGAGGCTTAAAATTGAAGAAATCAAGAAGGCATTGGTGCTTGGGAACAAGGGCACCAGCTGCAGCAACAATTGGAAGCACTTCCTCGGAATTCCTCCATTTTTACCATGATCTACTCAGAATTTGGAAAAGTTCAAAAAATGAAAGTTGTAGATATGGGTGTCTTCTGTTTGGTGTCAAAATTTCAGCTCAATCCAACGGTTATATCAAGAGTTATGCCAATTCTACCGAAGGTGGTCCAGTGCAGAAAAATAGTACCGGTACTCAGTACCGGTACCAAATGGTACCGGTACCCAGTACCGGTACTCCGGACCTTCTGGTCGCGAAAACAGCCTGTAACTCAACTTTGAGGCTTGGGGGTCCCACCTACACTTCTCCCACGCCTATCCCAACATTTCCTTACACATTTACAGGCCTCCTACACTCAAGTGGAAGACTTTAAAGACCAATGCATTAAAGGAGGGATGGGAGAGAAGTGGGCTGCCAGGCTATGATCTCCTAGCCTGTCAAGGCCATCCATTCAGCCCTCTCTTGATGGGAGCTCATTCACACAGCTAGGGGGGAGCCTCTTGGACGTTTTGGCATGTCTCCACACCCATTATATTCAGCATTACACACACATTGTATGGGGGGTTGGCTACCTAAGCTTAGGATTAGTTTTTTGGAGCTCCAAGGAGGAAGATGATGAATAGTGACGTTTTTGCATTTTCTTCTCCATTCAAGTTGTAGAAATCTTTTTTAATCTCTTGTAAGGATCTTCTAAGTTTAATTTATTGTCTTTAATCCCATTCCTTTCAAGTACATTGCAACTTTAGTTACATATTCTAGCTTTCACCATTGTTGTATGAGTCTTTCCACTTCAAGCTTTTCTTAAAATGGGTATTGAGTGTTTTTCTTCATAGTTTTAGATTTATTGCTTCAAGTTAAGTTTCATGATTTAATCTCCATTTCCTTTATATGTCCATTTACATTATGCTTGTCTTTCCTTTATGCATTTTAAATATGAGTAGCTAGGATTTAAGTTGGTTAATCCAAGGGAAAATTCCTCTTGGGAATTCCATTTTCAACTCTTCTTCATTCCTCCCTTTAGAGTCAAATGGTTCGGTTTGACGGGGTTGAGAGTGGATGAGTTGGTGAGCCTTTGATATTCCGTAGGCCTAGTCACGGTTTATGCTTAGATTACTCACCAATCTCGTCCCTAGCTTCCCCCGAATCAATCGTTCATTCATGCTCAATCGGAGGAAGGCTTTGAGTTGATTTGGTATTCCCATTGGAATGAACCCTTTGGATTAGCCAACACTTGCTTTATTTTCATTTTCATTCACAAACCAAACACAAAACTCAAATACAAGATTTTACACTTTCTTTTCACTTTTGCAAAATCACTTTCACAAAACTCCCTTTCCTTCCCTGAGGAGACGACCTTGGAATATTTTCCAAGTAAAACACACGACCACAAAAGACTTCTTTCGATTGGGGAGCATTTTTGTGCACACCGCATCTCCCTCCATATATTTTGTTCATTCCACAATTTCATCCACCACCATTCCGTTGTTTCCTATCTTCTTGCATCATCCGGAGGGAGAGTGACACTCCCCCATCACTATAAGCCACATACACACATTGAGGGTGAGGGTGATGTTACGAGGTTAGGAACGACGTAGTTTCCAATCAATCACCTTCTGGGGCCAGTCGTGCCTCCTGTGGGCGTTGTACGAGCTTTGATAATTCTGCGTTTTCCCTTAGCAAGCGCTGGTTGACGAGTCGAAGGGCCTCCATCTCGTTGTTAATGGGGGAATTAATTTCTTGGACGTTTTCGGGTTGTCTGCCGTTGGTAGCTTCTTGTGGATCTTGCATTCGTGGTAGGTTTGTTTGACTTCTGCTCATATTTCGAGTCGTTACCATCAGTCACTGAGAAATCAGCTTATTTGTAATAGGAACAGTCGTTCCCACAGACGGCGCCAAACTGATGGTGTAAATCTATGCGAGCGAGCTATGGAACAGGATTATTTGATATGAACGACCTGCGTGGAGCTAAGTTCGGTGTCTGAGCTACAAGGCTCGTGCTTGATAACACCGGTGATGTTTAGGGAATTTCCGGGAAAGGGGATGATAACAAGACAAGATTATAGTGGTTCACCGGCCTGAGCTCGGCTAATCCACTCTGGAATGGAGTCTCTCTCTTACTTTTTCTCTCTTATTGATGGTGTACCATCTATTACAGTCCAATCTCCCCCCTCCCATGGAAATATACAGTACGTATAATATCACCCCATACCTTCCAGGATCTCTGCCGAGATCTTTGCCCCCCATTCATGGGATCTTCCTTATTCCTAGGGGGGGATCCTAATCAAATGAGGGTTTCCCTCTTGGGGACGCTGCATGATTTCCGCTTGGGGTAATACTGACTAATATCCAGCTGTTTCCCTAACTGATTTGGGGTATTGTTTTGCCTGGAGAAGAGCTTGAGCTCTTCTCCTCTAAATTCTGAGGTTTTTATCTGAACTCCATATCTGACCTCCCGAGCTGAGCTCGTACTTGGAATTAAGTTTGGGTATCATCAGGAATGATCTTATGTTTTCATCCTTAATGGAGATTTGTCAAATGAAATAGAATCATATTTCTTCGAAAGAATGTGATGGCGTAAATCTGCGTGAATGAGCTATGGGACTAGATTGTTTGGTAGGAATGATCTGTGTGGTGATTAATGTGATATCTGAGCTGCAAGGCTCGTGTCTAATAATGCAGGCGAAGGTTTTGGGGAAAAAGGAAAGGGATAATAACACGACAGAATTATAGTGGTTCACCGGCCTGAGCTCGGCTAATCCACTCTAAATTGGAGTCCTTTCTCTCTCTTATTGATAGTGTTCCATGCGTTACAGTCCAATCGCCTCTTGGTGGCTCTATCACCTCCCTTTTATAGCCTCATCCTTACCTCTAATTCGAAATCTCATCCTATATTAAAGGGATCGTGCCCTATCTTCATCTATCATCTCGGAGTTCCCTAAACTTCCTATGGCTGGCTTCAAACAACGAGATCTTTCCCTTTTATCGTGGGATCCTCTCCTTGGTTTTAGGAGAGGATCTTGGTTAGTTACTGGTTTTACGCCTTGGATCGGCTTAATTCCTATTATGAAGGTATCTGCTGTCATCTCGCTGCCCTCTTGTCATTTCTCAGTTCGTGTCTTTAGCTGGGAGCCCTGGTATTGGCTGGATGAGCTCAGACTATGGCTGGATGAGCTCAGCGTATACTACCTGAGCTCCCGAGCTGAGCTCACTTTCTGAGCTCGTGTCTGAAGTTTGTTTTAGGCATCATCAGTTGCCCCCCAGCTCTTGCTCTAAGTTAGCTTAGGTAAGGGCTGAACTGTTTCTCAATCCGAGCTAGATCTGCACGTGGTCTCCCTCGGCTTCTCACGTGGCTGGAGATTTTTGACGGTTTGCAGCAATCATGACTCTCCTCGATTCCCGCTTGCGTCTCAGCCCACGTTTTTCAAGCTTTAAATACCCAAAACGGCTACCTGAACCGTTTCTTTGCACTGTTCATCTTCTCCTCTGTTTCTCCGAATTCCTTGCCTCTGTGAATTCTTGAGCCCCAGTCTTGAAGCTCTCTGATTCTTGCCCAAAATCGGCATTTCTGCGTTTGATTCGAAGGCTTCGCAGTGCTTCCCCTCTTGATTCGGTTCCGGATTTGTTGTTCGCTGCTCTTCCCCCTCTAGGTACGCTTTCCCTATCCTTTTTTAGACTTTTCCAACTCTGGACCCTCTGTGTTCTAGGTGGTTGCTGCGTTTTTGGGCCCATAGGTTCTTCTATTTCTGGTCTCGTGATTGTTGCTTGTCTCCCTTTCTCCATTTCGTGGACTGGAGTTCCATCGTGCACATACTCGCTGTTGGGAGTTACTGTGCTGACCCTAGGGTTATTAGGGAAAGTTTGAGTAGTGTTCCTCCTCTATACCGTTCCTTTAATCTTCCTTTTTCTTGCCCAAATATGTATGTTTCTTCTGGTGCTACTCGTTCCTCTGTTTCCCTATTAGGGGATCGATCTGAGGACACCGATTTGGGGGATGTTGGCGATGAGATTGATAACTTTCCTGGTGTGGAGGCCGGAGAGGCCGAGGCTGGCACCGAGGAACCTCCCTCTACCTCTTCTCCCATGCCCCCCAGACCTGATAAAGGCAAGGTTAAGGTGAGTGGAGTCGGGGTTGAAGAAAAGACCTCATATTTGGGGTCTGCCTTCAGGCATGCCGAGTCTGTGGGCTACAGTAGAGAGGCCCCTGGGTTAATGAAAGCTTATAAGGTTCGATACGGTTTTCCTCCTGGGGTTGAACCCTGGTGTCCAGATAAATCCATCTACTATGTAGAGCAAGTACGCAATAGGGTCTGCTTCTTTCTTGCCGCCTTTGAGAACGGTCTTCGCTTTCCTCTGCATCCCTTTATCAAGGCTGTTCTGCAACATTTCAATGTATGCCCTTCCCAGATTTCTCCCAACTTCTATGGCGTCATGGTTGGTCTCCTAGTCATCTTTAAGAAACGTAAACTCAGGGTTCCTAGCATTTCTTTGCTTATGGAGCTCTTCAATGTCAAACTGACCTCCGCTGAAGGTTTTCTGTATATTTCCAAGCGAACTAAAGTTAAGAAAATTATTACTGACCTCCCCTCTTCTCACAAGGCGTGGAAAAAACATTTCTTTTACATTGGGGGTACCAATTGGGAGTACAATCCTGCTGATAAAACAGATACTCTTGGTATCCCTACGGCTTGGACAGAACTAGAAAATTTGGGTGAGTCTTCACTTGAGTCGACTGAGCTCTGATCTGGAACTTATAGGCCTCTTGCCTTTCTCTTATTTGCACACTTTCTTCTTTTCAGGTGATCGTCCTGAGCTCAGCCTTGAAGATAAGAAGGTGCTAGTGAAGTTGGGGAAGATTAAGCCAGAGAGGTACGCCGACCTGATTGAGTCTCGAAATTTGGTGGAGCTAGGTCTGAGTCCTCCTGTGGTGACCCTAGCTATTCCATTATCTGTTTTAGGGGCTGAAGAAGGTAATTTCATTGTCACTTTCTTTCTCTTCCTTTTTCATTATCTTTCCTTCTTTTCCTCTTCTTTTTACAACTCCCTGTTCTATTCAGACCTTCCAGGTCCTTCTACCATGAAGTCTACTCCAGGGGACCTTCAGGCTAAGGTTGAGGAACTGTTGAAATGAGGCAGATCTGGCAAGCGCAAGGCCCGGGTCAGCTCTGGGAATGGTCCAAACACCCGGGCTAAAATCCCCAGATTGGAGGTGCCTTCACCCCCCTCTGCTACTGAAGAACTGGTTCCCAATAAGGCACCGCCTTCCTCATCCGGCACCCCTCAAATTGCCGTTACCCCTTCCCCTCCGGTGGCCCATCCTGGGTTGGTGTCTGCTCAAGTGGGAGATCAGGCTTCCCCTTCCTCCTCTGAGGTTGAGAAAGCTTTGGGAGTGATCCCTGATCTCCAAACCAGAAAGTTCTCATACACTGCTTCTGGGAAGATGGTTGAGAAAGAGAGAAAATCTGAGGGAGAAGACGAGGATTCTTTTTTCGACAACATGGATCTTGCTGCAGGAGCTCTTTCTTCTATTTTTTCTGAGTCTGATGTCCTGAAGGCTGCTTCTATGCCCCTTGAGGAGTCCATCTCTTCAGCTCTTCAGGGAGCAGCTGCTGTAAGTGCTAGCACTTTCCCCCATTTACTTGTTTTTATTTCGTGGTCTGGCATAATTTACTGAACTTTATATTCTCAGGCTGCCCTCCATGCGAAAGGTCTGCTGCACCGGGTTCGGTCTCAAGAGGGCTCCGTTAAGGCTCTGAAGACGTACAAGGCCAGGGCTTCTGAATTATCCCTTGAAAATGAGGACCTCTGGGCTCAGGTGGAAAACCTCAAAGAGCTAACAACGAAGCAAGCCTCCGACCTCAAACACACATTAACCGTCAAAGTCAGAGCTGAGGAGGGGGAAAAGAAAGCTCGGGATGAGCTAAGGTTAGTTAAGGAGGACCTGCAGCTTAAGGTTGAGGCGTGGTCCAAGGCTAGCCAGGAGGCTTTTGACGCCAAGAAAGAGCTTAGCCAAGCCAATCAAAATTACCTCACCCTCAACGAGGCAAACGGCAAGCTCTGCGAGGAGCTCGAGGAGCAGAAAAATTTGGTTAATCAGAGGGATAAGGAGATTGCCGAGCTAAGAGATGAGGCCACCACTTTGTGGGCTACTGGATGGCTTGCCTTTAGGCGCAAGGCTATCAAAGCTTTCCCAGATCTTGACTTCAACTTCCCTATCCCCACTGAGGAAGAAATGGAAGAGTCTGGCTCTGATAGTGAGGAGGATGCCTCGGTCCCACCAGCTGCAGCCTTGAGTCAGGACATTCCTGCCTCTGGGACCTCTGGAGCTCTTGTCGTGATTCCTGAGCCCCCAACTGCAGACCCTGCTGTTCCTGTTACTACGCCGTTTCCAGCTAACTTGGTGACTGAGGCCCTTGCTCAAGATCCGGAATCAACGGGGGCAGGGACCCCAGGCATTTCTGGGAGCTCCTCCCTTGCTTCAGTTGCTGAGGGCCCATCTACCGAGCTGCGAGATCCTTCAATTACTCCCTCTCTAGACACTTAGAGCTTTTTCTGTGCTTATGTAACTTTTATTTTCCTTTGTACTTCGAACTTGTGTTTTGGAATACAAACTTCATAGAGCAGTTTCTGAATCTCGCTTTGAACTGTGATGTGTGATGTGCTGTGATTTGAGACATAAGCCAGATGGTTTTGTCATAATTTTATTCTTCTGACCTTTCTCCTTTCCTTGTACTTTGTACTCCCCCTTTTGCTTTGAGGGGTGCTGTGCACTTCTTGAAGCAAAATTACTAGGTCTGAAGAGTATGGAAGACTTGGTGTTGGGCTCAATGGCTTCTCCTGAGCAGTTGAGCTCGGTAGTTGGTATCTCAGGGATCCCTTCCCTTTTCTTCTACATTCTAAGCAACAGAGCTTGATATTGTGAACTGGCGAGTTCCTTCTGAGCTACATGGCTCGAGTTTGTAAACTTAGGGATTCTTACTGAGCTATATAGCTCTTCTTGTGAACTTAAAAGTTCTTTCTGAGCTTCGTGGCCCATTTAATAGACCATTTCTGAGATAAATAACAAACTTCGGGGCAAATTTCATTGCATTATTTTTCTGAACTTTTCCTCTATGCTTTGAGAAGTATTTCAGCCCTTCTTCACGCAAGACTATGTACTTCATGAGTCGCTAAGTTCTTTTGATGAACTGAGGAGCCCATCAGGAGTTTTATCATTCTGATGTGGGCAAGGCTCTAGGAGCCGCAGGTCTGGGAGATCATTCTGAGGTGGAATGTTGCCAATCGGGTTGAGCTCCAATATGAGGAATATTTTGGTGGGGTCAGAACTTTCTTCGGTCGTTTTGAGTGCAATAGGAGGGTTGATCTTGTGCTGATTCCTTTTCCTGCCTTTTTTTCAATCGTTTTCCATAACCATAACCGCCTTTATTAATTAAGAAACCAAAAAGACAACCGATTTCCTTTCGCATGTCTCTTGGTTTCCTAAAAACTTACATCCTTCTTTAAGTTTCCTCTAACCTGCTAAGTTTCTTTCTCTTTTGCCCAAAACACTTCTGAGTTTCTTCTTGGTTTTTCGTGATTTTCCTCTGTTTTTATCGTGCTTTTTGATGGCTGCCCCTACTTCTTCTCTGTTCCAGGAACGGACTTCCTTCGGGATCGAATGGAAGTGGCATCACCGCTATTTGTCAGCTTCGAACTTAAACTCTTATGATCTGGAAATCATCAAGAAACGGTTCTTTCCTTATCTTGACTTGCCTTTGCGGGTTCCTACCCCGGACGAGCCCTGTAACTACCTTCCTCGAGGGGAAGTCTTTTTTTTCGAAGGTGCCATGGATATGGGACTTCGCCTTCCCATTCACCCTGCCATAGGGCGAGTTCTTGCCTACTATGGCCTATGCCCCTCTCGCCTTTCCCCACGAGGATGGGCCACTATGGTGAGCTTCTTCCTGTTCTGGCGCCTACATGGCGTTGGCAGGTTCCCCTATGTCTCCGAGTTTCTGTACTTCTTCGAGATAGAGGAAGATGATGCTCCCTGCTTCAGCTTCTTCCGTTGGAGGAATTTTAAATTACACCCTTTGGTTCTAGGCTTTCCCCCAAATCCTGAAGGATGGTCTAAACGTTTTTTTTTTGCTTCCGGGGAGTCTTGGCGGTCTCCTGAGGATCGTTGTCGTGAGGCTAGGATTCCTCGGTCCTGTAAGAGCTTCTCTCGCATTAGTAAGTTTTAGCTAAGCTCTCTTGTGTATGTATTTTTCTTGAAGGTATATTCTTATTACATTCTTGTTGCTCAGCTCCACCTGATGTGGATGTGCCAGAGAGGGTGACCATTGACGAGATGCTGCTGGTAGAGTCTAGGACTTACTCTGAATTGATGACAAGTGCAAACCTCTACTTGCTTGGGGCCGAGGCTACTGAGTTTGAGTTCTTCTTCGTTCCCTACTCTTCCTGGACTTCTTTTTCTGATTCTGACGAGGAAGATGATTCCGACGAGGAAGGGGACACTGGCGCGAGCTCAAAGAGGCGTAGGAGGGATGACTCTTTTTCCCCTGACTCTCTGTCCACTATCTTCCTCTCCCCGGCAGGTCAGAAGCTTCTTGATTCACTTTATAAAGTTCAGCAAGAAAAAGACGAGTTGAAGGAAGAGAATGCTCGTCTAAAGGAGGAAGTGGCTGAGCTGAAGTCCCAGCTTAAGAAGGACTAGGAGCTCTTCCCCCTTGTACTTTCTTCTTTACTTGAGTGATGCCAAGCTATGACTTTCCTTATATTTTTCTGAACACTTGTACTGTTGGATACTCTGAATACCAAATCTTTTATTTTTGAATATGTAATTCTTTATGAGCTGACGGGCTCGTTCCGAACTCTGTAAGGTTATTTTAGCACGCTCTTCGTGTTCAGAACACGAACGTGGATGGAAAACAGAAGATCATGTTTGCACTGCCCTTAGTTCCTGACTGATTCCACTGGTCGAACCACGAACATTGATGGAAAACAGAAGATCATGTTTGCACTGACCTCAATTCCCAACTGATTTCGTAGCTAATCCCTGCTGTATCAAATATATTGGGGTCTTCGAGTACGTAGGCAGTGCACAAGGACTACTAGTCGTGGAGGAAAGATTGTTGGTGTCTCCAAGAAGAGACCAGCTTTGAATTCTATGAGCTTAGAGGCTTGTTGCTTGTGTACGGGCTGAAGAGCTCGTCTTGTGTTTTATAAGCTGAGAAGCTTATCGTTTATTTATGAGCTTGAAGAGCTCATCTTGTATTTTATAAGCTTAGAAGCTTATCGTTTATTTATGAGCTGAAGAGCTCATCTTGTATTTTATAAGCTTAGAAGCTTATCTTTTATTTATAAGCTGAATAGCTCATCTTGTATTTTATAAGCTTAGAAGCTTATCGTTTATTTATGAGCTGAAGAGCTCAGCTCATCTTGTATTTTATAAGCTTAGAAGCTTATCTTTTATTTATGAGCTGAAGAGCTCATCTTGTATTTTATAAGCTTAGAAGCTTATCGTTAGCTGTAGAGCTTACTGCACATTCCTTTACTTTGGAAACCATATAAGGGTGAATAAAAGACTCGCTTATTCTTATTAAAACAGCTCTACTACAAGTAACACTTACTGAAAGAACTTCTTAAGGTGTTCGACATTCCAAGAGTGTGGTAGGACCTTCCCCTCCTCTGTTTGCAACTCATAATTCCCTGGTCTGATTACCCTTGATACGATATAGGGTCCTTCCCAGTTGGGTCCCAATTTCCCATGCGTGGGATCCTTCCTTGCAAGCAGAAGTCTCCTAAGTACCAAGTCTCCAGCCTTGAAACTTCTGTGCCTTACCTTCCTGTCGTAGTATCTTGCAGTTTTCCTTTGGTAAAGTCGGACACGATGCAGAGCTCTTTCTCTCTTTTCATCCAGGAGATCGAGGTTTAATAAGAGAGACTCATCATTGTGTTCGGCATCTGCAAATTCCACCCTTGGTGATTGGAGCCCCACCTCAACAGGGGCTACTGCTTCGGTCCCAAAGGCCAAAGCGAAGGGGGTTTCCTGAGTTGCTGACCTGACGATGGTCCTGTAGGCCCACAATACCTCAGGGATGTACTCCACCCACTTTCCTTTTAGGTTTTCTAATTTAGTCTTCAGAGCTGTCTTTATGGTTCTGATTGTGACATCTGCTTGCCCATTGGATTGAGGATGTGCAAGAGCTGAGAAATAGTTCTTTATCCCAAGCTCAGCACAAAAGCTCTTAAACTTTGAGTTGTCAAACTGCTTCCCATTGTCAGACACGACTGCTCTGGGAACCCCAAATCTGCAAACTATCGACTTCCAAACGAAGTTTTGGACTTTTTGTTCGGTGATTGTTGCCAAAGGTTCGACCTCCGTCCACTTGGTGAAGTAATCCACCCCTATAATAGCAAACTTGCATTGTCCCACACCGGTGGGAAGGGGTCCAAGAATATCCAAACCTCACTGTTGGAAGGGTCATGGGCTTACCACCGAGGTTAGCAGCTCGGGTGGACAATGGGAAACATTGGCGTGTTCCTGGCAAACCTTGCATTTTTTTACTAAATCGGTGGCATCTTTGAGCATGGTTGGCCAATAATATCCTTGTCTCAGTACTTTTCCTGCCAAGGCCCGAGCTCCTATGTGATTGCCACATATCCCTTCATGTACTTCTCTGAGTATATAGTTGGCATCTTCATCTCCCACGCACTTAAGGAGAGGCGTTGAGAACCCCTGTTTGTACAGATTTTCTTGCAGCAAGGAAAATCTGGCTGACCTGATCCTCAGCTTGGAAGCCTCCTTGGCATCGCTTGGCAGAATCCCACTCTGCAGGTACCCGATGATGGGGTCCATCCAGCTCGGCAGAGCTCCGATTGATAGTATGTCTTCTTCTTCGATACTTACTGAAGGCTCTGGAAGGTGCTCCACTGGTATTAGCCTATCCAAATCTTCTTGTGAGGCAGTTGCTAACCTCGCCAATGCATCTGCTCGTGCATTCTCTGCTCTAGGCACATGTCTGACCTTAACCTGTACAAATTTCTTTATTAATTCTCGTACCTTTCTGAGGTAAAGAACCATCTTTTCGCCTCTCGCTTCGTAGGACTCCTCTATTTGCTTTACCACCAGTTGAGAGTCACTGCAGATCTCCAGCTGCTCTGCTTCCATAGAATAAGCAAGATTGAGCCCAGCGATGACAGCTTCATATTCTGCTTCGTTATTTGAAGCCTTGAACCCAAATCTAAGGGCATACTCGACATCCATAGGCGCTGCTGCTGTGAACTCTGCAATGAAATCCGCCAAAATTTGCCCTTTGACGGCAGTTCTTGGCTTATATCTGATATCAAACTCACTGAGCTCTATGGCCCATTTAACCAACCTCCCCGAGGACTCTAGCTTATGTAGCACTTGCTTCATTGGCTGGTCTGTTGGAACCTCGATAGTATGAGCTTGAAAATAGGGCCTGAGTCTTCTGGCTGTTGTCACCAACGCTAAAACGAGCTTTTCTATCTTTGGATATCTCTCCTCTGCCCCCCTCAGAGCTCTGCTACAGTAGTAGACTGGTTGCTGAGCTCTGTCTCGCTCCCTAACCAGCGCCCCGCTTGTTGAAAAATCTGAAACTGCTAGGTAGAGAGTGAGGACTTCCCCTTCTAATGGGCTCACCAAAACAGGAGGATAGCTCATATAATTTTTCAGGGCTTTAAATGCTTCTTCGCACTTGGCATCCCACTGGAACGCCTTTTTTAATATCTGAAAGAATGGCTGGCATTTATCACTTGATCTAGACACAAAACGGCTCAAGGCAGCTATCCTGTCTGTCAAGCGTTGTACCTCCCTTGTGTTGGATGGTGATTGCATCTCCACCATTGCCCTAACCTTCTCCGGGTTGGCTTCAATTCCTCGGCTGCTAACTATAAAACCCAGAAATTTTCCTGCCGAGACCCCAAATGCGCATTTTGCAGGGTTGAGCTTCATTTTGTACTCCTTCAGGATCTGGAATGACTCGGCTAGGTGCGCGATGTGGAGCTCTGCCTTTAGTGACTTTACCAACATGTCATCGATGTAGACCTCCATGGCTGCTCCTATTTGTTTTTGGAACATCCTATTCACCAATCGCTGGTAAGTGGCTCCAGCGTTCTTTAATCCAAAAGGCATGACCTGATAGCAATATGTTCCTTGTTCAGTTACAAAGGAGGTCTTCTCTTGGTCATTGGGATCCATCCTAATCTGGTTGTAACCTGAGAAGGCGTCCATGAAGCTAAGCAGCTCGTGTCCGGCTGTGGCACCTACTATTAGGTCGATCCGAGGTAGGGGAAAACTATCTTTGGGGCATGCTCGGTTGAGATCAGTGAAGTCGATGCACAGTCGTCATTTGCCATTGGTTTTCTTGACGAGAACCACATTCGCCAACCAGGAAGGGTAGTCAACTTCCCTGATGGCCTTAGCATGGAGGAGTTTGATGACCTCCTCATTAATTGCCCTTTGCCTTTCGGAGGCAAAGCTCCTCCTCTTCTGTTTGACGGGCTTGCAAGTTGGGTTCACGCTTAGCTTATGGGTAATAACCGAAGGGTCAATTCCTTCCATGTCTTCCTGCCTCCAAGCAAACACTCTTATATTCTCCTTTAGGAACCGGATGAGGAGACCTTTGAGCTCAGCGTTTAATCTGGAACCCACATAAACGAGGTGTTCCGGCTTCCCATCAAGCTGGATTGGTTCCAGCTCTTCTGAGGGCATTGGTCTTGTCTCCATTTCATCTCTCATGTCGAGTTCATCCAATTGGATATTCTCAACCTCCTTCCTTTTTACAGAAGCCATATAGCATTCTCTTGCTACACGCCGGTCTCCTCTGACTACTCCGATTCCATTTTCTGTCGGGAATTTGACGACCAAGTGATAGGCAGATGGGATTGCCTTCATAGAATTAAGGGATGGCCTTCCAAGCAAAATGTTGTACGCAGAGGGTGCATCGACCACTAGGAATTTCACGGTTGTGGTGGCTTGGCAAGGTGGGTCCCCTAGGGTGAGCACGAGTTCGATCGAGCTCAGGGGGAGCACCCTTTCTCCGGAGAATCCCAGCAAGTGAGTGTTTACAGGTTCAAGTCTCTCCCTTCCGATGTCCATTTTGTCGAACGCAGGTGCGAAAATGATATCTGCCGAGCTCCCATTATCGATCAGAACCCGATGAACGGTTCTATTAGCCACCATAGCTCGTACTACCAATGGATCATCATGAGGGTACTGGCATCCCTCCAAATCGGCATCTGAAAAAGTGATAGTTGTATCTAAGCGTGGTGCTTTGGATACAGCGTGCACTTCGAGAGCTTCTTCGGCTCTGATCCGTCGGAGGTGTGCTTTCCTGGCTGAGCTAGATTCTCCGCCTCCCGCGAACCCTCCAGATATTACTCTGATCTCACCTAGAGGCTGCTAATGTGGTGCAGGTGCCTGCTGTTGCGGTGGTGGAGGTGGGAGAGCTCGGTTCTGGTTGTCAAGGGCTACGAAGCGACGCAACTGACCTCGCTGGATTAAGAACTCGATTTCCTTTTTCAGTTGAATGCAGTCATCAGTGTGGTGACCATGATCTCTGTGGTAATCGCAGTACTTTGTGGGGTCTCTCTTGGCTGGATCTGCCTTCATCCGAGGTGGCCATCTCAAGAACTTCTCATTTTGGACCTCATACAGAACTTGTGACACAGCGGCAGTGAGTGGGGTGAATCGCTGAGGTCCGTATCTGGGCTGTAGCTCAGGCTGCATGGGGCCCAGGCGATCTCTGACATTTCCTCGTCCCTTTGGTGAGCGGTCCCTATCCCTTCTTGGAAACCTCTCTCGCCCTTTCTCCTTCCTGGGACTCCTGTCCCTTCTCTTTTCTTCTTTTTCCTTCTCCTTTCGTGAGGATGTACCCCCTACTTTGGAAAGGAGTGTCTCTTCACCATTTATATACTTCTCTGCCTTGGCTAACACCTCAGTCATGCTTGCCTGAGGGTTCTTCGATATGGAGAACATTAGATCCTTTGATTGCACTCCCAACCCTGCAATAAAGGCAGTTATGGCGAATTTTTCGTCTGGAACGTCTACTTTTAGTGTCTCCGAGTTGAACCTTTGGACATAAGACCTCAGGTTTTCTTGGGGCCCCTGTTTCACGTTCAGTAGGTGATAGCTCGGCTTTCTGTATATTTGGGCTCCTATAAAGTGAGATACGAAAGCTATGGAGAGCTCTTTAAAGGATGAGATCGAGGCTGGTGGGAGCCTGTGAAACCAGGCTAGGGCGGAGCCTTTCAGTGTGATGGCAAAAGTTCTGCAACGTACAGGATCCTGGTATCCATGCAGCTCCATCTGGTTCTTGTAAGTGTTGAGATGATCTACGGGATCTTTTGTTCCGTCAAAGACCTCTATTTGTGGCATCCTGAACTTTGGTGGGAGAGGAAAGTGTAGCACTCCAGTGGTGAATGGGGACTCGGTTTGTTGCACCAAGACGTCCATTGTAACCGGAGCCTTACTCTTTACAGTCTCCTTCATGTGGCTGAGCTCTTGCTGGATATCTTTGAAGCGTTGCTCCCAGTGTTGCTCCCTCCTGTCTTGCGGGTAAGGGAGAAAATCGTCCCTCTCACCCTCATGGTTCTGACTTTGCACTTCGTCGTTATGGCCATTCCTAGGGGGTATGTAAGGAACATGCCCCCTGGTCTGGCTGTCTTCTCCTCCTTCGCTGACCTCTCTAAGGGGGTCCCAATCTCGTTGTTCCCTATGAGGGGGATTATTCTGGCCTTCTTGGGCCGGTCGTGCCTCCTGTGGGCGTTGTATGAGCTTTGATAGCTCTGCATTTTCCCTTAACAATCTTTGGTTGACGAGGCAAAGGGCCTCCATCTCGTTATTAATGGGGGAATTTGCCTCCTGGATGTTCCCGGGTTGTCTGCCGTTGGTAGCTTCCTGCTGATCTTGCATTCGTGGTAAGTTCGTTTGACTTCTGCTCATATTTCGAGTTGTTACCATCAGTCACTGAGAAATCAGCTTATTTGTAAATAGGAACAGTCGTTCCCACAGACGGCGCCAAACTGATGGCGTAAATATGCGTGAATGAGCTATGGGACTAGATTGTTTGGTATGAATGATATGTGTGGTGATTAATGTGATATCTGAGCTGCAAGGCTCGTGTCTAATAATGCAGGCGAAGGTTTTGGGGAAAAAGGAAAGGGATAATAACACGACAGAATTATAGTGGTTCACCGGCCTGAGCTCGGCTAATCCACTCTAAATTGGAGTCCTTTCTCTCTCTTATTGATAGTGTTCCATGCGTTACAGTCCAATCGCCTCTTGGTGGCTCTATCACCTCCCTTTTATAGCCTCATCCTTACCTCTAATTCGAAATCTCATCCTATATTAAAGGGATCGTGCCCTATCTTCATCTATCATCTCGGAGTTCCCTAAACTTCCTATGGCTGGCTTCAAACAGCGAGATCTTTCCCTTTTATCGTGGGATCCTCTCCTTGGTTTTAGGAGAGGATCTTGGTTAGTTACTGGTTTTACGCCTTGGATCGGCTTAATTCCTATTATGAAGGTATCTGCTGTCATCTCGCTGCCCTCTTGTCATTTCTCAGTTCGTGTCTTCAGCTGGGAGCCCTGGTATTGGCTGGATGAGCTCAGACTATGGCTGGATGAGCTCAGCGTATACTACCTGAGCTCCCGAGCTGAGCTCACTTTCTGAGCTCGTGTCTGAAGTTTGTTTTAGGCATCATCAGAATGCTCTTCTTTTTCTCATGCACTCCTTCAAAGGTTGGGTTTTTGGAATCGTCGGGTGGAAAAAAATTTGTGCACGTTTAACACGTCATGTGATAATATTAAGTGGTGTGTAGACATAATGAAAAGTTTGTCACAAAAGTAGTTTGTGCACGTATAAATATTTTTTTCTATTCATGCCCCACACCCACCCCCACCCCTACCCCAACAGAAGCAATTTTGTTGATGTTAAACTCAAAGTTCGTCTTATGAAAAGTCCTTTTATTAGTAAGAGAGTACTTTCATCTTCTTTGTCACTTCAAATATAAGAATAAACATACTCCACTATGGATGTAATACTACCAGTTTTTGCTGACTGTAAATATATGAACCAAAAACCCTTAGTATTGTTATTATGCAGATGCACTTCATGAATTAACTCATCAATAGAACTTTGATGAGGCATTAATTTTTTTAAGAACACAATTTTTACTTTTTTGGTTTTTAATGGTGAGGAATTTGATTTTTTATGAGTGGGCAAATTTCGGATGCACGCACACGTTTCAAGACAAATCCAACAATAGAGGTATTGAGGTTGAGAAAATATTGATTGTAACGGTGATAATACATTATTATAAATTGGTAATTACCTATCCATGTAATTTAATAATTATTTCATATAAATAAATGGTCTTCAAAGCCTCTACCTTGCAAGGGCAAAACAGTATATTGGCCAGCTTAGAACACCATTTTCTAAGTGCTTAGCCAGCCAGCAAACACGTTGTGGGTTTGAGTTCATAAACAATTAAACACTCACTTCGTCAAAGAAGCGATAAATACAATTATTGTATATATATCTATTATAAATAGAAGTTTTATGCATTAACTATGACTTTCTACTTCTTTAAACGTAAACATTGAACAACATAAGAGTGCGACACGAAACGGACTAATTTTTTTATTTTGTTTTATCGAGGTTCAGTTGATAAGTAGATGAACTTGTTACACCCGCTAAATTAATGAATTGATATTAACTTACTAAATATGATAGAAATCTATTAATTACAAAACAAATTCAAAATAATAAAAAATAGTCAAATAATATGATAAATAAATTAAATATAAATCAAACTTTAATACAATATAAATAAGAAACGAATTCGACACTGCAATATTAATTAAAGAGAAATGTTATTTGGACCTAATTTGAGGACCTTATTTAGGGACCTAATGATGTATAACCATTGAATTGGTTGTAGACTCCATCTAACATTGGAACTCACAACTAATACAATGGTTGCATTGAAACCACATCATTAGGTCCCTAAATAAGGTCCCCAAATAAGCTCCCTATAGCATTGCTCTTAATTAAATAAATCTCAAGGGATAGTTCAAATGGTAATATGGACGAACTATAAATGCAGCCGTTATGAGTTCGAATCTTAACAATTCCTTAGAGTCAAGCCGTAAGGAATTTATCCCCTATGAATACCTTAGTTCAAGCGTGGATGATCTGCCTTTAACCGGACAGGAAAAAAGATTAGTCAAAGTACGTGTAAAATGATCTGAACATTCTTGTTGAAAAAAAAAATACTTATTAAACCGTCCTCATTTGGTCACGTGGAGAGACAATGGACATGCAAATGTGGGGTTGTAATGGTGAAAAAGTTGGCATTTTTATGAGATTGTGACTAGAAAGTTCTAGAAAAGTCCCAATCTACCTTGAACAAACGGGGAATTCTACGGTACCGACTTGGGTGCTGTATCGTCTGTTACTAATTTTTTGGTAAAATTACAATTCAAAAAAGATAAATTACAACTGTTCAGGGGAAATCTATGATCGATCAAGAGTCCATGATCGATCATAGACTTCTCCTGAACAGTTGTACTTTTTTTTCTTTTGAATTGTAACTTGATCTTTAAAAGCTGTAACTTACATCTCAAAAAAATTAATTGTAACTTACACCTCAAAAAAATTACAACTTAACCTTTATTTATTGTAACTTTTGGTACGGTACCGACTTCGGTACCGTAGACTTTCCCCAATATTGACCACATAATCATCACTGGGTTGACGATGGGCCACGGCTCTCACTCCAAAGTGGTACTTTGTAAGGCCCAATTTGAAAACGTGGACCTCAAATATCCATCACTTTGTATAAGTTACGTGCAGGCATGCATTTAACATAGCTCAAAAAGTTTCTTGGCTCTATTGTAGAGAAGTTTCCTATTAGATGAGGTGTAATTTGGACGGGATGAGAGCATTAATTCTAGTTCAATTGTACATATAAAATTTTTAATTTTAATTTTAATCTTAACTCGATTTCAACTTAAGATATTCAATCTGGCCATTATCCGAGTTAATTTTGGACAAGTTCGGATTAAAATTGGATTACCTCATTTGGGTTATGTAAATTTCTTTCACCATTTATAATATCAATTTGGACCCAATTTTACATTTTTTACTTATCTTACATCAGTTATGTAAATTTTTTTCACCATCTATAGTACTTATAAATCATATTTTATTCTCTTTAAATAATAATAATTACAAATATGTATTTATATTTTATTTTTATATTATTTATATAAATGTAATACATGAATTCGTTTTGAACTTAGGTTGAATTCAAGTTAAACCCAATTTCATTAATTCGGATTGGGTTCAGGCTAAACTTGTGAACTTGAGCTTTGAACCAGAGCCTTACCCGAATTTAATTCGGGTTGATACTTTTCAACCTTAATCTTAAAAATGTCAACCTTAACACTATTTTTTTCGGGTTGGGCCCACTTAAGTTGCATCCCTATGCTTCCTTTAGTATGATGAAAAAATGGAATAATGAAATATTTGAAGGATAAAAAGTTGGAGAGAGATAGATAAAACATTATGTTTGGTAAAGAAAGAAAATAAGAAGGATGAAAAAATAGATAGATTAACTTTTCTTCCAACTCACTAAAATTAATCTCTCCAAAATTGAGAGGAAAAGTGGATAGAAAATTAATTATATATGTTGAAATATATGTTATTTGTTTATATATCTTTTGATATATACATATATCATATTTATCAATTACATATTATTTATATGTTAATTTCATATATAAATATTTTTTTCATCTTATCAAATACAAAAAAAAAATTAATCATTCTTACTTTTCATACTTTTTACCAAATACAAAAAAGGGAAAGAAGGATTCCTCCCTTGAAGGATGAAAATGTATTACTCTCACTTTCCAGCCCTTCCATTTTTCCATTCACCCTACCAAACAGACCACTACTATTAGAGGTCCATTTTGGTATTGAAAAGTATTTTTTTAAGTATTATATCTTTATTTTTTTATTAATAAAAAACTCGTGTGTATAATTTTAATTTATTTATTATTTTTTCAATCATTGATCAAAACTTATCCAATTCAAATCAATTTGAAAGTTTTGATCTCATTACTCGATAAAAATTTCATTTTTTGAGTTTTATTCCAAATGTATTAAGTGGTTTAGTGCACGTTACTTATGTCATTTTGATATATGCAAAAAATAAAAAACTATTTTTATAATTTAAAGCTTTTAACATATAAATTGAAACTACTATATTGTTGTGCTACCTTCGTAATAAGAAAAATTATTAGGGTAAATTATACTGACATTTGATTTTATTATACGGACACCTTTTTATGTTTTCAAAATTACACTGAGACCCCACAAAATGAATACCGTGACACAAACAAAAAGACCAATTTACTGCCACATTAACTACTCATTTAGACCCAAGACCCTTTCCTCCCTTCCCCTAAAAGCTGACCCCCCCCCCCCCCCCCCCCCCCCCCACACACACACACTCTCTCTCAAGATGTATCAGACTCCCCTAACAACCTGCCCCAACACCCAGCGGCGCGACCACAACACCCCCACTAACCCCTATCTCCCGCCTATTTTCACCAGCATCCACCACCGCCGAGAATTCAATCAACACCTCCACCGGCCGACATCCCACCGGAGGCAAACAAATCCATCAACACTATCGCCACCCATAAGATTTGATCTCCGATTGGCGCACGGACGGATTTTTACCTAGGGTTTGTGATCTCCATCTCTCTCTGTCCTAGCTCTATGTGATCGGTACTTTTGTATAAGTTTATCTCTCCCTCTCCCTCTCCCTTGATTTTACGATTAGTAGAGGTGGTAGTTGCAGGTGGCTTTTAGTGTTGAAGAGGCAGTGAGGGAGAGACAATGCGAAGGTGGTGGTTGTAGGTGGATTTTGAAACCCTAATCTCTGCGATGTAATGGTGTTGGTTGATGATGAGTTTGGTTCAAGTGGTGGTGGAGGCAGAGGTGGTTTCAATGGGTTGTGGTTTTAGTCTCTCCTCTTTCTTTCTTTCTCTTTCTCTCTGTGTTGGTGGTGTTGGGTAATAGATGCATTATTGTGATAGAGTTCACGACAGTGGTGGTGGGTTTGGCTAAGTTTGGAAGTTTTGGTGAGTTTAGGTGATGGAACCGGTGGTGATGGGTTGTAGGAGTAAGAATTTATGTAATTAGATAAATAATAAATAAAAATAAAATTAATATGGGATAATTGGATAGATAATTATTAAGATTTAAAAAAAATTGATTAATTTTTAAATTGTACTAATAATTCCAAATATTATTTAATAAACAAAAAAAATTTAAAATTAACTTCTTAATGTAACAGATTTGGAAATTAAACGTTTCCGTGTTAAATTTTAATTTATAGATGAAATATATAGATTAAAAAAAATAAATGCGAGGTTGGGTAAATTTGTAGGGTAAGAAAAACATTTATTTGAATTCTTAAACTTAATTTTGGAGGGTATTTTTGGTATTCTGAGAATTATTGTTGATGACATCAACTTTGATTGTGAATAATTCTAACGTATGTTAGTTAGATAGCGTATGGTTGTTACAAGTATTAAATGTCAAGGGAGTTTGGTGTTATTTATAAAATGTGAGGGGATATCCGTATAATAAAATCAAATGTCAAGGGTTGTAATCACTGTATTACCAAACATATGTGAACTTATAAAATTTTGATGAAATCACAATTAAATCAAATATTAGTATTTATTATATCCAAACTCATTAAATGTAATAAAAATTATATAAATTTAAATTATTAATTAAAATTAAAATTTCATCAACGATGTAGTTACACACACCACCTTTTTGCACCACCTCAATATGAACCATTAGATTAACAAGTCTTGTTGAATTCATTGAATATTTAAAAATTGAAATCATCCTACATAGACATTGTGATGCATGTATCATTATTGAAAATTTATATCTAATTTAAATAGGATTTGGACCCCAATTGCTTGTCATGCCTATATCTATGAGTAAATATTTAATGTAATTGTGATATCATGTTATTATTATTACATGGTATCACTAATCAATAATAAAACACGAAATAGACAAGGTAAACTGAGTAGTTATTAGCTTATATGGACGGATAGTTATTGATTTATATATGATCCATTTCTTTACTTGTTTACAAATTAATCGGTTATATCATATAACAATGTTAACGTATTGTATTGAATATTTTCCCTATACATAGACCCTCAACCTTCACACAACTCAATAATAACATGATATTATTATTATTTAAACTTAATAATATCATGTTATTTTTATTATATGATATTATTAACTAATAATAAAATACGAAATAGACAAGATGAATTGAATAGTTATTAGCTTATATGGACGGATAGTTATTGATTTATATGGGATCCATTTATTTAATTACTTGTTTACAAATTAATCGGTTATATCATATAACAATGCTAACGTAGGATCACCGTTGTATTGAATATTTTTTCTATATATAGACCCTCAACCTTCACACAACTCAGATCACAGCACCACTTACCAGTTACCATCCTCTACCTGCCCAAACACAAAGCAAAGCTTTAGTACAACAAGCTTCTTGTACTTCTTCTCAGTTGGGTATTTACATCAACCATGGCCATGCAGTCCTTCCTTGCAAGCTCAATGACCCTTGTCTCAGGTAGCACTAGGGTTTCCCAGTTTGCTCCTTCCATCTATGTACCGAGCTTGCAGAGGAATGCCAACTTCCAAGTCCGTTCCATGGCTAAGGTAGGTCTCCAAACTATCTGACTTGCAGATCACTGATGTGATAAAGTTTAAAATTTCGTTTCGGTTCATTATTTTGATCACCTAAAAATATTGAAAACAAAAACGTTGAAGGTAGCTTTTCACTGTTACCTCTTTCGTGGGAAAACAAAACCCTAATCGTCTGTGTTTTTGCTTAGCAGAAAGATGAAAAGGAAGAATCAACTCCTGTTACATCAAAGGTGATGACAACGTCATGAGGAATAGACACAAGTCATTTTGTTTGGTGTATATCTATTAATATATTCATAATTTGAGGGAGTTGTGTGTATTTTTTGGAATATTACTAAGAACGGTTAAAATTTGGTTTCGAATCTTATTCAATTTGTAATTAATCCTATTTAGCTGCTAATGATTTCTAGTTTTTATGGAGCCTTCAAAATTTACCCTAATCTATTAATATAATATAATAATATGAATTTATTATAACTGTTAAATTAACACAAAATTTTAATATTTGAATGGAGTCACAGTCAATCTAATGACTATAATAAATTAGATACCATTAACATTACTCTTATTTTATATCAACATCATTGTCTAAGGTGTTGCAATTGATTACAGGTCAGCACAAAATTTTCCGATGTGTTAGCATTCAGTGGTCCGGCACCAGAGAGGATCAACGGCAGATTGGCGATGATCGGCTTTGTCGCCGCGATCGGGGTAGAATTGGCCAGTGGTCAGGATGTGTTCACCCAGTTATCGGACGGTGGGATACCATGGTTCCTTGGCACCAGCATTGTGCTGTCACTGGCATCTTTGATCCCTCTGTTTAAAGGAGTCACCGTGCAATCTAAATCAGAGGGGGTAATGACCTCAGATGCAGAGCTGTGGAATGGGAGATTTGCTATGTTGGGTTTGGTTTCTTTGGTTTTTACCGAGTATTTGAAGGGTGGTGCCCTTGTGTAAGGACCTAAAATAGTAGGTGTTCATTTAGTAAATGTATGGGAATGCTCTTATGTTTTCATCCTTATGAACATTTGTCAAATGAAATAGAATCATATTTCTTGAAAGAATGCTCTTCTTTATTTTCATGCACTGCTTCAAAGGTTGGGTTTTTGGAATTGTTTGGCGGAAAAAATTTTGTGCGGGTTTAACACGTCATGTGACAATATTAAATGGTGTGCACAGCTAATGAAAAGTTGTCACAAAAATAGTTTGCACGTGTAGAATGTTTATTCTATTCATCCCCCCCCCCCAAAGCAATTTTGTTGATGTTAAACTGAAAGTTCATCTTATGAAAAGCCTCTTTATTAGTAAGACGGTCTAATAAAATGGAGTCTTTTTACCTCCTTTGTCACTTAAAAGGTAAGAATAAGCATACCCACTATGGATGTAATACTACCAGTTTTTTCTGACTGTAAAATATGAACCAAAAACCCTTGGTATTGTTATTATGCAGATACACTCCAAGAATTAACTCATCAATAAAACTTTGATGAGGCATCAAATTTTTTTTAAGAACACAAATTTTACTTTTTTTTTTTTAGTGACGAGGAATTTGATTTTTTATGAGTGGGCAAATTTTTGATGCACGCATACGTTTCAAGACAAATCCAACAATAGAGGTATTGAGGTTGAGAAAAAATTGGTTATAATATAACACTGATATCACATTATTATTATAAGTAACATGTACTTCAATAATTATCCCATACAAATAAATGGTCTTCAAAGCCTCTACCTTGTAATGGCATAACAGTATAGTGGCCTGCTTATCCCATTAGTTTCTTTTTGGGGCCATTTTTTTTATTCCATCGTCCATGTTATTAAAACCAAATTTATCGGGTAAAAAAAATATTGTACAATTCGGGTCAAACATAAATCTGAATGGATTTTCCCATTTCTAAATTAATTTTTCAAACTCGATATATCGGGGATGATTTTAGCTAATCTAATGTCTATATCCCCCATTTTCCCACCAAACAAATATGCCCTTAAGGGAATTAGTATCAATCCATGGAAAAGTGAAAGGGTTACCACTATTGAGGACTTCCCTCCTAATCTAGATAGGTCATTTGAGGGTTCACCGTAGTTTATTGTTGTGCTTACACATTAGACTACTCTTTTTCGAATGCTCTGTGGCAATGTTATTAGAATCGGACTGGTCATTGAACCGGTAAGGGGACCGGGTCAATAGTTCACTGGTTTAACCGTTGGGTCAATTGATCGGACCGGTCATATAATAAAAAATATATATAAATATTATAAAATCTAATAATTTAGCTACAATGCATATAATTTACAATAAATTAATAATAAAGACATATGGCAACATCATATTTTTGCCTTTAAAATTGATGAATAAATGTTTAATCAACTGGCATTGATCAGCTGGCATACACTGAGAGAGAGAGAGAACCATGGGAAATTTGAATTCTTTCCCTTCCAAATCATCACTGAAAGTGCCTTATTTTCACTTGTAATGATTGGAAACTGTAAGCGAGGTAGCTTCACATGACCCAGAATGAAGGTGTTTCTGCATCTCTAGTACTACCGAGTATGTTTATGCTCCCTCCACCCCCTCCCAAACCAACTCACCCCCCCCCCCCCCCCCCAAAGCACATACTTGAAGCATCAAAATGAACCTTTTGGATAGTCAGAATATGATCTTGAAACCTACTGTGTTGAAAGCCACTCGAGCTGGTCGCTTGAAGGAAGAAGGTGGAATGAAATTAAAGATTTAGGGAAAATTGCCAAAAAAAGAGGATTTTTTTTAAAAAAAAAATATTATTTGAAATCCAACCGGCTGATTTTAAAAATCGCCCGGTTTGATAAAAAATCGGCCGATTTAGCGGTTTTCTTCTGGTTCGATTGCTTATACGGTTCAAATCCAGAACCAGACCGGCTTAGGTCCCGGTTCACAGTTGGACCGGTCCGGTCCGGTTCTGATAACACTGCTCTGTGGGACCACCTATCATTAATTTTCGGACGGAGGGGTTTATTGCACAAAAATGACAAGAGGCATGCTCCTGAATAGGGAAGCCCAACAAATGTCATATGCAAAGCCCCACACCTCATTAAAGATCATATTGACATACTTTCACAAAAAAGAAAGAGCAGATCTCATTGAAGACGAGAGTGAGGTATAACAAGGTCATTTTTGTACATACGTGAACGTTACCGCTCATATAGCTCCCAGCTAGCAAGCACTTAGAACACCATTTTCTAATTGCTTAGCCAGCCAGCAAGCACGTTGTGGGTTTGAGTTCATAAACAATTAAACACTCACTTCGCCAAAGAAGCGATAAATACAATTATTGTATTTATATCTGTTATAAATAGAAGTTTTATGCATTAACTATGACTTTCTACTTTAAACGTAAACATTGAACAGCATAAGAGTGAGACATGAAACGGAATAGTTTTTTATTTTGTTTTATCGAGGTTCAGTTGATAAGTAGAAGAACTTGTTACACCCGCCAAATTAATGAATTGACATTAACCTACTAAATATGATAGAAACCCATTAATTACAAAACAAATTCAAAAATAATAAAAAAATAGTCATATAATATGATAAATAAATTAAATATAAATCAAACTTTAACACAATATAAATACGAAACGAATTCGACACTGCAATACTAATTAAACCAATCTCAAATGGTAATATGAACGAACTATAAATGCAGACGTTCTGAATTCGAATCTTGACAATTTTTTAGGGTCAAGCCGTAAGAAATTTATCCCCTATGAATACTTTAGTTCAAACTTGGATGATCTGCTTAACCGGACAGGTAAATAGATTAGTCGAAATGCGTGTAAATTTATTTGAACATTCTTGACCGTTGAAAAAAAAATACTAATTAAACCGTCCTCATTTGGTCACGTGGAGAGACAATGGACATGCAAATGTTGGATTGTAATGGTGAAAAAGTTGGCATTTTTATGAGATTGTGACTAGAAAGTTCTAGAAAAGTCCCAATCTACATTGAACAATACCGACTTCGATACCGTACTATCAATTACTATTTTTTTGGTAAAATTACAAGTCAAAGGGAAGAAGTTACAATTGCTCAAGAGAAGTCTATGATCGATCAAGATCCATGATCGATTATAGACACACATGATCGATCATGGATTTCTCCTGAACAGTTATAACTTCTCATTTTTGAGTTGTAACTTGACCTTTAAAAGTTATAACTTATACCTCAAAAAAATTATAATTTAACCTTCATTTATTATAATTTTTGATACGATACCATAGACTTTCCCTAAACAATACCGGCCACATAATCATCACTGGGTTGACGATGGGCCACGGCTCTCACTCCAAGTTGGTACTTTGTGGGGCGTAATTAGAAAACGTGGACCTCAAAATATCCATCACTTTGTCTACATTCCGTGCACGCATGCATTCAACATAGCTCAAAAAGTTTCTTGGCTCTATTGTAGAGAAGTTCCCTGTTAGAGCATCTCCGACATATGCTTCAAGCAAAATAGCTAAAATTTAGTTAATCAAAGCCAAAAATTATGTTCCAACAGATTATGTTTACATACTGTAAAATAGATTTTTGCTACAGTGATACTCTAAATACAGAGTATCACTGTAACAACTTATAAAGATAATTTATATTATTTTCTCTCTCTTTCTCCCTTTCACTATTCCCAAAAAAAATAATACAAAAGGAATGAGAAATAATATTTAAAAGGAGTAGTTAAAAATATAGAAAATCTGTTGGAGTGTGTATTTAAAAAGTGAGTAGCTAAAATAGAAAATGTTATTTTTTGAGTAAGTAAAATGCATTTTGTTGTTGAAGATGCTCTTAGATGGAGTGTAATTTGGACGGGTTGAGAGCATTAATACTAGTTTAATTGTACATATAAAATTTTTAATTTTTAATTTTAATTTTAATCTTAACTCGATTTCAACTTAAGATATTCAATCTGACCATTATCCGAGTTAATTTTGGACAAGTTCGGATTAAAATTGGGTTACTTAATTTGGGTTATGTAAATTTCTTTCACTATTTATAATCTCAATTTGGACCCAATTTTACATTTTTTATTTATCCTACATCAGTTGTGTAATTTTTTTTCACCATTTATAGTACTTATAAATCATATTTTACTCTCTTTAAATAATAATAATTACAAATATGTATTTATATTTTATTTTTATATTATTTTTATAAATGTAATATATGAATTCGTGTTGAACTTAGGTTAGATTCAAGTTGAACCCAATTTCATAAATTCAGATTGGGTTTAAGTTAAACTTGTGAACTTGAGCTATGGACCAGAGCCTTACCCGAATTTAATTCGGGTTGATACTTTTCAACCTTAATCCTATCATTAATCCTAAAAATCTCAACCTTAACACTATTTTTTTTGGATTGACCCACTCAAGTTGCATCCCTATGTTTCTTTTGGTACGATGGAAAAATGAAATAATAGAATGTTGGAAGGATGAAAAGTTAGAGAGATAGATAAAACATTATGTTTGGTAAAGAAAGAAAATAGGAAGGATGGAAAAGTGGATAAATTAACTTTCCTTCCAACTCACTAAAATCAATCCCTCCAAAATTGGGAGGAAAAGTGGATAGAAAATTAATTATATATGTTATTTGTTTATATATATTTTGATATATACATATATCACATTTATTAATTACTTATTATGTATATGTTAATTTCATATATAGATATAATGGTAAAATATATATTTATATTTTTTCTAATAAAAAATAAAAATAAATATTTTTTTCCATCTTATCAAATATAAAAAAAAATCAATCATTCTTAATTTTCATAACTCTTACCAAACACAAAGGAGGGAAAGAAGGATTCCTCTATTGAAGGATGAAAAGTGTATCACCCTCATTTTTCACCCTTCCATTTTTTCATCCACCCTACCAAACATACCACTACAATTAGAGGTCCATTTTGGTATTGAAAAGTATTTTTTTAGGTATTATATCTTTATTTTTTTATTAATAAAAAACTCGTGTGTATAATTTTTATTTATTTATTATTTTTTCAATCATTGATCAAAACTTATCCAATGCAAATCAATTTGAAAGTTTTGATCTCATCACTCCATAAAAATTTCATTTTTTGAGTTTTATTCCAAATGTATTAACTATTAAGTGGATTAGTGCACGTTACTTATGTCATTTTGATATATGCGAAAAAATCTATTTTTATAATTTAAAGCTTTTAACATATAAATTGAAACTACTATATTGTTGCGCTACCTTCGTAACAAGAAAAATTATTAGGGTAAATTATACTGACACTTCCTGACATTTTGTTTTATTACACGGACACCCCTTCACGTTTTTAAAATTACACTGAGACCCCACAAAATGAACACCGTTAACGGCACAAACAAATAAGACCATTTTACCCTCACATTAACTACTCATCTAGACGCAAGATTCAAGACCCAAGACCCTTTCCTCCCTTCCCCTAAAAGTTGATCCCACACACACACACTCTCTCTCTCTCAAGATGCATCAGACTCCCCTAACAACCAGCCCCAACACCCAACGACACGACCACAACACCCCCACTAACCCCTCTCTCCCGCCTATTTTCACCAGCATCCACCACCGCCGAGAATTTAATCAACACCTCCACCGGCCAACATCCCACCGGAGACAAACAGATCCATCAACACTATCGCCACCCATAAGATTTGATCTCCGATTGGCGCACGGACGGATCTTTACCTAGGGTTTGTGATCTCCATCTCTCTCTCTCTCTCCCCCCAGCTCTCTGTGATCTGTACTTTTGTATAGGTTTATCTCTCCCTCTCTCTCTCTCTCCCTCAATTTTACGATGAGTAGAGGTGGTGGTTGCAGGTGGCTTTTAGTGTTGAAGAGGCAGTGTGAAGGTAGTGGTTGCAGGTGGATTTTGAAACCCTAACATCTGCGATGTAGTGGTGTTGGTTGATGATGAGTTTGGTTCAAGTGGTGATTTTAGTGGTGGTGGAGGCAAAGGTGGTTTCAATGGGTTGTGGTTTTAGTCTCTCTCTCTTTCTCTCTCTCTCTCTCTCTCTCTCTCTCTCTCTCTCTCTCTCTCTCTCTCTGTGTGCTAGTGGTGTTGGGTAATCGATGCACTCTTGCGATAGGGTTCACGACAGTAGTGGTGGTGGTGGGTCTGGCTGGGTTTGGAAGTTTTTGTGGGTTTAGGTGATGGAACTGGTGGTGATGGGTGGCAAGAGTAAGAATTTATGTAATTAGATAAATAAAAATAAAAATAAAATTAATATGGGATAATTGGATAGGTAATTATTAAGATTTAAAAAAAATGATTAATTTTTAAACTGTACTAATAATCCCAAATATTATTTAATAAACAAAAAAAATTTAAAATTAACTTATTAATGTAATAGATTAGGAAATTAAACATTTCAGTGTTAAATTTTAATTTATATATGAAATATATAGATTAAAAAAAATAAATGAGAGGTTGGGTAAATTTGTAGGGTAAAAAAACGTTTATTTGAATTCTTAAACTTAATTTTGGAGGGCATTTTTAGTATTCTGAAAATTATTGTTGATGACATCAACTTTGATTGTGAATAATTCTAACGTCTGTTAGTTAGATAGGGTATGGTTGTTACAAGTATTAAATGTCAAGTGAGTTTGGTGTTATTTTTAAAATATGAGGGGGTGTCCGTATAATAAAATCAAATGTCAGGAGGTGTAATCACTGTATTACCAAACATATGTGAACTTATAAAATTTAGATGAAATCACAATTAAATCAAATATTAGTATTTATTATATCCAAACTCATTAAATGTAATAAAAATTACATAATTTAAATTATTAATTAAAAATTAAAATTTTATCAACAATGTAGTTACACACACAACTTTTTTACACCACCTCAATATGAACAATTAGACCAGCAAGTCCTGTTGAATGCATTGAATATTTAAAAATTAAACTCATCCTACATCAAGTGATGTAGACATTGTAATGCACGTATCATTATTGAAAATTTATATCTAATTTAAATCGGATTTGGACCCAATTGCTTGTCATGCCTATATCTATATGAGTAAATATTTAATCTAATTATGATATCATGTTATTATTATTAAATGATATTATAAACTAATAATAAAATACAAAATAGACAATGCTAAAGTAGTATCACCGTTGTATGGGATCCATTTCTTTTCTTGTTTACAAATTAATCGGTTATATCATATAACAATGCTAACGTAGTATCACCGTTGTATTGAATATTTTTTCTATATATAGACCCTCAACCTTCACACAACTCAGATCACAGCACCACTTACCAGTTAACATCCTCTACCTGCCCAAGCACAAAGCAAAGCTTTAGTACAACAAGCTTCTTGTACTTCTTCTCAGTTGGGTATTTACATTAACCATGGCCATGCAGTCCTTCCTTGCAAGCTCAATGACCCTTGTCTCAGGTAGCACTAGGGTTTCCCAGTTTGCTCCTTCCATCTATGTACCGAGCTTGCAGAGGAATGCCAACTTCCGAGTCCGTTCCATGGCTAAGGTAGGTCTCCAAACTATCTGACTTGCAGATCACTGATGTGATAAAGTTTAAAATTTCGTTTCGGTTCATTATTTTGATCACCTAAAAATATTGAAAACAAAAACGTTGAAGGTAGCTTTTCACTGTTACCTCTTTCGTAGGAAAACAAAACCCTAATCGTCTGTGTTTTTGCTTAGCAGGAAGATGAAAAGGAAGAATCAACTCCTGTTACATCAAAGGTGATGACAACGTCATGAGGAATAGACACAAGTCATTTTGTTTGGTGTATATCTATTAATATATTCATAATTTGAGGGAGTTGTGTGTATTTTTTGGAATATTACTAAGAACGGTTAAAATTTGGGTTCGAATCCTATTTAGTTGCTAATGATTTCTAGTTTTTAGAAACGAATTTTAAAAAATTTGTGATTTGATCTTAAAGAAGTTGTGATTTATTTCAAACTTTTGGATTGATCCCTAAGTCGACTTTACAAAATAGAAATTTGGCTTTCTTTTGTGATTAGAAGTGATCATTGTATTTTTTAATTTTTTTTTTTTTTTTTTTTTGGTTTAACGGTCGGGGGTGTCCGGACTAACTTACGCTTACATAGACTAATCCTCTTCCCAGTCTGATTAGAGGTAGGTCATCTACGCTGGAATTAGGGAATTCTTGAAGAATAAATCCTTTATAATTTAGTCTCAAGGAAATGCTAAAATTTGAACTCATGACTGAATTTACAGCTCGTTTCTGTGACTTGAGTTAACCTCAAATTTCACAAATATACTTTTGTTTCAGTTTTATTCCTGACGGATTGTCTACCATTAATCAGTGGGAGATTTTTTTGTATATAATAGAGTTACAATGGGTGACACCCTTAGATGCATGTTGTGATTGGTTAAATTTGAATGGAGTCACGGTCAATCTAATGACTATAATAAATTAGATACTAATAACATTACTCTTATTTTATATCAACATCATTGTCTAAGGTGTTGTAATTGATTACAGATCAGCACAAAATTTTTCGATGTGTTAGCATTCAGTGGTCCGGCACCAGAGAGGATCAACGGCAGATTGGCGATGATCGGCTTTGTCACCGCGATCGGGGTAGAATTGGCCAATGGTCAGGATGTGTTCACCCAGTTATCGGACGGTGGAATACCATGGTTCCTTGGCACCAGCATTGTGCTGTCACTGGCATCTTTGATCCCTCTGTTTAAAGGAGTCACCGTGCAATCTAAATCAGAGGGGGTAATGACCTCAGATGCAGAGCTGTTGAATGGGAGATTTGCTATGTTGGGTTTGGTTGCTTTGGTTTTTACCGAGTATTTGAAGGGTGGTGCCCTTGTGTAAGGGCTTAAAATATTGGGGGTCATATGTTAAATGTATGGTAATGCTCTTATATGTTTTCATCCTTAAATGGAGATTTGTCAAATGAGATAAGATTATATTTCTAAAAATAATGCTCCTCTTTTTCCTGCATTCTTCTAAACATATATATATATATATATATATATATATATATATATATATATATGCCTTTTAAATTTATCTTCTGGATGGATTTGAATCTGCCAATATCCACTTTTAAGATCAAATTTTGAGAATATTATAGACTTACTGAATCTTTTAATTAAATCCTGTTTATTTGGAATTGGGTACCTGACCCATTCCAAAACAGCATTTAATGGTTTATAATTGATTACTAACCTTGGAACACCTCTTTCTAATTCTGCATTTTTGATGACATAGAAAGCTGGGCATGACCAAGGAGATTTGCTATTTCGGATGATACCGTTCTTGAGTAATTCAGAAATCTCTTTCTTGCAGATTTCCATTGTCTCATGGTTCATCTGAATAGGTCTAGATTTAGTGGGGATATCTGGCTCACTAAAACCTTTAATGTATGGAAGTCTTACCATGTGCTTCTTTCTATGCCAGAAAGCTGTAGGAAGGGTAGAACAAACTTCTGCTTCCAGTTTTTCTTTAAACCTTTGAATCTTTTGTATTAAGATTGGGTTGGTTAATTGTTCATTAATTCTGAGGTGATTAATTTCTTCTTGAAAAAATTTTACTTGATTAATTTTCCTGTTAATCACATTAAGGGACTTAGAGATTGAATAATCTTTTAGCTGCCTTAATTGTTTTTCTTCAGGTTTAGTAACAAATTTAAAAATTACAGTTTGACCAAAAGGTTTGGTTGTTAATCCATCTGTACCTGTTGTAAATGGATACAATAAGTATACAAATGGTAAACCAAGAATGACTAAGTTAGTCATGTATTTCACAAGTATGAATGACGTTTTAAAACATACATCATCTTGACAAACATGCACCTTTGGTAATTTGTATTTAACCTTCATTCTACTTCCATTGGCAGAACTAATTCTTTCCAATGTTTTTTCATAGAATTTAGTTGGAATTATCCCTTCTTGGATACAGTTTACGTCTGCACCAGTATCAATAAGGGCAATGGTATTAAGAAAAAAATCATCAGAAATAACGATTTTAACTTCGACATACCATTTTTGGACAGTAAGATGATTAATTAGATTAATCCTTTTATCATCAGTTTGTGAGCATCCATCGTGAAATGGCAAGTTTGTTAAACCATAATTTTCCACAGAAGAGGGGGAGGTTACGGGTATCCCCTGAGAACATGTTCTGTCTTGACTAAATGGATTAACTAAATTTTCAGATTCAGATTATTCTTCAGGATCTGAGTCCTTTGATTTATCTAAATCATTTCCTATTTGTAAAAGACTTAAAGCTTCTGCAAATTTCTTGTCTTGAGCTTTAAATCTTTTATTTCAACTTTTAATTTGTTAACTTCACTTTGGAGATCTTGTAAGGTGACTTCTTTCTTATTTTCCTTACTAAATCTTTTCATAGTTTTGTTAAGACTAATAAGTTGTTTTTCAGGAACAAGTTGTTTATTATCTTTTTTAACAAACAAATTCCTAAGTTGTTTAACATATTTGTCCTTAAGATCTGGATCTTCTATTTTGGAGATTAGATCAATTAGGATATGTTCTTCGGATTGTTTAGTAATAACCCTAACCTTTTTGGGGCATCTGCAACCTAATTTAATGTTAGATTCACTAGGGTTATCAGAGGCTGAATGATATTCTGAAGAATCTTCATGGCTTTCTGAGCTATCTGATTCTTCTTTATCTGAAACAGGATTATTTAGCCTAAAGATTTTAAGAATTTCTTCTTCGTCTTCTGGGGCTAAGTTTAACCTTTTAATTTACTTGAAGATGGTTTGATTTCATCAATTTTTGTTTCAATTTTGTCCAACTGTCTTCCTATAGTGATTAGGCTTTGGTTGGTAAAATTAGCTTGTTCAACTATCTTCTTTTCTGATTCACTAATGGGAATCTTGAAATGAGAGGCTGTAACATCTTTATTCATATACTTAACTGTAAAAGTCTCTATAGGAGGATGACTAGAGGAAACAGTGGCATTCTCTGTTTTCCAATTATGCTTAGTTACTACTTTTACTTCTTTGTGGAAGTTATCAAGGTAGTCAGCTAAGGCAATCTCAGATTCTAGTTTATACATTAATTTAACCCATTGTTTTTTAATTTCTTCCTGTTTTTTACTAGTTAAACGTTCAAATCCTTGCCTAAGGGGCTTGTTTTCCTCAGATTTGAAATTTTTCATTAACTTGTAAATATCAGGCATGAAGAATTCTTTTTCTTTAGTGATAGTACATAAGTGATGACTAATTTGGGCATCTCTTAGGTTACCATCAAAATCACTAACAGAGGGAGAAAAAGGTGGAACTAATCCTTCTTTTTCTGCTTCTTTGAATTCATTGAATCTAGATTCTAATGGCACACTAGCTAGTGTGTAGTATGGTCTACTAATGGAGGCTGAGTTATCAATTCCTTTTAACTTAAGTCTCCTGTCAAGCTCTTGAGCTATGTCCCTATCTCTTTGGGAGATACTAGAACAAGAATCAGATTTTCTTCCTTCATTAATCCTAATTGGTTTGTTAAACAAACTAGGAGGAATAGATGACAGGCTAGATCTATGGGATCTTGCACCATCAAAAGATATTCTTACTGAACCGTCAGTAAGCTGTTGGACATGTTCGACATTAGTGGTCTGAACTTTAGTATCTTTATTATAATTTTCATTTTCAACTATCCAACTATCTGGTAAAGTGACATCTTTCCATAAAAGTCTTTTAGGGACTTGCATGTTGGATTCACTAGTACTAACTTGCATTAATAGAGTACTTTCCCTAGGACTTTTACTTAATGCATGCACATTTAGATTAGTGGTAATGCATTTGTAATAGATCCTATAGATGAGTACTATGGATTGAGTTCCAACTTCAAGATATATAATATCACCATTAAGTTTTACACCTAAAGTAAGGGCTTTGGGTGTTTTCTCACAGGATAGACTTAATGTGAAGTCTGGGAAACAATTAAAATACACAGGACCTTGATGGAGGCCTGCTTCCATTATCCCTAAAATACTAGGTTTATAAACTGTAAACTTACCATCTCTTAAGGTTAATAGAACTGAAGTATTAGTTCCCATTGTTACTAATGGTTTAATGGCAATTTGTACTAGACCTAAATGGATAAATTTAAATCATTTAGACCTATGTCTTTTTAAAGCTTCCTTACTGAGGAGCTGGCAAATTTCTTCCTCATTCCTGAGAGGATGAACTTGTTCAATTGTGTTGACTTGTAATGCAGCATTAAAGGTTGTAGGTAGCCAACTGGTTTTGTAAATTTCCCTATGGGGGACTTTTGGAATGTTCCAATCACTCCAACTTACTTTGGATTCATTATACTCATGTTCTTCTTCATTTACTATATTCGGTATAGTACTAGATGAAGATCTAGATTAGCTAGCTCTAGAGTTAGATCTGAATAATCTACTCATGTTTAAATCAAATTATTTTCAACTTTATAAATTACAAATAAGTTTTAACCATCTAATACATACCCTTAATCAATTATCCTCACTTTCTTGCCTAAAATCCCTTAGACTGCCACACTTGGACTTACAAACGGGATAACGAGAGGCTTACAGACTCTTGGATACATAGAAACGGGTGATCAGCAGGCTGGACTTATAAGTGATTTATAAGAATTGAAGCAAAAGAGATTTAAAACAAGTAAGACTATGCAGATTTAACACAGGAGATAACTTACTAGGCTATCTAGACTGTAAAGAATAAATTAACGAAGAAGGAGGAGATCCAGAATACAAAATATTTAGGAGGAGTGGGAGGACTATCCAGGCCGTCAAATGGCTCTGATACCAATTTTAAAGAGCATATAGAATATTCTGCGGAAGGAATAGCAAATTCACAAGGAATTTTATAAACAGTTATAGCCATAAGAGAATCACAAGCTGTAGATATAAATGGAGAAAATAATTTTCTTTACTGAAGAAAATCTTTCAACACAAATTACAAATCTAAAAATAAAGATAAATACTTACAACACTAGCACTAGTGGGCTAGTGGAAGTAAGCTGAGTAAAAACTCTTAATGCTCTTCATTTGCATCATTATGAAGGCAGAGATACAAATATGAGAGAGGGTAGGAGAGTGTTTACAGGGCTTGTAGTAGTCTAATGAGACCTCAGGGCTTGTAGTAGTCTAATGAGACCCTCCTACAAATGAAATGGGGAAGGCCTTATATAGGGGTAAGGACTTCAGAGGGAGTCGTTGTAATGATTTCCCTTTTGCTTTAACTCTGGGTAAAGTCTTTCACCTTCTTCTTTCGGTGGAAAAGGCGGAGTAAATGACTTTTACTCAGGGTGAATATTGACTAAAGGGACTAATGGGTCCTGCTGTTGTCTGGAGAATCTACTTTTGGTGGAAAACAGATTTGAATAATGACTGTCAGCTTCTTTACTAGGGGAAAGAGCCAGACTATTGATTGATGTCTTAACATTATACGTGACAGACAACTTTTCTTCCACTAGAAGGGGAAGTAGTGATTGAAGCTATCACGGGTAAAGAAAAGAATCAAGGAGAAGCCAGATCAGGAGTGAGATCATCATATCCTGCAAAAGGGTCTTGGGCATCTTGGAGGGTATCCGATGCATTAACAGAGCCTTGGGAAGATACGGATGAGTCACTGTCACTGTCAAATCCTTGAAGAAGCTTTAATAACATCTTGGCAGTCTTCTTCTTGGAGGTCTTCTTCTTGCCAGAATCCTTAGATGAGGATTTCTTCTGTCTGCTGGATTCCTTAACAGAGGATTTTTCCAGCTTCAATTGGACTGTGGAAGGACTAGCAGTGTCCTTGACTGGAGTTGCTGGGGGCAAGGTTGCTGGTGCCACTACAGGGGCTGGAACCTTGACTGGGAATTCTTGTTTTACAAGAGTGATAATGTCATTCTGCTGGAACCTGGGCCACCATTTGGCATAGAATTGTCTGACGACATTATATCCAGCAATTTCTCATTTCCACTTGAGTATCCATGGGACTTTGTACCTGCATAAAAATATTAGTAATAAAGGAAACTGACTCTCATGTTTACTAGGACGGTAAATAGATGAGAAGACAGTAATTTGATCTTGAAGATCAACAGGGAAGATTTCAAGAATGGGGCCGTGCATAAACCACCACTATGCGAACCAGACAGGAATCTGGCTCTTGAAATCTTTATGGAAATTAAGGAACCATGAATGGGAGTAATCCTCATTCTGGTGGAGTAGGATTTTGAACCATGATTCTTTATAATCATAGTAATTGAATTGTCTGTTGTGGTATGGTAGATCTCAGAGCAAAGAAGGGTGAGATCCCCATTCACTGACAGAAATAATCTTTAAGATAATCAGGAATGATAGATAACCTTGTTTGGGTTAAACTTATCATTAATTGGTTTAACAAAGATAGACCTGGTGAAGAATAGGATATCCTGATAGAAACTATGGGTCTTTTCAGGATCTGTTGGAATAAAGGTTCATCCTGGTTCAATATAGGCTTTGACTAGATCAATTGGATCAGTCAAATGAACATAAGGTGGTTCAATGGCAAATACATTCTGTGTATAAGCCTTGATGTAATCAACAATTGGGCCTTTATGGGCTGACTGTGATTGGTGAGGAATATATGGGTTAACAACCTAGCTAATGGGCCTAATGGGTGGTTGTTGGGCCATTTGTTTGAAGGTGAGTGGGATGACAGTAGTAGTCGGCAGGGCTACTGGCCTGGTGACTAATGAAGAAGTGGATTGGGCTACTGCCCTCACTGGATTGGGGTTTCCCAAAGAGTGGAAACGATTGGATAAAGGAATTGCGGCTGTTTGGGCTGGCAATTGGCTTGGGCTAGGCAAGGCTAATAATTTTTGTTTTTCAGTATCCCTCCCGGGTTTGGAAGAGGAACTGGGGTTATTTTTGTTCCTGTCCGCCATGAGGTTCCTGCAGAAATTCACGAGTTAGGAAATCAGGAATACAGTGGAGAAACCTCTAATTAATCTACCTGAAGATAGGAAAAATTTAGGATTAAAAGATAAACAAATTGTTCAACAGATTGATGCACTGTTAAAAAAGACAGAAATTACTAGTTCGTCTCAAGTAACAGTTATCAACCAAACTTCTGATGATTCAGAATATAGTAGCACAGAAAGCTCCTCTAGTTCTGATAATGAAATTGAAGAATTGGAAAAACAGTTTGCTGATCACAATATCAACCAGTTGAGTTCAAACAAACCTATTTCCAAAGTTAATAAATTAGTGACGGTCCCTACTAGTTCCACTAAGAATTGGTATTCAAGACCTACACCACCTGATCTTCAATTTGAAGAAAAGAATGTTTCTAATCAGTTTTCTGTTCAGTCCAACAAACTCTATGAATGGAACATAGATGGTTTGAGTGAACAAGAAATACTTAATAAAATTAGTCATTTGTCCATGGTAGCAAATAGTTATGTCACCAACCTTGACAGCCCTGAACCTAATATTGTTAACCTTATAACCTCAGAATTCACAGGTGTTCTAAGAAATTGGTGGGACAACTATCTTACCCAAGAACAAAGAGACAGTGTCACATATGCTGTCTTAAGAGATGATGAAGGTATTTCAGTCTTTGATGAAAGGATTGGCATGGCCAGACCTGATGGCATCAATACCCTCATATTCACCATAGTCAAACACTTTGTTAGTACACCTAGTAATATTGCTTCTAGGATCCATGACCAGCTAACCAATCTTAAGTGCCCAACACTTAGTAATTTTAGATGGTACAAAGATGTTTTTGTGTCCCGAGTTATGGTCCGATCAGACTGCCAAAAAGCATTCTGGAAGGAAAAATTTGTTAATGGCTTACCAAATCTCTTTGCCCATAAGGTAAGAGAAGCACTTAGCAAAGACACTGGAATAATTGAATATGATTCGTTGGCTTATGGAGAACTCATTAGCACCATCCAAAATGTAGGAATGAAATGGTGTATTGATATGAGGATTAGTAAGCAACAAAAAAATGAAAAGAAAAAGGCTAAACATGAATTAGGTGATTTCTGTGAACAATATGGTCTTCAGCCTATAGCACCCTCCCAGTCCAGAAAACACAAATCTCATAGGCATTATTCTAAGAGCAAATCTTACCACAGACGTAGTAAGAGATCCTTCACCAAGCCTGAAACTTCTAGCCATCCCACTAGGAAGTCTAGAAAGCCTTATAAGCGTAACACTTAGGACAATCAGGACTAATGTGGTCTGACTTTCCACAGTTAAAACATTTTATATCATCTTGAACAGTTTTTCCTTTCCCTTTTATATATATATATATATTTTTTATTTTTTATTTTTTTTGGGTTCAACTATCAAGAATGTCCACATCAATTTATATGCACCTCGACTACTTTCATCATCTTAGGTCTAAGACATACCATCCACACTGAGATTAAAATATTCATGAAGAATAAATTTCTTATGACTTAACCCCACTGAGTAACCAAAATTCAAACTCAAGACATTTAAGTTTACAGCTCGTTATGTTTCTGTTACTACTTGAACTACCATTGAGATTAATGTTAGGCTACATGGAAATAGATCCTCATGAATGGATTACATGGGTCAAACCTGATAATATGACCACGACAGATCCAGATCCGGATTCGGATTCATCTGTAACTTTTTCCTTCAATTTTTTCTTAGAGAGAGAGAGAGAGAGAGCACTTCACATTTTAGAGTAAGCATATCATAAAATTGGATTTGAGGCAGCTCTCTTATTCATTACATTGGAGATACCTCAAACCCAACTAATAGCAAAAGCCCCTCAACACTCTTTCAGACATATAAACAGAAAAGAATTATAAGAATAAATTTATGCTCTTCATCTGTGAATATATACATAAACAGGAGTGACTGTCTTTTAGTGGGGTTATCTTCCATTCATACCAATGCCTCTACCTGAGTTCCATGCCCATTCAACCCAGTCATCTCACCTTCTTGTCGCTGCTCGGCCTCGCTTCCTGTATAATTATCCTGTTCCCACACAATTAACAACCAGGTCAAGTTATATAAAGGTCAGATCTATGGGCACAGAATGGTCTTTGTTAAATAGAGCACAGTGAATATAGTTTTAAAAACAACACAATAGCTTATTATATAGAGGTTAAATTGTCAAATAGTGGTTAAATCATCTCCCTTTCTCGCACTATGCTCATCAAAGTCTTTTTCAAAAGGAACTCTATCTATTAGTCACCTCCCCAGAAACTAAGAAACTCAATCTACACTCTCTGGCCTAAAAGAAATCTGGTGTTAACAAGAATGTGTAAACATATACCCCTAGTCAATTCTAAACAACTAGACGAAAGTGACAAAGTCTAAATAAAATACAATCAATGCAATGAAGTTGTTCATTTTAGGCAGAAACCTTTAGGGTAGGGTGGGTGGGGGGATGAACGAAGATGTTATGTTACTTTAGGTGCCAGTTGGCTTAGATCATAGTCTTTGGGTACACAAAATTAGAGATGCCTTCATCAAGTTTCACGTTAATTATGGAGATGAGCAAGTATACAAATGAAACAATCAGACAACACGGTACCATAAAATATATATAGCGGAAAGTGCAAAACAACATTGGATCAGTTCATAACATATTTGGAGCATTTTATTTTGATCTTTTTCACAATATACACACCCACACCTATCCAAGTAGGGCCCCAAAATGGTTGCATCCATCACCAACACTAAATAAGATGCTTGGATCATATAAAGGGACATAAAATACTTACTTCTACAGGGAGGTCAACTGGGAACAAATTTATGCTTCTGGGATAAAAACTGAAACCACTGCAGAAAAGGCATGTCAGAAGATGAAGTAATCAGCCTGGAGGTAAATACTACAATAAATAAAAAAAATTCAGTAAGTCCCCGAAGTGACTGATTGGACCTGATCAAACATGAAGTTTCTAAACATGCAAAGTACGATAAGTCAGAATGAATGGACATTATACAAATTTATTGGCACAAAATTATAGGTAGCAACAGAATGAAATTCCGGTGACATAGCAGTATATCTTCCCTTTTTATCTTGTTTACAGAAGGGTCAATGTAGACAAAAATTGGGCGTCCATTCTAACTGCCCAAGTGCTTCATTAGAATGCTTACTCCTACAAGCCTGGACACTTCATTTTTGCCAAGATTGTTGGTATCGGATACACCAAAAATGAGTGTCTGGTTATTTTCTTACTATATTTTTTTTGGACATGTTTTGAATACATGATATGACACGCGATCAACACATTTTGAGTTTTTTTTAGAAACTTATCAACAAAGTTTATAAATAAGGAAGCTATTTTTGTAGTATTAAAGAGATATGAGTTATCTGATCAAAAAAAAAAGAGATATGAGTTAAAAGATATAATATAAAAAAAAGTTATAATCACTACATGGACATAGGACCACAGATATAAACATAATTTTGTACACAATTACGAAATTACATACAAAAAAAAAAAAAAAAAATTAAGGTACGAAATTACATACAAATGAGATACACCTTTTATATGAAAGTAATGTGATGAGAAATAAGGTTATGAAACTGGGCCCTTTGAAATTAAATGAAAATTAAGGTTATGAAATGGAACATTTTTTAAAATTAAAATTGTAGTTGTCATTGATTGTTGGACCATGAAGTTTATGGTGAGTGCATCAATTCAATATTTTATTTTTTATTCGATGATTTAGTAATGTAAATTGTTAGAATTATAGAAATGATGAATTCAATGATTATTGTTGATATATATTTATTTCATCATATGATCATACACACACACATAGTATTTAGCATGTCGTCGATGTCCTAATTTTTGAAAAATTTCGTGTCAACATGTCCGTGTTATATCGTGTCTGTGTCCATGTCCGTGTCCGTGCTTCTTAGGTAGAGTCATGGATTCATCTGCGGAGTGAAGTATACCTGCGAGACACAACTAGCTGCCAAACATAAGGAATGAAAAACTCCTCGGGGTGACTCTCTTGTTCGTATGTAAAGCGTAATTGAGTAAACATCTGTCAAAAAAACTCAATTAGAGAATACTTAGAAATGATATCACAAAAAGGTGTATACATCAGATAAGACAGCTAGTACAAACATTTGCTTTATACCTTCATTCCTTCACCTCTCCAAGATCGACAATTAATGATTATGACTTGGAGTACTTTCTCCACAGACCATTCACCATCCATTTTATGGGCATCCATGCGGCTATTGAAAAAATCCAAGACCTACAAATCAAGGACAGTTTAGCAACTGTCAACTAACCTTCCCATTTTATTAAAATTTTGCAAATGTAAAAAAAAAAAAAAAAGGGTTCTAATTGCAAAGACTGCTTCACATCCTCGTACATGCAAGCATGCATCATTTCTTAAAATAAAAGATCAGGTGCTTACATTAAATATGTTCTCAAGCAGCTCAATAAAGCGTGGATGGTCCTTGAAAGGCTGAAATACCTCCTGTCTGTGCATAATTGCATAAACAACCTGTCCCAATGTAGACAATGAAGCATATGTAACACATGGGAAAAAAAAGAATTGTGTATCATATCAGTAGTATATAGTATGTCAAGTATTGTTGTGTGTGTGTCAGGAGAAACTAAAAACTGATACCTCGGGATTCCGCGGCAATGCATAAGTTAGGATTGCATTCAATATTTCTAGAACAATTCTCAGGAAGTCAGTATAAATATACAATTCCGTTGACTGCAACAAATGGAATCTAGCTTAGCAATACAACATTCTAAAGCTCATATTGAAGCCAGATAGTATTGAAAGTGTGCTGGTAATTAGAAAAAGACAGTACTACCATATCTTCTGGAAGGCTGTCACCTTCTCTTAAGTCACCATTGCCTATATGCATCTTGTCGTTTTTCTGCTCTGCTAATTTGTTGTACCTGGATTTTAATTTGCATTGAAACCAAAACATAAGAGACCCAACTGGAAGCCTAAGGAAGTTAATAAGCTATCAAGAATTCAATATAATAGAAATATGGCATGGTAGTAGAACAACAGCCACATGAAGCAAGGGACATACTTGCGTGCGAGCATATCGAAAAGGCTGACCAATCTCTGTGATGAATATGCACTTAGACGGTGGACATGAGGTGCCATGTTCGCCAAGGTTGCAAGACAATTTGTATGTAGATAAACATCCTGTTCCAATTGAGTGTGTTACATATTGGGGATGACTTCGTGAAACTCAGGAATTTTCCAATCACTATTTTCATTTGTTAAAATCTCCACAGGTCTGTTGAAATATTTATCAATATGTAAACTAACTACTTAATGTTTTACATCATAGAAATTATAGTTAACATCAATGACCAAATTGGCGGTCACATCCATAAAGCTATCAATAATACTGCTGTTAACTCATTTATGTGCTAAGAAGTAGGTCTACAAGGTCTTCTGCATGAAGCTCATTCTTCTCTGATTATTGATTAGACCAATTTTGTAATGCAGGCAAGTAGGAGATATTGGCACATTACAAAAGAGACCAGCCTAAGTGGTCATAAAATTAAGAAGGATTTGGTGCATCACAACATATGCAAAGTTTCCATTCATCACTTTCACATTTCTAAATCATGAGATCCTGATATGGAGAAGTATGTTGTTCTCTGTTCCTTGTACTTCTGGTTCATAATTTTTTTTCAAGAAAAAGCAATATCTTCTCTCTTCCAATGGGGTCTGTTAGTGCAAATGTTCTTTTTCGTTCTGATACAGTCCCATTCTTTAATTCATAACAAGTAGAGAACTACAAAATGTCAATACGGATTGGACATTACTTTCAGTTTTAAAGCATTGTCTTCTTCTAATATAAAGGAAAATGACTACCAATCTGGTCCCCGCTAATTGAGGGTGCTAGATGGAGTGAACCAGAGTAAAACCTAACCTTCGGTGTTATTTGCATAAAGCAGTTACCCGTAGATATTTAATCCACAACCACACGGTTGTTTGCCAGCAAATAAATCAATTTTCTAAAACAGTAAAACATTTATTTTAATGATTAATGTGGTCCCAAAGTTCTGCATATGGTTAAGAGATAATTTCAACCCTAGGTTGGTATACAATCTTTTATGAAAGAAAAGATTGAGAATTATGAACTATTAAAGAAATATACAATCTTTTGGTCCGATTTGCAGGACTTCAATTGGAGTTGAGAAAATTTGGAGAAAGTATTGAGAAATTTTCTTTTAGGAAACAAAAGAAAATATACAATAAAGATACACAGATATCTAATAAAATTTCTGTAGGACAAATATCTCTTTGTTTTCTCCCTTTATTTCATGCCTCGTGAATATTTCTTCAGGTAAATATCTCTTTGTTTCTTCCCGACAAAGATACACAGATATCTACTAAACTTTCACCAAATATAGTTTTTTGTATTGGCATCAACAACAATCCTAACAAATGACAATTAGCAAATTGGCAAAATCAGACAACGCGATTTCAAAATGAAACATTCAGATGTGGTCTGTTATATGACTCATATCGTCCATATCACTTTTCAACTTAAGCAAGAAATCTACCACACCAATCTTAGAAAACTCCCAATATATATTTCATTTTTAGATATCACTCCTCAACTGAAGCAAGAAATCTATCGTGTCAATCTTAAAAGGCTCCCAATATATATGTAAACATAGAAATTTATGCTGAAATAGATTCATCAGATCATACCCGCAGCTTAGACAGGTTGTACTTCACAGTCCTTATTAGAATTATGACCATGAGGGAGCCAAGAGATGTATCATGAAGACGGCGCTCCTGGTACCAAGGGACACTAGGCAGCATCTGTTTCAATAAAAACTTAGAAAAAATGATCCTTTGGAGATAAATAAATATATCCGTACAAACACACTCCTTACCAGCTTGTGAATGCTGGCATTGAACGAGGAATCCTGACTTAGTATAAGAAGTATAATCAACACCATATAGATTTGATTGGATGTCCTTCTCGAGACATTGTATAGCGTTTCCAGCATGGGCAACAACTGTTTATATCATTGTAGAAACATGTAGTAAACAAACTGTGTGGGATTGAGTCACATAAGTTCAATCATACAATAAAAGCATATATTTTATTAAGGCAGGGGGGGGGGGGGGGAGGGGGCCTTTTTTCTCTCTTTTCCTGGTAAGAACAAGTGTCATATGGACATATGTACCACTACTACATGTGAAACGACAACAAATGTAACAGCTAACTTCGGTCAAACAGCACACGATACTAATTGAAGTTATAAATGCTCAGAAACCGCAGTCCACGATACATCTTATTGTTAGAATCTAACACACTTTCTGTTCTACTGATCTACAGATATGGTGAGTTTATATTTGAGACATCTTTTGCAAAAGTTATATGATGAAGGACTACGCGTGCTTTATTATCTCTTTATATCACGCAGTTATTTTTTATCTTTTGCAAAAGATATATATGATGATTGACTATACTTGTTCTAGACTTATAGTACGCAATAACCTCAACCCCAACTAACAGAAAAAAAATGTACTTGCTGCTTCATACCAATGTATCTAGATCAGTCCGCACCAAAACATATTCCAGAAAGTCTGAGTTCCCTTGCACCAGTGAGTAAAGCAGAAGGACAGCAGTCTCATCAGCCAAGCACCTAAGGAGACAGAACAAGGTGCATCATACTCTAGAAACCAAAAGGATAAATACAATTTGATGATGGTGGCCTGTACAAAGTATATGTACACTGTACATGTGTGCTTGTGTGCGCGCCCACGCGTTGTGCGAGAGAGAAAGGGGGGGTGGGGGGGAGATAGAGAGTAGCAAGTTTGTGCGTTTTCAGTTTCTGTTGTGGAATATAACTCAGATTAACAAAACAAAATCAAAATCACCTATTAACATCCAGAAGTTTTCATATAGCTACTTTTCATTGTGGTAGTGGAAGGATGAAAAAGAAATGCAGTAAGAGTCAAGAGAAGAATCAATATGTAATACACGTGGCAAAAGTAACATAAGGATCATATAGGCAAGCTCTATCTTGGGTAAACTAAATTAAGAATCTTCTGCAGTAAAATCTTCTTTGTGCTTATGCACATTGTAGAAGTCGATGAGGACCAACTGTTATTAGGGTGGAACCCTATGCTCCAATATCTTGGATGATGAAATTGAATGCAAGCTCTAATAGAGAAAGTGTAAAAAATCCAAACATATGACTAATTTTAATTGTTCAAACAGAGGAAAAATTGGTAGATGTGGCCCAATTTTGAACATCTTACTTTTGTTTATGAGTGCAATTTTCCAGTACCGAGATAGAATAGACACTCACATGCCAAGAGTATCAAAGAGAGAAGCAAAAGGTAGTCTCACAAGTGGGCCATTGTGTGCATTCCCCTCAACATCCACTCGATCAACTGCAAACAAGATAAAAACTCAGTACCAAAAAAATTTGTTGTAGCAATTGAAAGATTACAAGACAGAATCTCACATTCGATATCTCGAGCATTCTCTAAGGCCTTGCAATAAGGGTTTTCAGAAAAAAATGTTTCTTCTTTCAGTGGAGAATCTGAAGTGGGAATGCCCTCAATTCTATCTTTCACTGATTCCACCAAAACGCATTTACGATAATGAACGAGTACAAGTAAAATATTAAGGCTGCTGTCTGCCAAATGACTTGTTGAAGCTTCACCACTTGAATTGGCAAAGAAACTAAATGGCAATAGCACAAAACTTGCTGCAGTTGAAAATGAAAAAAGCAGCTTATATTAGAAAATTACGTCAAAGTTCTCAAAACAAACAGAAGCATTAAACTAAAAAAATACAAATTATGCTTGAAAAAAAATCTGGTATAAAAGCCAGGTGTGATAAGGTGGGGATAGATTTGAAAATAATGGAAATTTAGAAACCCAACAAGAGCATGAGAATGTAGCTGCAAAATAGGGAGCAAAATCAGTATTAATTAGAGCAAAAACCATGTAATTCTAGCTCTCCATTTTGAATAATGAGATCACAAGATAAAGGAAGAATCAAAATTTAACTACTTTGATCAGTCACAAGACTTTTCACCCCATTGAAATGTCTCCATAGAGAGAGTATATATATAAAATAAAAATCATGATTATTATTAAACAAAAAACATAAAAAGTATCTCCATACCGGCTGCAGAACCAACTCTCTGCAGGACACCAGGCTGGTTTCCTTCAGAAAATAGGTTATAAGACGAACTGCTTAATGCAAACCGGAGTTGTGTGATGTAATTAAGTAACAGTTTGCGAACAACCAAACCAACCAAAGAACTTTCCTGAAAATAAACCAGCACTTCAACATACCAACTATAATATCAAAAGATTGGCAGTTTTAACTTCAAGGAAAAGTGGGAATCCTTCTTCTTACCTGAGCCATCGCTGCATCAATGAAAGGGTGAACATCGTTTGGTCCCGGTGATGGCCCAGAAAGAAGCTGAGTAGACATTGTGATGAGCATGAAGTTAAGCAGTTCCTGGTGTAGGTGATATGTGTTGGCACTTGCAAAAAGAAATGGGCATAAAATCAGGGAAACAATATAAATTAAGCTGAACATCGAGAAGCATATTGACCAATCAATAACATACCTTACATCTACTTTGGCAATGAAACTCAGCACACTATGCATAACCAGATTTTCGAAATTTTGATCTGATTTGAAAGATGGGAAAAATGCCGAAGTTAGGGAATGGAAACACAAATCATCAAACACCCACGTTCCAAGAATGGGCCGAAACTGAAAATTGGAGAATGTACCACAGACCCCCTAAACAGATAGTTCCAAATACTAACAAAACCAAAAACACCTAAAACTGTTCACATCACCCCGAAGAAGCCCCAAAACCCCTGCATTCATTGCCCTATCAAACCCAAGTCGGTCCTAATCCATCCCCCCACACGTAGAATTTCAATTTAAAACCAAAACACGCAATAAACTTCCTATCCAGAACCTCCACCAAGAGTACTCTTGATTTTAGGCAACTGTACATCTCAGAACCGCATCTAAAGATGGTTTTTTTCTTCCTCAAAACCTATAACATTCCTTATACCTTCATGAGAACTAACCCTAAAATTTTTCACAAAAATCAAATCTAACAGGCACAATTTCAGGTTCCTAAAGTCATCCTATCACACTAGATAAAAATCGTTATCTATAAAAACTTGATATCTTTGCTCTCCATTCTCTTCTAAAATATCTATCTAAAGTTTCAATCACATATTAAAAGGGCAACTTTTGGCATTTTCATCAGGTGAGTTGCAAGGTGGATGCATTCTTGTTCTTGTATACCTATACCTATTTTCACGATTGGTAGTACATACAAATGCTATTCATTGGCAGGTACATGGCCTTTTCTATAACAATTAAATTCACCTTAAAATTAAGCGAAAAAGCATTTCTAGGAATTCGTAATTTTAAATATTCATGACGTAGTCCACAAACAAAGTCCTGATCTTTCACAATTTTTTAAGTCAATCCTCCAAATAAATTTAGTTCATATTGGATAATTAACTCATCCCATTCCCATTCTCCAAAAGAAGTTTGAACCACCGCAATTGATGCTCAGATAATAATGCTTTGCCGGGCCTTTGCATTCTTTTATTTTCAATACAAAAGCAAAATTTATATCAACTTAATGATCCTTTCTCAAAACATCTTGCATTGTAATTTGTAAATAAATGATGTTAAGTTATCATGCAGTCCAAAAGCCATGTGTTATTTTGGGCTTGAAAGCCTCTCCAAGCATTAACGCCCCCAAACCCCACGCCCCAATGTGGGCCCCACATGGCAACATAAGCAAGTAAGCTCATTGTCACAGTCCCCCCAACCAAGGTGGGACGTGAAATTCTCCCCACCCAAAGATGCGACACCAAAGTCGCATTCGGCTCCACCACTAGAGAGTGGGATGAGAGACCCACACAACTAATAGGGTTGTGACTCATTGTGTCTCACTCTAAACCACTTGTCATGTCCTCACAACCCAAAAACTGACACTGTTAAGTGGAGAACAGCCCAAGACCTCATAATCCCATATAGCCCCCCCCAAAAAAAACACACACACACACACCCCTAACCAATGTGGGAGTGACATTGTATACATAGTCACAACTCCACATCACTCACCAAGCCCTTAATAAAGGCAGGCCACCTAGGATAAACATATCACTTAAGAACTGCCAAGCTAATGATTCAACAAGTTTCAGAAGCCAACTACGTTGTTTAGCCCAATCAAGGAAAGAAACACTAGTAGAAAATTGAGAATGACCTCATGAAACAAAAAAATTACTAAGTACACTGATGCAAGTGAATCACCTCCTGAGAAATTATTCGGCATTGTCTCTCTCTCATCTAGGGACAAGTATAACTCCACAGTGGTGTCACTTTTGGCATTTTCAAGCAAGTACTTCAAGAATATAGATGAGACAAATAATGCATTAAGAGCCTTTGCAAAAGCTGAGGATGGCACACTGGAAGTAGAAACACACTCCCGCAAACTCCATGCTAGGTGAATTAGAATCTTTGCGAGGTGCCTTGTGTAACAATTGTTTTGTGCTGCAAAAAAACAACATAAAAAGACTAAGGAAAACACTAAACCAGAAATAACATGTTAACAAGAATACCATTCAAAAAAGAGGAACAAGTAATGCATTTCAAAATACTTCCTTTTCATTCTGGCTCATGACTGGGAGCTAAGAAGCACATACGCCTCTAAGAAGGCATCGTGTCCAATCAAACGCCAACACGTTTAGGTCGCAGTCCAAGTATTTTTGGCCAAGTCTATAGATAAATTAAATGCATGTTGGTATTCCTTTGATCACTTCTACCACATCATTTAACAGTGTCAGAATAAAGCTTGTGGTCAATCTGGATACTATCCATAGTTTGGAAGTTGGGAGAAAATTACAACTAAGACCGCTTAATTAGAGTTTTATTTAAATTTATTCAAGCCACAAATGTGAGACACAACAAGGGGATGAGATTATAATCATAATTATGTTTGCATATTACATATTATTTTTTACAAGAAATGAATGCTTATTAACTATGCTAGTCATGTTCGTCTCCTACTTCTAAAGGGTTTTCCATGCCAATATATTTTGGGTGTCAGATATATGTTGTGTTTCCACATCCATGCTTCATAGATCAGGAGTGATGGAATAGAAAAGATAGAACACAGTGTACTTTCCACCCCCATAGATGGGAAATTATAACGACATCTCGTGAAAAAATTCAAAAAAGGAAGCACACGTTTTTTGGCTGATTTCAACATTTAAAGAATTCAATAAAGACTAGATAGTATAAATTGTATCAAGTCATAATTCATGAATTTGACCGCTTCAATTTTTACTTTCTTGCCATTTGGTTCATCACCTAAAACTTCCAAGATCCAATTTTTTAAGACTACTCCTATGGTAGCTTCTGTTTTCCATAATTGCTTGATTTGAGATACTAAAATTCTAACTTATAAAGCTGGCAAATTGCCACAACTCGGTGTTCTGAGAGATGATACCAAATGAAATATTTAAATCACAGAAACAAAATAGGGGGGCGGCCACACAGTGAGTGCTTGACAGATCGGATAGAACACAACTGACATTGCTCTTAAGTCATAAATTCACAATTCCTGCAATGCATTTGGGTTGTAGGCATTGCAAATGGAATAAAAACAAATTTCAACCAATTTAAGTAAACTTTTGCCCATTTTTTCACGATTTGCAAATTTTATTATGGTGGGGTTTTTTAGCATAACATAATTGCTTGAACCATATCATGGCAGCTAGCATGAGAAATTTCAAATCATGCAATGTTCTTAATGTTGTGCAGATCCTTCTTTTTGACTTCACGGCCCTCAAATTTCATTAGCGGAAACCAAATCTTGCATGACCGTGTTCCTTGTGAACACTATAAAGTGATGAAATTAGCACGCTATGTGCTTGAGCCTTCACGTGTTTCAAACCCTTCAAAACATTGACAAAGATGTCTTACATGTAAAGGACATTTTGATAAAACTGTACAAGTTTGCTAACTCTGGGTTCAACATTTCTCAATTTATTACTAAGAGCTAGAAATTACCAAAAAATAAGTTACAGAAGTTTGTGATGTAATTAAAAGCTTGACAAGCAAGCTGGCAGCAACCCATCACCTTATAGGATCAAAACACCTTAGACACCCATGTATGGTCTTCAGCTTACCGTTTGTTTAACAGCATGGATTCACACGCCTTAAAATGTAATTGGACCAAAACTAGCTCTACCTTTGAAATTTCCAATTCTAATTCCAAGACACAAATCTCATGCTTCCAAACGTGGTCTTAGAATTTGTGAGATGATTCGGTGCACACCATCTACATCCTATCAAAAGGACTGAATTTTGAGTTTATGACGTCAGAACTGAGTGCTTATCATATAATTGTAAGCCTGAACACTACACCAATTCAGTTCTCTTATTGGAAAATTCCAAGGCACAATAGCAAAGATTACATGTAAACTCCAAAACTGTCGTATCAACAATTCACCAACATACGCAGTATTATAAGGACAAGTTCACAATGCGATAAGAATAGAATACAAAGATTAAATGAAATCGTGAAAATACAACTGTCAACACGCAAAATAAAATTAATATAAATTAACCAAAAAATGCAAAAAAAAAACAAAAAAACAAAATTAACTGACCAAAGAGCTCGCAAGCTTGGAGAACATGGTGAGAGGGCCAATGAAGATTGAGGGGAAGCTCAAGCAATTTCTGCCAGTAATCGGAGCCGAGAGGGAACGATTTCTCACCGACGTACGTTGCGATTAGGTACTCCGCCGTGTCTTGCGGCCGCGTGGCACCACTCCACCGGGGCGTTGAAGGCACAGCCCCCATTCACGAATCTCTCTATACTGTGAGCTTCTCTATCTTCAATCAACTCGCCGACACAATCAATCACAATGACAATGCAAAGACGAATAAAATTAACTCTCTGGATCTGGAATGTTTGGAGACATGAGGACACAGTGATTGTTCGGTGCGAATTGAAGCCAAGGGAGACAGAGAGCAAGTGGCTTGGAAACGAAGGTTTTGAAGAGACTTTGTGGAGAGAGAGAGAGAGAGAGAGAGAGAGATTGAAGAGGACTTTCTCTCAGGATCAGTACATTTTTAGTTTCGACAAAATCAATATTTCACAAAGTTGACAAAACTGCCCTCCGAGTTTTAGAATATAGAAAATCATTAAAAATAAAATTAAGATCATTCTGTATAGGAAAAATGAAGAAAGGAAAAGGAAAAAAAAGTGATGGAAAAAGGGAATGGTATTAGTAATTACCTACTTTATCCCTATTTTTTAACCAATTTTTCTTTTATTTTGTATGTTTACAATCATGTGATAATTTTTCTTTTCTTTTTTTTTCGAGTTTCTCGATCGCAATAAAGTGTTATGGAACGATGAAAAAATTAAGAAAATATGTTGTCGAACATATAGAGTAATTAAAATAACAAGAAGAATGATCTTAAACAATGATCACTTTAATATTTTTTTAATAAATGATGGATCGCATTCGAGTTTTTTCAGTATATCAACCATGAGGCCTCAATAAATGTAAGTGTGAATTGATTAAAAAAATAATACAAAATATAATAACAGTCTTGTGAGAGCATTTAACCCATGTGATAAAATTTAAAAATATAAGTGATTAAAGCATAAACTTCATGAAAATAATTAAAAAATGCAATAAAAACTATGAAATACATTTGATTGCATAAGAAAAGCTCCAAAAGCCTTTCAACAATAAGTTTATGCATAGTATGTCTCTTTAGCAATAACTAGTCATATCTTATAGCCATGTGAGAATGCCATTTTAGTAGTTTTTTAAAAAAAAAAAAGATTACTAAAATTATTTTTACAATTTTTTTGGTGATTGCTTGATTAATTTGGTTGCCTATTAATAATAATAATTCCTATGTAAACACTTATTTGTACTTAAATGAAATTTCTAATCATTCATGTAGCGTAGACTAAAAAAGCAAAGTTGTGTATTCAATTGTAAACAATTAATATAATCTTTATTGGGCTAAAGTTAAATTTTAAAGATGTGTATGCCATCAAACTTTTATTTTTCTATTACATTAGACACTTTAAATATATAACTTTTCATATTTTTACCCATTTTGCTAAAAATATCTAAGCCAATGTATTTATTTTCCATAAATAACATATTTTCCCACAAGGAAAAATTTGTTTAATTGTAAATTATTGTATTATAAGTAAGTTATGTATTTCTCACTCTTCCTAAATTTCACAGTAATAAAAATTTTCTGTAATAAATTATTATTTTTTATTTGTACAAGTTTACGGTACCCATAAAAAATATATAAGTAACCATATCAAAGTTGATTGAAAGTCGTAAATTTTAGTTTGAGTGATTTATAATTACTTATTATAAAAATAATAAATTAATACAAATAATAAAACAAAAAATTTAAAGTCTAAAAACTTTATTGAATGAAAATAGAGTTATCGTATTAAAAAATAATTTTTTAGTACCACAATTAAATCCTTTTTATTTAGTCAGAATTTCCATATATCAAAGGGAATATCTATTAACTCTGCCCAAAATAATTTACCAAAAAAAAAATAAAAATTGCCCAAAATGGATAATGATCCAACATGAGGGCTGTTTTAGTCATTCCATAAATCAGTAGGTGGAGTTTCACTATTAATTGCGGTTTTGTTGTCACACACAGCTGGTATTTTCTTTCGTCGGCAAGGAGTCCACGTGGCAATTCTAAACGCTTGCTAACCGGCATCGATGAATGCAAGACCCACTCGTCATAATAGCGCGTTAATTTCAGTCTCCATCAAGTCTTACGTGTCAACCATGAAAGTGCTTCTCAGATTAACTGCAAATCAACCTCTAAGAGTGTGACGTTTGATTTCACGCGCTAAATAAGGTTTGTGGTTGTGATTTTTCTAAATATTCATAATCGCTCTTACTGATCTTGTGCTTGACGACCTACGAGATAAGCATATGTCATGCATGGGTTCAATCGCCGTTGATTTGAAGTTTTATGGGTCTGGTCACATTACCTTACCCCACTTTCCATTCAATAAAATATGACACTTTAAAATTTTGTAGGGTGAATTATATTTTGTACCCTGAAAGATTTAAATATTTTTATTTTATACCTTCAAAGATAAATTTTTTTAAATTACACTTTTAATGTATTAAAAGTGTTACAATGCGTTATTTCTGTTAGCTCTCGTTATTTTTTTCTTAAAAACCTCTCCATTGACACTGACAAAAAAAAATAACGAAATTAAACAAAAGAGTCATATTACAACACTTTTGATATATTTAGGATGTAATGTAAAAAATTTAAGGATATAAAATAAATTATTTTAAATCTTTTAGAATATAAAATATAATTGTCTCAAATTTTTATTAGATAAATTTCTCTCGAGATCCCCTAACATTACAAAACTAGTATGAAAAAATTTATTATCTTTTTATAATGTTAACGGGTCTCCGTGTCAATTAGTCAAATGTAAGTAGGTGTGATTGAAATTTATCATTTTTTATTTTATAGTTATATAGTAATCAAATTAAAATCTACATTCTCCATACTTCACTATGGTATTCAATTTTCTGTGGGTATACTTCTCCTGGAATTTCTAATTTAATCTGATTAACCTTTAGCTTTAATTGTTTATTGACATTTTTGCCCCAGGTCCTAGTTCTACCTAGGGTTGTTGCCAAACCTATCTAGCTATCTGGGTGTAGCTATGGTTTTTTAAATTAATAATGTCACTTCAAATTTTAAAGGTATGTAACATCTGGCTCATGAGTAGGCTTCTTGCGGCTGGTGAACCAGCCTCCTCAGACTCTCCCCCTCAGCCCCCACAGACTGTCGATAAGAGCCACCCCCCACACACTCAACCAAACTACACATATATTTCATTTAGCAAGCACATGATCTAAAAAATAAGAATACCATCGATAGTCATACCATAGGAAAAGTCAACTCTTTTATTTATAGGGGATTTGTGCTAGAGGATGGTAAGCACAAGAAAGTAATAAAAGCACACCAATCCATAGAGCCAATACACATTATCACAGCCACAGCAGTTTTTGGAAAGCTTAAACAGAGTTAAGCTGAAGTATCAACAGCATGATGAGCAGCACCATTCTGTCCAAATGATTCAAGATATTCTTTCCTGTACATAAAGACCAGACCAAAATGATTTTAGTCACCAACATGTTCCTAGTTACTGCAAAGGAAAAGTGTAAACAAACATAATGAGAATCCAAAACACACCTGGCAGGTAGATGATCATGAGGACGATTATACGGAGTCCAAACCGGATCGCCAATAAATAGCCGCATTGCCTGCATAAAGATACGTTGCATAAGAAACTTTGTCCCAAACAAGTGACCTCTCAAACATAGTTCCCATGGTCAAGGATATGCATCCAACCAACAAACAGAACAAATATATAGATGACTGTCACTAGTGCATTGCATTTTCACTCAGCACATCTACACACCATGTTGCATAATTCCGGGCATGGACTGGAGAAAGATTATGAGCATAAACTCGGGAAAGAGAAGATATATGAATGAACAGGACGGTTTAAAATACTAACACAAGCAGCACAGACAAGGCAACGAATATGCATACATTCCACGGTACCTACGTATGGATGTAGGTGATCATGTAAACTTTAGATATTAATGTATGATTACATATTTCTAATTGCAAGCTTTTGTATTCTCAATTGTCCTATGGTTGACCAGTGAACTGAAGGAAAAGAATTGCAGTTGTATCATTATGTAACCTTTACCCACTGGCATTCTGGGGGAATGATGCCCTCAATTCCAATTCACAAAACAAAGGATACAAGGAAATTGTTGATATATCTATTGCAGAGACATCACATTACCCTCCATCATATATTTTTCTTTTTTCCTTACATGAGAAACTGAAACAAAAACATCATAATCAACTATGTACTTGACCCAGCTATTGTTTTTTGAAAGGAAGATAAAACAAAGTATGCATTTTTGGATTACATCACCATACCATAAATGAAGTATGAATGTACCTTAATGTAGTTGTTTTCAACGAGTGTAAAGCGGTGATAAATTCCAGCAGGTAGGACAATCATTGCACCTTTTTTCACCCAGACGCGGATCCAAGCATCATTATGGTTGCGTACATCAAAATAACCTTTACAACAAATTGCATCTGTTAAGAAGGCCTGAATTGGTAGGCAAAGTAGGAATCATGCACTATAAAAATTTATAAACCTACCACTTCCTGCAACACAATAACGAATCTCCTCATCAGTATGAAGGTGTTCCTCGTAAAAGCTTTTGATCTTCTCTTCATAGTTGGGCAGCTTTTCTGGGCAAACCTCACAGAAGTCCTGGAGCAAAAGTTGCAACCCATTATACCTCCATAACTTACAGGATGGCAACCCAGACTAAGGCTCTAGAATGCAGGGAAAAAGATTGTCCAAACATAGAAAATTTAGTCATTAATTGGTGCATTTGTAAATTCTGATTTCTAATATACCATGTAGGAATATCCACGGGCTTCACGGATTTTCTTCAACTCCTCATCAGTTTCATAGTTATCAGCATCTAATCGCCAGCTGAGTACTCCAAGTTCTGCAAAGTTAAGATAACGGCTCAGTGTTAGCTAAAAGGATTCACAGATTCAATGAATATTAGAAGTTTGCTTTGAAGTTTTGTACCATCAAGTTTGTCCAGTGACACAAATTCCTTTGGATCCCGGTGATGGGGGAGTCTCTGATCTTCATCACTATCATCCATGTACCATGCCTGTATGACTTCCTCCCTGTCATCCTGTAGGAAACCAAAATAGTGAGAAAGATGCATTACTTCAGATTCCTCCTCTTGTTTTCCTTATTTACAATTTCTTGTTACAGGAAAGTAAAACTTTCCACCGAGAAAACCCTCTACAGTCAACTATCATAAATAAGAAAATTTTGTACACCTCTTGTTAAGCAAAACTATTTTGTTTGCAGATTTTCTCCAACGAGGGCAAGGGCAAGATATTAGCATTTGGCTCCAAACAGCTCTAACTAAATTGCTAGCTACAGTAATATTCTTCTCAAATGCGAAAACACCGTTGTTCATAACAACGAAAGCTCTCAGTTTCCACATTTACCTGCATGGCATTTGTCTCATTTGACAACTAACAAACACATAAAAGCAAAACAAAGAGCAAAATCAGTTCTTAACAATGCCATAAAAATATATTCAATCTGTTAAAGAGTAGAGATTGTTGTATCTTCATACTTATTAGAATAGGTAACCAATACTGAGCAAATTCATGTGATGATGAGATTTAGGACCCCCACTGCATCAAAAGATCACATTTAGCAGAAGCCATAAAACTAGTATGAAAAATGGGTACATCCTCACAAAATTTTGTGGCGAACATAAGACCCAACTGATCATTGGCGAAAGAGAGTTCTTAAATTTCGGTAGGCATTTCGTGCATTCTACTGTAAGAAATAAGGGAAAATTTCAGCCACACCCCTTCTAGTTCACTATATCTTTAAGGACACCCTCTCTATTATCAAAAACATCACTAACACCCCTTCTTGTTTATATTTAAACATCACTAATACCCCCTACCATTAAACTACCATTTCTAACAAAAAAAAATAATCTAAAATACCAAAAATACCCCTACATAAACCTCAAGTAATTTTTCTACATAAATTTTATTAAAATTCGAGCCGATTAAAATTTATTTTTCTACATATTAAAATTTGGACCAATTAAAATTCGATTGAAGCTGAATAAATTTTATTTTTTTTAACGTATTAAAATTCGAGCCTATTAAAATTTATTTTTTACATATTAAAATTTGAGTCGATTTGAACTCTACCAGAGTTGTTAACGCCGATTAAAATTCGCTTTCGAGTCGATCAAAATTTATATTTTTTTACTTATTAAAATTCGTGTCGATTAAAATTCGATTTATTAAAATTTGAATCAATTAAAATTTATATTTTTTATGTATTAAAATTTGGGCCGATTAAAATTCAATACGAGTTGATTAAAATTTGATTTGAGTCTATTAAAAATAATTTTTAATTGGCTCAAATAGAATTTTAATTAGTCCAAATTTTAATACGTAAAAAATATAATTTTTAATTGGATCAAATTTTAATTAGTTTGAATCGAATTTTAATTCACTTGAATTTTAATACGCAAAAAAAAATTAGAAAATAGAGGGAGTCTCATTGAAGATATGCCTATCTAGAGGGCGACTCATTGAAGATATACTTACCTAGAGGGGGTGTGGATGAAGTTTGTCCTTAAATATAGCATGGGCAATTTAGTAAAATTGCATTCTAATTAATATTTTTAATCTGACAGGGGTGTCACTGAAGATTCAAAAAATAAAGGGGGTGTTCTTGAAAATATGGTAAATTAGAGGGGGTGTGATTAAAATTTTCCCAAGAAATGAACATCACATCCTCCCTTTTGGGCAGTAAAATACCTTTGTCCCTTAAACTCAAGTGTCCCACTTTCCCCTGAACATCAGGAGAACATGGTTTCATTTCAGTTATTATACAGAAGGAAAAAATCCATTTCCCAAATTGAGAGACGTAAGTAACTCCCATGCTGATTCCATAATCAGGATTACTGACAAAACCTTCCAACTATTCCGAGGAATGGATGGCTGAAATTTTATTATAATGGACAAAACGGATCACCTCCAATTTACTGTCTTTTAAAAACACTTCTCCTTGTACAAAGATTTTCAGAAACCAAAGCTCCATGACAACTAGTTTTTCAGAGCTATGAACGAATATAAGCCTTATAGATCATCATCCTCAAGGACAAAAAGTACTTTTGCAAAACAAACCACTTATTTAGCTCAGACCCAAGATTATGTTCAAGCAAATAAGCCCACCTCTCTGATTTATTCTAGGAGCAAAAAACCATACATACGGCAACATATAAACATTCAATTCAATTCCAAAATTAGCAAGAAATTCAAAGAATGACGGCAACATATAAACTCTTCAAAACTAAAAAAAATTAAAAAGAAAACTAACTGATGATCGAATTTCCTGAAACAAAAACAAAATCACATACACATACATCTATATATATCCATACCCACAAAGCAACATAAGCAGTACAACCTCTTCGATACATGAATCGATTAAAGTTCAATAGATTACCTTGCTAGCAGACCCCATATCTCTGCTCTGCTTTCTCTCTCTGTGTTTGTGTGTTGGTTGAGCTTCGAAGCAACGCGAGAGGAGGTCGTTTGTAAGGTTCTGTTTGGCCAACCAAAATATTAAATAAGAGTATCACGCTAATCACGCTTCTGACAGAGTTATAAGAAATACTAAAATGCCATTTTTATATTAACAACACCTGTCAAGTTGTTGTTTTTTTTTTTTTGTGTCCAGGTTCATCGAACCCACTTAATTGGATTCGACTCGGAATCAAATCCATGTAATTACTGAATAATGTAAATTTTATCAATTTAAACTTTAATATATCATTTTAATTAATTTAATCTCTTTAAAGTTTAAAACATCTAATTCGTATTTAAATAGCATTTACAATCACGCTTCGTTGGTCTTGTCATATTGTCCGAAGAAATGAAACCTAGTCAATTTTATTAAAGAATTTAAAGGACAATTTATATAGGGAATTTTTGAACATTAAATTAAATATTTTTAGAATTAAATTGACAAAATATTTTAAGGATTAAATGAATAAAATTCTAAGCATGAAATAAATTTATAAAATGCACATAGTTTAGGGGCTATAAAACCCTTCTAATTGTATGGATTTCATTTCAATTCATGTCAAAATGTATATAAAAGAGATAAATGGTGAATAATCTTAATTATATTTTTAATAATTAAATTCAAACCTCAAATTTACGACATTAGTTAGATGAATGAACCACATCATTATAATTTAAGTAACTAATTCCCACGTGTTATTTTCACATCTTATCAATCGGGATTCACCTATATTATTAAAAAATTATTTTTCGACATCATACACTTTATTTGTACTAAACAAAAAATACACATGTAATATTTTATTTTATTATTTTTATAATCGTGATAAAAAAAAATTTTGTTAGGATATCATAGTGTTATTGTAGTAGTGTTATCCTATCCAACCTTTGACACTTTTCCCTTTCTGACCCAACACAGTTGAAGGAAATGGGATTTGGTTAAGCTGAACTAGGGTAATGTTACAAACATTACTGAAAAACCATTACGAGGAACACCTTCATCTCAACTGGGTAATGTTACAAACATTACTAAAAAAACATCACTTCTGACATTTTTTTTCCCTCCAAATGCAGTTTATATGCTAATGAATTAAAGAAGATCTAGTTCAAATTAAATAAATATGTAAACAAGATAGGTTCAACTTGCATCCATTTGTTGCTCCTCCGGATTTTCTTCCTTGTCTTGGCCAATTACCTCATTGGATTCCATTTGGATTGTTGGAGGGGGTAGCACCTGTACCACCATCTCTACCAATTCTTCAACGGTGTCTCCCATCCGTGTGTCACAGTCGTCTATAATCTGCAAAAAATATGAGGCATAAAAGAAAATTTTGTAAATAAGCATATCTCCTGGACAAACTAAAGAAATCATGCAAGTGAGGAGAGATACAAGAGTTTGAAGGACAGTAAGTAATGCACAACCACATGAAGGCACATAAATATGTGATGGTCAATTGCCTTTCATTGGCCTGAATATTCAGTTATACAAATGACTAAAAATTATATTCATTTCTGAAAACAATGGTCATAGTTTTCTTGCCGATATAGAAAAAAACACAATACCCCACTCGAATGATTGTGAAATGTAGAGGTCTTGGCTGATGAAATTTTGAATGTACTGTAGCCATATGCTGCAGATTGCCAATATCAAGTGTTTTGCTAGCCAAAACATTCTGGAAAAATAAAACGCGAAGTACAAAATAAATATGAAGCATCTATTTTTATAAAAATTGTAGAGGTTGAAAAGCTATTGCACCCAATGGAAGTGCTAGGCTTTTACTATCCACCCAGCTTCAGATATCCATGGATATAAAACTCACAGCATATGCAGCATGAACAAATAAATAATGTAAAGCAAATGCGGAGTGAAACAATTATATCTCATTGATCCTTACATTATGCATATGAAGAATTTGAAGCCAATAGGAAAAATGCACCAAATGTTTTACCAAATTTTAGACAACCAAAGATGCTCGAGTACATCGGTGAAAGAGGGGGTTTGGAGAGCACTAGATAGATTTACCGGATCAATTTCAACCACAGAGGATGGCCTAACGTTGATGATATTGAGTATCTCAGATTTAGCAAGGTTGTACTTTTTGCATTTTCCCAAGAAATCAGAGATACTCTCTCTTGTTTGATTGCAAGCAACACTCTTCTCCAAATAATCATATACCTAGAACAAGTTTAATTCAATCAGCCCCACAAATATTTCCATTACCAGAGCACAAGAAACAGATATTTTGTTGGTACACACAGCAAACCTTGAACTCTGATGGTGCCACGGATGCAAGAACCCGTGTGGGATCCTTCCCAGCGCCTCTAGATCGTAGAAAGTCAAGTACTTCAAAATTGGTAAGTGCACCACAATCAGCTTCGAGTCTACAAAACATCCAGCTTGTGTAAATGTAACCAATAACCACCCAAATAGACAAAGCATGAAAATATACCATCTACATAAATGGTAAGTACATACATCTTCATGACCAGAGAACAGTGGTTGAAAGAATTAGGTGTGAATACTCTCCCTTTGCCAATACCCAGAAGCCAGAATCCACACCGGTGCACTTCAAACAAAAATCCAATAAAGTACGAGGCAAAAGCCCGGTGAAAACTAGAACAAAATCAACACACAGCCCAAAATCTCGTTATTAACTGAGGAACAAGAAGTGAAAAATCGTACTATCAATCCTAACTCTCAGAGATTCTCTCTTTCAAAATTTTTACCACAATAAAGTGAGCAACTTTTTCAAATTGAAAATCCTGGCAGATAAACAAGGCTAAACATATGCGTATATGTAAATATACACACACCCCTGCAACTCTTCGTGGTCAGAATTTAGTTACATTGGATACTGACTCTCTGAGTGTTTTATGAACTTTGATTAGGAACCCACGCAATTGGTCGAACACCTTTGGGTCATTTGGTCGAACATCTTTGGGGCATCTATGTGTATGGGCGAGTGTCGCGTGAGTGTAATTCTTGCAAAGCTCTGCGTGTGTGTGTGAGCGCTGCGTGGGTGTGTGTGTGTGTTTCGTTACAGGGAAGAAGAAAGAGGGGAGACCAACCTCAGAGATTCGCCGGAGTAGCTGACCGCTAGAGCCGAATGAATAGATGCATTGATTTTGCATATGTGAATTAATTAAAACTATTTGATTTCATATTTCATATATCTCTATTTAATAATGTTAAGTCAAACATATATAATTAGGAACTCTATTTATTCAATTCAATTACATATACAATCTATATTTTTTATAATTTTAACAAAAAAATATTATTTAAATATATTCGCGTGCACCACACGTCTTGTATTATTAGCCTAATTTTTATAAAATCAATTATATTCTTATATCTTCATATAATTTTTATTTTTATACATAATTTGACTTCAAATTTTTTTGAACTCTTTTGCAAATAGTATTTGATTTTTAAATTTTTTTATTTTTAAAATTTTTTTGACTTATTTATAAGTAGTACACTTACACAAATTTTTTCTTATCCGTTTTTATATCTATATGAAGAAGTAAAAACAAATCTATATTATATTGTTATACACATATAGTTATCAAATGATTCAAATTGAATTTTAAAATCAGATATATATTAATATATAGTTTTTTTAATAATTAGGTTTAACAAGAAATAAAATATAGATTAATTTTTTGACACCAAATTTGTCATTTAATTTAATTACACATAAAAAATAATTCAATTACAAATAAAAAATAATTTAATTACACATAAAATTTATATTTTCATAGATTCAACAAAAAAAATATTATTTAAATTATTCATGTGCAACGCACATCGTGTATTGCTAATACTATAAGGATATTTTGTTGATATGAAATTATTGGGTATTATTCAATCAAAAAAAAAAAAGAAATTATTGGGTATCAAGGAATTTTTTTTTTTTTTTGCTTCAACAGTCAAGTTATCCAGGTCAATTAATCTCTTCTTCGGTCCGATCAAAAACATATTATCCATTCCAAGATTAGAGTATTCATAAAGGATAAATTCCACATACCCTGACCTCAAGATTTTGTCAAGATTTAAATTCAATACTTATGAGTTTGCTCTCCTTTAAATTTGAATTTGTCATCCTTTAAATTTGAATTTGTCCATTAGAATATTTTGTATCAAATCAAACTTAAATGTTAACTCAAATTTGAGTCCATATTGAAAATGGCATGAGCCAAAGACCCTTTTACTCTAGTTTTAATGAATGAAAAATAACACATCACATTTTTCAAAAAAATATTATTTACAATAAACACTATTTATTTAGCCTAATAAAGTTGTTTAAATAATTTCAATTTCTTTTAAATTTTTTAAAAAGTTACTCTCAATTTTGAAAAAATATTCTCCTAGATAGATAACATTATCAGAAATGCTCAGAGAGGAGTTGGACAAAGTGACCCCACTTATTTTACATGGGTGGTTGGTTACTTATTTGAATGAGTGTGATTCACTTTTTTATTTGGTGAAACTATTAAATGGTTCCACCACATAAAAATATTGACGTCATATAATCTTTAAACCTAATAATTACTCCACATAGAAAACCAAACTCACTCCTTTTTGTTTAATTAGTAAAAAAAAAAAAAAACCAATTGATACATACACCTTGTTGATCATTAAATATTATTGGCTATTCTCTACGAAAATAAAGAGCATTATTGGAATTGTCTAAAAAAATGTAATTTCGATTTCAAGTTTTCATCATTATATTTATAATTCTATAAATAAAATTCTCTAAGGTTTGGTATCGTTTTTATTTTTATGTTTTTTTTTATAAAAAAATAAAATTAATTTTTGTTTTTTTTTTGTGATAAAATTAAAAATATAAAACATATTTGATAATAATTTATATTTAAAAAAATTATACAAAAAAATATATATTTTGGATAATATTTTATTGGTGTTACTTTGATTAATATTTAAACACAAAAATTCGTCTTCGGCTTCCTCTTCGACAAAATCTCAGTTGAATTCATTACACAATTTGTCTTGTTACAACAATCTGATCCACATAAACCCCTCCTTCCTCTACCCTTTGCCGTTTCTATTCAATTCCCATTTCCTTCAATAGTTTCTTCACTGCACCCATGCCTCTCACACTGCCATATATGCCGAATATACATATATGCAGATCTATCAAATAACAAAAAAAAATTGATTAATATATCTATGAATATATATATATATATATATACACAGAGAGAGAGAGACGAAAACACAGTCCTCTGTTCAGAAGAAAATTTTGATTGATAGATCTATAAATATATGTATGAAGATATGCAGATCGATGCCCATATATACCTATATATACAGATTATATATATATATATATACACACACAGTTCTCTGATACACACCCATCGAATACACACACATTCACACCCAAATCTAACCAAATATAACAATATATTCATAGATCTAGGGCTAAATATACATATATATACAGATATACGTATATACTATGTATATAACAAACCCAAACTTAAAAATTTTGATTCCATAGAGAGGAGTTACAAAGAGAAAGAGTGAAATCTCACCTTCAAGGAGATATTGATGGAGATGGAGTGCTCGCTTGTGAGATCTGAGAGCTCCTTCGTCGCTGGCGTTGTGAGAGAGAGCGAGAGCGATGAACGAGAGACAGAAAAGATCAGAAGGGATAAATAATGGTTTTATAGTTATAATAAAAAAAAGGGTAAATTACACCTATATTCTCTCAGGTTTGTCACTTAATCAGCTGAACCCTCTTACATTTAAAATATTACATCTACACCACTTGAGACTGAGGACTAATTGACGGTAGAAACGGAACCAATGAAAAGACCTAAAATGCCCCTAGAAATTGTTGAAGACCTTAACAATTATTGAACTACCCCTCTACCTGAGTATATAAACTCTCCTGCTTTTTACACCCGCCAACCCTGTGGGTCTCACGTCTAGGAGTGTTCAAATTTTTTATTGGCAGCAATTTCCTACCCTACCCGACCATACCTTACCCTACTAAACGGCTAGCCGCAAAAATCGAGTAGGAATGCGGAAGAGTTTTTGGTATTCCGATTAAAGCGGGTAGGAATGCGGAATACCCATCAATTTCCGCATTTCTACCCTACCCTACCCGCAAAAAATATATTTAAATTTTTTTTATTTTTTTAGTAATTATAAGAATATTTGTGTGGTATAATTTATATTATAACATTGTTATTATTGTGGATGTTTGAGTTGCTAAAACATGGACTTGTTTTTTGTGTAGTTTACATGATTTGTGGTGAACTAGTAATCTATTAGAGTAGTTATGATTTTAATGTGTTTCATTATGGTTTAAACTTAAAATAATTGTTATTGTATTTGTGTAACAATTATGATGAATTGATGTTCATGCTTTCTTGTATTTTATTATAATTGTTGTTGTAGTTGTTTTAGGTTTTAGTGTTATTGATTTATTGTATTGTTAAATTAATGCATGTTATTTAATTGAATTGTTAAAATGATCCAAAAATTAATAACTACAAAAGTGTTTATCCGACTTTCTACCCGCCTTCCTACTCGATTAATCGGGTAGGAAGTCGGATAAGAATACAACACCTGATCGGGTAGGGTAGGGTAAGAAAAAAAATTTCCGCAAAGTATCGGGTAGGAAGACGAAAGACTATATTTCCTACCCATAGGGTAGGTGAACACCCCTTCTCACGTCTCTCTCAACTGGAAGAACTCTTCGAATGTTTGATGTTCTTGGCGTCTGGCGTTCCCAAGTGGATCCAAGATTACTAGGAGGTGGAAGATCCAAGGTGGTGAAAGGTACACATCCTGATTAGGGATTTTAAAGAAAAATTAGGGTTTTTTTTCCAAACAACCTAGGGTTTTTTTTCCTTTTCATTTTCAGCACAAGCAAAATATGATCGTATTTTTTTTTTTAAATAATCACACTTAAACTCCCACACTCATTAAATCAATCAAAACAACCCTTTAATTGAACCCTTAAACCCCCAATTTCACTCCCAAAACCTCAATCCCAAACTAGCCACCTAAACATCCCAATAATCATTTTTCACATTTAATTAAATACCCATGTAAATTCCTTTCTTAATAGCCTTTAATTATATTTAACACACCTAAATAAACCCACACAAAATCTGTTTTGAAATTAAACTAAAACAGCCCACACATATACACAAATACCTAAAATTAATCACACACACACCCCCTTACCTTTTTCTTGTTTTCTTCTTCTTTTTCCCCCCACCTTCTCTTGTCTTCTCTCACTCCTTGCTCACGGCATCAAGAAGGCACACACACATCCTTTGTTTACTCTCCCTCACTCTCGGTTCTAGCAAAAGGAAGAACACACACACTGCTCCATGAGTTAAACACACACACACTTCTACACCATAAAATACACACACATTTTCCACACTTTAAAGTACACACACACACACCCGGCATGCACACACACATATAAAATGACTCACCCTTCTCATATGCTAACACATGTAAAGGTGTTTCAATAATTATGTTTGTCTCCCACCAAATTCTCAAGTGATTCCAAAATCAACCCTATATTATTTTCATACACAAAATTCTATCTAATAAATAATTTCACATAATTACAATTAGTCCACATAATTATGCTAATATGTATGCAATGCATGATTGAGTCTCACACAAAGAGATAGGGAGCAATACAGTTTTAGGTGTATCATTGTTAGGGAGAATAACATCAATAGGACAAACGAAATTTATGTATTTTTAAAATATCAAAATTTATTTATTAAATAAACATTTAACATTTTACTCAGAAAAAAACGGCAGAAACTTATCACTAAAATTTTTTTTAGGTATTATGGAATGATTAAATTGAAATAAAATAATTAAATTTTTAAAGGACTAAATTAAAACCCGAGAGAAAATTTAAGGGGCAATTATGATAATTACCCAAACAAATATTAATTTATTTATTTATTCAGTCATTAAATATTTGGTGCTTGCTCTTTGTCGGTGGAGTAATGTCCTTTTACAAGTTAAAATAATTGGTTGGTTAAAGGCGGCTGAATTTCCCATTTAGAAGGAGTCAGTTGATTCCACGTATCTTCTAAAAACGTCAAATCAGTTAACGTTTTGTCAAGGACTTATCTGTATTTTTCTTGATTTCTTTCCCGTTTCGTACATATTCTCTATATTTTAGGTTGTTTTTTGATCTGTCTTTGTGTTTTGATTCTCCTGTGAAAATGGCGAGAGACAATGGTGTGAAGAATGGCGATGTTGAGGCTGGTGATGGCAAAAATGGCCGGTTATACCCAACAATGACTGAAAGCCCAGTTCTACGTTGGGGTTTTATTAGGAAAGTTTACGTGATTCTCTCCATGCAATTGCTTCTCACAGTTGGTGTCGCTGCCACCGTCGTCTTTGTCAAACCAATACCCAAGTTCTTGCTTCACAGCACCGGTGGGATGATCGTCTTCGTCCTCGTTCTCATCCTTCCCTTTATGCGTACGTATATTTTTAGTTTGACCCCTAACATTGTTTTGTTCTTTTGAATTTGAAGGTTTATTTTCTTGATTCATATATATTTTTTGCATGTGAAATTGATTGTTTTGTGTTTACGTTTTTGGGGATTTCTTGAAGTATTGTGGCCATTGTTTACCTATATGGCGCGTCATCCGGTGAACTTGTTTCTTCTGGCGCTGTTTACGATTGCGTTGTCGTTTGCTGTGGGAATGGTTTGCTCATTGTCGAAGGGTAATTACGATGAAAACTTCTCTCTCTTATTTTTTTTGGTTGTTATGGTTCATATTGATTGAAATTTTTGAGATGATCTTGCGTGGTGGTCATAGACTCAATAGTTAGAATTCAGTTTGCTTGTGCACTAATTGATTGAATGTTGAAAGCCTTTGTTTTGTTGCCGAGAAAACAGAGGAAGATGAAAGAAAGTGTAATTATAAATTTTCTTATTTTTACTGCTAAAGGATTTATTTTTATGAGTACTGGAAATCTTATGATCTTTTTATTTTTTGGGGCTAGAATAATTCAATTTTGAAAATTTTTCATTTTTTCCTAGGAGAATGAACTTTTCACAGCAATCTTGAATAAGGACTTTCATATGTGGTGATCAGGTAACAGAAGAAGAGGAAAGGAAACCTTATTGACCAAGAAAACAGAGGAAAGGAAAAGAAGGAATAACTTTGTGATCATGTTTGTTTTATCTTTCATTAAAGGGAAACTTGAAAAATTAAAATGCTCTGTTTTTCTTATTAGGTTTTTAGGCACTGGAATTTTTAACATCCATTTTTTTTTGGGGAGAAGGATGGTAAGATGGGAATTCTTCAACGAATTCCTGTTATATGTTCTCAACCTCAACCAGGGTTTTGTTGCTTATTTGTAGTGAATTTTTTTTTTCTTTTTTAATGAACTACATACGTTGTATAATGTGGATTAATAGTCACCTAAGTACTGGTGAGAAAAATCTCTGGTTATGATATATAAGTTATGCTTTGCTTCATTAGCAAGGAAAAACCAGGTAAGGTTCACAATGATACCTTCTCTCTCTATTTTAAATAATCTTCTGAAAATGCGTTTTTGCTGGAGCTGTGAAATCCTGCATACCTCCATTATCACACTAGTTTGGTTTGTTTGAATTTTTAGACAACTTAGTTTCTTAATGAAGAGTTGGAAACTGCATCGCCCATATGGAACAGTAACTCTTCGCTTGCAATTAGTTCATGATTTTATAATGAAGTGACACAAACTTTAACTGCTTTATTCATAATGATCTGACCACTCCGATTATTGATGAAAAATCAGTTGCTGGAATATGAATCATATTATTTTCAAATTTGGAGCGAGTTCTAGAGTTCTGAGCATCATGATTCCAGTCCTGTTTGGCTCACTTTATTTAGGATTAGGCTAGTATGCGGTCTTGATAAACATTAGTATATTCAGAAGCCAGGAGGCCCATGATCTGTCTATCCCAGCTCTAAATAAACGTATGACCAAAGATGGAGCCATTTGAGTTTTTGATCCCTTACAAGTAGCTAAGAATCACAAGGTAAACACTAGTATAATGAGAAGCCAAGGGGGGGCGATTTTTTGAAACATATGATTCACAAGTACCTAAGAATCACATCACTAACTGAACACATGATCAAAGTGGGTGAAAGGTTGTTTTCCTAACTCGTTACGTATTTAAACTGTAGAATCTTAATTTTATGAACCTTAGAGGTTGGTAATCTATGTTTGACAGTTTGAGTACCGTTACAAGCATCCTCCTTTTAAGGCATGCGACAAGAAATTTGGATTGGCAATTGTACACTGGATGAATTTTGAATCAAAGAAAGGGATAACAATATATAATAATGATGATGATGATGATGAATTTGGTATTAATTTTCTGAGGGATTTACATATCAGTCTATACAAGGAAGAAGTCTAGCTTTAAATTACAGATAGAGGAAATTATTTCTTTCTGATTTTATGCTAAACTATGATTCATTTCCAACAGGGAGGATCATTTTGCAGGCTGCCATTTTAACCTGTGTCGTGGTTGTCAGCCTAACTCTCTACACGTTCTGGGCAGCAAAGAGAGGCCAAGACTTTAGCTTCCTCGGGCCCTTTCTTTTCGCTTCCCTCATGGTTCTCATTGTTTTTATGCTCATTCAGGTATGTGGTTGGTTTTTCTTTTCCATTCTTTTCATCTTTATTTTGGGGAGATGTTTGTACAATCGTCATATTGTTATGTTAAACTCTCTCACATGCTAAATTTTGATTTGTCAAATGTTTTGCTATGAACAGATCTTCATCCCGCTAGGGAAACTAGGTTCGATGATTTATGGGTGTTTAGCAGCACTCGTATTCTCTGGCTACATCGTATTTGATACCGACAACCTGATCAAGCGCTTTGACTATGACCAATACATCCCAGCTGCAGTAAGTCTTTATCTGGACATCATCAACCTGTTTCTTGCTCTCGTTACAGCCATGAATGGTAGCGACAACTAGTGCCTTTGCTTCTCTTACATACTCACTCCCCTTGGCACATCTTCAAGCTGCTGAAAACTTTTGGTCAAGCATCAACTTGCTAATTCTATTTGTTATGCTGTGGTAGCTCTAAATATAGGGTATTACAGTATATCATAATTGTAAATGGAGTAGCTTTAAACAAACTTGACTTGGTATTGTATGACTTACTGGAAAATTTGGAAGTAGATTTGGTCTTATTTCGACCTAAACCATATTTTTCACTAGTAATGCTGTTTAGTGAGAGATAGAATGCTAGTTGTCAAGCTTCCTGCGCTATTTGTGACCTTGCTGGGTGCACCTTGTACGAGTCAACCCGAATCCAACATGAAAAATTCAGTACTCGAATATTTTCATTACTCGGGTTAGACTTGAGAAAAAAAAAATTCCAAATGGATTTAAATTTGGGTGGGTTCGGGTTGACCTTGCTTGACTCGAATCCCAGCCGAATTAATAAAATCAGGCTGAACTGATTTCAACTCGGTTGTATACTTGATACCACTTTGGTTCATCAGAAATTTAAAAGATATTATTATGTCCTGATGGATCAACTAACAAGTGTACAAAAGGGTAAGTAACAGTCTCCTACAAACTCAACTTTGCTCCATTCTTTTTTCCTTTTGAGTGAGTCATTTTGCTTCATTGTTCAGGTAAGGTTTTAGAAGATCATCTGCCTTTTCTGGGCTAACCTACAAATTCGAGCCAAAAAAGAAAAGCAAATACAAGACGATATACGTTCAGTCTCACACGAGAAATTCGAGTTTTTGGATCTCCAGAGGTGTAGCCCCATGCTTGTTGCTTATAGCAATTAAGTCACTTGAATCACCTTCCAAGTAAGCTTTCATGAAAGCAACCACAATTCCCCCAACAAACCTCCTCATGGGCTCTCTAGACTTCCCATTTTTACACAAACAGTATGTAGCCTTCCCTCTAACTCCTTTAGTATCATCATCTAGCATGTCAAGATGGCCATAGTCCTTGGCAACAAAGTAATAAGCCGGTTTAGAACATTCGTTGTAGAAGTCCTCGTGGTTCACCCCTTTAGGAGCACAAGGAGGGAAAAAAGGGTTCTTCTTCACTTCACCTAAACCCGAACCAACGACCAAAACTGCCATATTGAGATCAAATGAGTGAGGAACATAGGTGAGGACTGGTGGTGGAGTTTGTTTCCCTTTATCCATGCCATCAACAGGGTCTACCCCTATCAAGGCTGAAAACTTCAAAGAAGTCGCGCCTTTTTTAAGAGCAAGCGCGAAGGCAACCTTTCCTCCCCGGCTGTGGCCAGCAAGTCCCAGCTTGCTTAAATTTGGCTGAACATGGGATGGAAGCGCACTTTGGAGTCCCGCGGATAACCAATTTGTAATTGCAACACTGGACTTTATTTCATCGGTTGTATCTGGTCCAGCCACAGAATATAACTGTTGAATTCAAATGAAATAAGACATACAATTCTGCTACTGTCAGGATCATACATTGTAAACAATTCATCGATGCTGAACACAAACTAAATGAAAATACTACATATTGAGAACACATGCATTCATTGATAGTCAAGGAAATGAACGTTTATGTAAGCACACGACGACATAGATATTAAATTTAAATCTACTTCATTCAACTGATTGCCCTTTACATAAAAAAAAAAAACCTGAAACTATTGGCTTTCAGCTCAAGATCATCCCTCTTATATTATACCACTTAGTTTTTTTTGAGTTATGGTATGAGCCAAATGTGACACTATTACTATTTGCCTGAAAAAATCCTGGATTCATCCACACATTTTGCCTTTGTGGCAAACCAAGGTTCCTGAGTGCCCACAAAACTATGTAGTCACATTATGCAGAATTTATATGAGCCGAAGCCTATGGTCTGATGTAGTCATCCAGAGTTGTAGCTGGAAGATTTAGTCAATCAACAAGTGAAACTTGTTGGCGATACTTCCCCAAAGAAACTGTTGTGATTTGTGTGCAATGAACAGTCAAAAAAACAGAAAAATTAGAAGATGAACACAAGAATTTTACGTGGTTTGACAACTTACCTACGTCCACGAGAGAGCGGCAACCTTGTTTTTATTCCACACTAAAAACAGGGTTATAACTTAATATATATAGGTTACAATCCTAATTAGGGCAAATCCCGAAGCACGTGCGGCTCTCTTACTCCATTCTCCGACAAGTGACTCATTATCTTTGAACCTAGTGTACCTCTCCATATATTGAATATGAGACATCTATTCTAACAGAAACTCGCCTGAGAGGCTTTACTGGTTAAAAAGACATGGAAAATGCCACACAAACTCACAAAAACTTATTTGAATTCTAAATTCACTTTTTATATATGAAAGCTTTATTATTACATGTCTCATTTGTGACTGTAAAATGTGAATCAATTTTGTGTGCGTGTGTGTGTAAGATCCCACAAAAAAAAATTTCGAACCTGTTCAATACATGTGCTCTGCAACTATCTGTTTATTTTTTTTGGGCATATTTCAACTATCTAATTATGAGTGTTCAAATTTACACCAACTTCTGTAAATACAAGTCTAATGTATACCAAGACAAGCACAGAAATTGGGCATTTCAAGAGCATCATCACTTATTCATTTACAGAATGCCCAATCCAATTGTCAGATAGTTGTTTACACCAGTCATCACTTATATTGGGCAAGAATTTAATGCATATGGGGCCAAGTGCAAGGATTAACATTCATTATCTAAAATTACTCATGGAGGGACAGAAAAGCAGGTATGCAAATCAGACACTAGTGCCCTGACATGACAGAGAGAGAAAGGTCCAATAATTGGACATGGGTATTGCTTATCTAGAATATCATAGCTGCTAAAACATTGCGGAGTCGAGAGAGGGTCAGATGTACGTAGTCATCCTCTCCCGTGATTCGAATCTGTGATAAAATTGTACATTAACTAGAAAATGGAAGATTTAAGTAAAGAAAACTGACCTGAGGAGCAACAACAATGAATCCATGGGAAGCTATGTGTTTGAAAAGCTGAGAGTAGAAAGAATTGTTCAGAAGGTAACCATGAAGGAACATCAATATTGGGAATTCTCCTGATTGTAATGGTGTAGCAATCAACAGTGGCTTTGGAGGAGGGACAGTGAGTGAAGACTTGGTTGTGCAAGTCTCTGCCTCAGCTTTAACAAGCACTGTTTCATACTTTCCTATATCAAACACACTTTTTGTAGGTGGTGTAGAGGAAGCAACAGAAGAGGAAGTAGTAGCCATTACCATGGCCAAGATTCTAAGCTTTCTGAGTTTTGGTACTGGGTGTGTGTAGATAAGTTCACTTTGTGTGGTCTTTATAGCCGCACCACCTTACACTAAAAGCAATTGGGTTGTTGCAGTGTCTTCTTAGTCTCTTCTCCAGTGTGAAAGTGGGGAACTAGAATGGGTGTGTGCTAGATATTTTGAGACCTCTTGTAAATATCTCGTTACCAAGCCTACTAAATGGGCCGGGCTGGGCCTATCCAACCTGCCCTTCAAAGGTCCATTGTATGGCCCATGAGGTCTAAAATAAGTCTTGAATGAATACTTTAATCGAGTCTCAAATGGCTTAAAAAGTGTAGTGAGAAACTCCGTAATCTTGATAAGGTATCGAAAAAGGAACTCCTTAAGAAAGTAGCTCACCATGAAGAGGAGAAGAGAAAGGTGCGACTCTATTCAAGAAGAGAGGCAGATCTGTACAATCCCAATTGATTTTAGCATAATCCCAATTGAAGTCAATGGGCTGGGCCAGAATAAGAATAAGGTCCAAATTCTTTGGTGTTGTATGTCCTATAAAAACCAGCAGCAGAATTTCTGTAATTCCTCTACAAATTTATGCACAAGGTGTATCTACCCAATGTGAGTGAGTCTAATCCATTGTGTGGTAGTGTTCAATTTGAGGTGTGTACTGAAAGTGGGAGTGTTAGGAGTGGTGGAGGTTTGCCGTAGACAGTGGTGGCAGGTGGCGGGGTATTGTAGGTGCCGTTTTTTGTGGGGTATGAGGAGTTGATAGACTAGTTTGGAACAGGTAGAGGAATAAGAAAGGGCAGTGAGTGTGTGAGAGAGAGAAAGGGGGGGGGGGGGGGGGGGGGGGGGGGGGGGAAGAGGGAGGGTAATAAGAATATTCGCTAACGTCATATGACCCTCTAAAAGTTGTTAATAGCGAGCTTTAATACGTGAAATGAACATATGAACTAGAAAGAAATGCTGTCATATTTCAACACAACAAAGGGACATCTCTCTAATTAGGACAATCTGCTGGAAATTTTGGTGATACTTATCCTCTTTTACAATCAATGCATTTGGCCCAATGGGAAAATGATGGCTAGACAAGAATGGGACCATGGAAAGAGCAATTGGAGTTCTCACATCTCCATAGTTGGCCATGTGAACAATGCTGCCTCAAAGCTTAGAAACCCTATTGTATAAGCCTTCTTTAAAACCTAGGTATATGATAAAGGGTAATCTAGACATTCCTCAGACAAACTTGGTTCCATGTTACTAATTTTGATATTAACTAATATACAACACAAATCATCCACTATCAATGAGTGAAGAACCCGTAAATAGATAATAATTGATCCACATAAAAATAAAAAAAAATTGAAGAGTATATACCGGATAACACCTCATTCTCAATTAAACAAAGAATAACAAAGACCCCATGTATCAGCAAAGCACATAGAATCAAGGGAATGTCTTTATCTCTTAATTCTTTTTACTCAAAATGGGATTCTTCCTCCTCTTTTTGACTCCTCCCTAGTCCAAGATACTCCTTTTTTCTCCCTCAATAGTGAAACAACCTAGACATGAATCACATGGGTTTCCTTGCTTTCATCCAGTTCACTTTACTTTAACAGTTCAAAAACAAAAACCAAAGCCCAACAATGCATTCTTTAAAGAAAAGAGGTCCCCATTTGGATAACTTGTGCTTTAATTACTTCTTTTTACACTAGGAATACTCAAAAAAAACAAAGAAAATGAAATGAAAAGAGAGAAAGACAACAACCCCACCCAATTTCAAACATATGGTTAGTCTGAACCATCAAAAAGCACATGAAATCTACTAATCTAAATACCCAATTTGACATTACACCCATCTTGGGATAAAACTTCAAATTCTATGTCTATTGTTCCTTTCGGCAGCAATGGTAAGCAGCCTTGATACACCTTGCGTCCATATATCATACTCTCTTTGGTTCTTGCACTCAAATTCGACAACTCCACGCAATACCGTCTTTAACGCAAAGTATCTGCGGTGCTCACCGCCCTCGAGCAAGTGGCGGCCGGGCCATGCCGGAATATCTTTCAACACCTCTAACACCACATCTGTAAATTCAAAAGATAAGAGATTAAAGATGAAGCCTTTTTCATCTTTTCTGCTATATTGCATACTGCTTTCTCAAATCCCCAAATAGAAGGAAAAGACCCACCAGACCACCACCTCCAATTTCTCTTCACATCATGAGAGAAAGACAAAAAGCAACAAAAAACTCACTCTTTTTCTTTTTGGTGATGGTCCCAGCAACATGTCTGCTCTTCATCTTCAGCATTACCTGCAATAAAGAATTGTTGTGATTTAGATTGCAATGACACATAAAAAAGCCAAAAAAGTAGATTCATCTTGTTTGATCAGAAGTATGAATTGAACTTTTCAAGTTCACCACAAGAAGTTTCCATGTTGTAGCCAAAATTTGAACTATAACTCATGTTTATGTAAAGAATTCAAAGTGGGATAGTTCACCAATCATAAGAATAGTGATAATTAATCATAAGATAAGAAACTCACCTGACCCAATCTGTTGATGTAAACAGATACTATTTTCCAATGAAGATCACCTGCATCAAACCATAACAGTAAGGTTGTCAAGCTGTTTTAGTATGCCAAACAATTTTCAAATTTGAAAAGACAGATAAAAAATTCAAGTAGTCATACACATGCACACTCTGTCCAATCCCCTTGGATTCTATGTCTATATTGTTTTTCTTTCCTACAAATTAAATACCCCCTCCTTCATACATTCAGTAAGTGTAGTAAATATTAGTCCGTGGTATTACTTTGTTAGGCTGGTCCTAGCAATCACAAATTTAAGTATCAAAATTCGATCTGTTCTTATATATTCTGATTAATTAAACGAGAAAAGAGACCTTTGCGGGTGCGCTTGAGGAGCTCACAACCTCTGGCTAGTAATTCTCGACTACAAATGCCAAGGAAATTCTCTTCAGGAACAAGCTCACCACTCAAACTACCATTGGAACTGCCATTACTGCCACCATTACCACCAACTCCCAACCCTCTTTCAACTGGAATCACTGATGCTATATTCCACACTTCCTTCAATGCCCTAGCCTTCAATGTGGCCGCACCACGCAGAGCTACAATTCACCACCACCCACAAAACAGTAAACCATCACATCAGACAATATCCAAGAACACGAAGGCATAAGCATCAATTAACATAATTGACTACAATACACGCTTTTCAAAATAATGGGCGCATCATCATTCATAATTTGACTAAGTACATTAACTACAGGATAAAAAACCATCTAATGCACAACTTTAACACACCTGTTGCAGCTGCTGCTGTCAAAGTCATAATATCACCGGCTGATCGAACATTAACTGCTGAACTAACAACAGATGCAAGGTGTTCGCGCTCAGCCCCCATTGCCTCAGCAGCCTCCACACACTGTGCTGCAACCAATGTGGCGGCAGAAGCCACGGCCATGTCAGTTTTTGCCATCTGCTCATCCTTCCCAGTCCCAGATGAGGCAGCTGTGGCGGCAGCAATCGCTGCCACAGCGGCCGCAACCCCTGCAACTGAAATAGCAGCATGGAGCTGGGCATTTTGGGCCCTAGTCTCCTCTTTTTTCTTCTCTCTCCTGTCCTTCAACCACCTTCCCACCGTCTTCCCTCCACCGCCCGCGGCCACACCACCGGTGGCTCCACCTCTGTACTGGGTGTTCACTGGATTGTTCAAGCGAGAAAACTGCATTACACAAATCTGAGTCAGCAACTGATAGTACAGTAATTCACTAAATGTGTGTATGCACCCATATCGAAACTAACAGAAATTTAATGCAAGCAAGCTCTGAATTTCTACACACTCAGAGACCACACCCACCTCGTGTTCACCATTAATGTGTCCAGAGTTGGACACCACTATAGAGAATAGGACCAGTTTCTCTATGTGTGTGATCAATCACGGCCAACTATGAGAGTGGAATCCATTGTGAATTTCCCATTTTAACCATTCTAAATGGAGAAGTAAAGGACAGTTTGGTAATTTAAAACACTAATTCAAGAGAAATATGCATATAAAGTATAAACCTCTGAACATACATAGAGTAATTATGTCTCACATTAGGTAGTTACAGTGACCACCCTGCACACCTTATCATTTGCAGGACCATAATCCACAAAGAATCATTATCCCCAAAAATAATTTGGCTTCTTCCCTAAGTGATCATATTTTGAAACTATTTGCAAGTGGAAAAACTAGAACAAAAGCTAGAATTTTTTTTTTTCAATAGGCAGGGGGTCCCTTGACCAGTTTATCACCTCGACAAACCCCCTCTCCAATCCTATTAAAGAAAGGTCAGTCGCGTCGAAACTAGAGAATTCATGAGTGATTTATGAGGATCCCTCATAGTCTGAATCCAAGGAATTACCAAAGGTTGAACTCAATTTATAGTTTGTCTTTATTACCACTTGAGTTACCTTGAAATTAAAGCAAGAATTTTTGTGAAGGTACAATTATATTCCTTCTACAAAAATAAAAGGGTATAAAAACATGAAAAATTCCATTCAAGTGCACCAGTTTTAACTTTGATTATAGAAGGAAGGAAAGCATCTATTCCATATAGTACTCTTTTAACTTTCTTAAAGGGAATTGTTGGTTAAAGAGAAAGCTGAGATATGTTGGCTCTCTGATTCTCTGAACCTTGCAGAGTTCGTGTTTTGTAACCAAAAAGAGGAAAAACAACACAGGTTCAATAACCCATCTGTTTTGGTAGGTGAGTGCGTCAAATTCCGGCCAAAATTTAAGTTCTCCGGCGAGGACAAAAAATGAACATATATAGAGTGAGAGAGTGAGAGAGTGAGAGCAGACCTTGACATCGTCTATTTCAGAGGGAGATACAGGGGGGCTATCGGTGAGAGAGCCACCATTCAAAGGGCCACTGCTGTGAGAAAGTCTTCCAGAGGTGCGAGGTGATACCTCCTGCTGTACAGCACAAAACCCAAATCATGTTACTATAATACAAAATTGCAATTATCTATACTGTAAAGTGAATAGTAGTCATCATTGAAGAGTTGCAGATCACTTTAAACAATGTCAAAAATTAAACATTACAGAACAAGAGAGAGAAAATGGAATGATTGATAGTGTGTATGAATAAAACAATACAATAGTTCTTGAAGAATATGAAGCTAATAAACAACAATTCAGAGAAAGAGTGCTCTGTTTCTGTATTTTTAATGCTTCCCAAGAAAAACATAATACCTTAAAACAATTGTAAACAGAGTATAAAGCTCTTGGAGTTACAAGAAACTCTTGGTTTTCCCATGAACATAAAACCCAGAAAGCAACTAAGGAAAAAACAAACAATTATAAGACACAAGCCAAAAACCCATTAAAACAAAACAGAAAATTCCAAAGCCCAGGAAGCCAATACAAACAAAACAAAAAACAAGAAATAATATCCCAGGAACCCACAAAGGAACCACAAGGAAAATTTGCATGAAATTGGTCAAATTGAACAGAGAAGCACAATTCCAGTAAACAATATATACCCTCTGAGAGAGAGAGAGAGAGAGAGAGAGAGAGAGAGAGCAGAAACCAAACAAACAGAGGTGGTCCTTATGTGCAAAACACACAAACTCGAACAATTCTAGAATACACTTACAGACTGAGACATTATACGTTCCATGACAAGCTGAGATGTCTCAGAAGAAGCAAAAGAAAAAGGGTTCCCAGAAACAGTCGCTGACTCCTCCAACTCTCCGACAATATCCTCCTGTATAGTCCCACCACCACCAACACCAACACCATACGGACCATCGTTACCATTAAATCCGCCACCCATTGCCTTAGCTACCATCTGAGGTGGAGCTAAAGCCTTGGAGACTTCATGAGCAGAGACACTCCAAGAGCGAGATAGGAACTCCATTGGCTCCCTTGGAGTCTCCGGCGGTTTGAATACCAACCGTTGAACCGAGTCCATTTCTTGCAAAAAGTGGACCGGATTGGGTGAGTATGCTACAGAGGTTTGGTTTTGGAGTAGACTTATGAGAAGGGTCGGTGCTTTATAAAGAGAGACTAGTAGTGTCTGGTGTGGTAAAACAGAGAGAGGAAGAGGGAGAGAGAAGTGTCAGTGTCATATGCTCAAGGGTCAAGATAATGTGTATTTGTCCGAATAATGACAGAATTTATATATTTTTAAGAACAATTTAGATGCATACTTTTTTTTAAGGATATTAATAGAAATTTTATATTTTAAGATATTAAAATATGACCCAATTCGTTAACGAAATTAAAAAATTTGGCTCTTTTTTATCCACGCCGTTTTTTTAATGAGTGAATTATACCCGTCACGATTAATAAAAGAATTAAGTATAGATGAAATCAATCAAAAGAAATAGACGACACAATTCGTTAGTTACAAATTAAATATGGGTATAATATTTTTTAACATAAACACGTTAAGATTCGATAAAAATTCGTTTCACTCGACACGATTGGCAAGTCTAATCGTATTTGAGGAAAGAAAATAGAAGAGTAAAAAGTTCAGGAGAGAAATGACCCAAAAAAAAGTCCAAGAGAGAAGGTATAAGAGAAAAAAAAATACACGAGAAAAGGGTAAAATAGTTATTTCACATATGGGATTCGAGAAAATAGTCTTTCCCTTCGATGATAAAGATTTAGATAAATAGTTGCATAAAATAAGATTATTCGAGCCAAAAATATAAAAGTGCGTGAAACATTTTATGTGGTTGTTGGCCCATTGGTTGACCCATTAAGGGCCCATCAGGACGGCTATAGACCCAAGATGGGCCATACTTTGAGTAGGATGGTCCGATCGGACCCATTCAGATATAGCATTTTTTTTTTTTTTTTGAAGCCGAAAATGGGGGAGAGGGGCGACCAGCAGGTAGTGACCCCCCTGGGCGTGACCATGAGGGTCTACCCCGATGTGGAATGTTCGGTTAGCCATAGCTACAGACCCCTTTGGAGTAGCCCGTCACCACACCACCACCGAAGCACTAATGAGTAAGGCATGGGGACCCCGAGGATCGATCCCTGCTTGCTAACCTCATGGGAGTCAGGGAGCGACCCAAGACGGGCACACCTTACCATTAGACCACCAGCTCCGGTGGTGATATAGCATTTGAATGCTAGGAGGGTAGTGCAAAAATACTGTACTGACTTTAAAAAAAAATAGCATCGATAATTGGAGATGACCTTTTTGTTTAGAATGCTTGATATGCTTGAGGTGGCGGCAAGATTCAAACACTGGATTTTCTGTTCAGATACCATGTTAAACAATCTTCTATTCTAAAAACTTAACCTATTAGAGAGATTGTAACTTAAGTATTTATACTTCAACAATCTTTAATTCAAATTTTATTGAAAGATTACAACATTTCATCCTGGGCTTTTTATTAATACACAATTATTATAACGTGAAATGCACAATCGCTGATTAATAAGACCCGAACATTATCATCACATTCAAAAAAGAAGGCATTTGTGTTTGGATGCAAATCGAGCTTAATCTTTCGAGTTTTACAATATATAGATTCGTACTTGACTTTCAGTTGATCAAGTAATCAAGAGAATACAAGCACAAAGATTGCATAGTATATGTTTTATATGTGTTGTGAATCAAGTGAATGTTACAAATTATGGGACAAATTATTTACTTTCTTGTGGTTTTTTATATGAAAACACATTATAAGTACTTATTTATAACCTATGTAATTTTGGAACAAATCGAAACTACTAGAAAATTCCATAAATATTAATGGTCAAATGTCACATATTAATATTTTTGATAAAATAATATGTCGAAATAATTTTCATATACTTAATACATATTATATATCTCTACATATATGTCTTTTCCTCTGCCTTCCCTTTTGATACATCAAATAGATTTTCCAAATTATATAAGTTTTTTTCTAATTCATTGCAATCGTTGTACTAGTTATGAGTTTTAATGTTAAAAGCAGTTCAGTAATTGATTAGGTCTTCATATTAGATCTGTAAATTAAGTTCGGATAGTATTCTCTATAAAATATTCAAGAAGAAAATACCAAAAAAAGAAAGGGTACTATTGTCCTTTTCTCTAAATCATTAACGCTATTAAATTCATACGCATAATTTAGGGGTGATTATGCAAATTACGAATTTATGTGACAACATAATAAAGTATATTTTGGAGGCCATTTTTGGTAAATTACTTAGCTTATCTTTCAATATATTTGAAAGCCCTTTTTAGTAAATCATTATGGATTTTATTCGTTAGCCAATAAGGACCCGTGGGCATTATTATCGTTATCTTTTTGAGGACAACAAGTACATCATATTAAAGTTCAAGCGGTCCAAGGCTTCCATCTGGATTGAGAAAGATCACAATTGAGGTTAACATCACATAAAATCTATCGTTAAGCAACCAAATTTTGGCGAATAGATATGATTTTTTTTTTTTTTTTTAAGAATATCTATTTTTAATTATGTTGAATATCATTTTTTTTATAGAACGGACCATCACTATTATAATCAGTCTGCACAGAATGAGATACTCAAAGAGGGACGTTGAGACAAAGATCTATTGTACTAACAAGCCTCTAATCCAATGGTACTTCTTACCTTGTGAAAATTTTGTCTTCTTAAGATCAAGGGTTCAAGTCTCCTGGGCGATAATAACGTAGTTGGTTGGTAAGACAAACTCAATTGTTTGGACGAACTGTATTCAAATCTCTGGTGTGAGTTCGAATCTCCAACGAAAGTCTTGATTTAACTGGTGTATTGAAAAACTAGTTTATACAACCGGGGTTTGACATCTGTTTTACTTGAACTCACAAGCCTTAGCGATATAAGTGTGCCTCCACTCGCCAGAGACAAGTCAAAATTTTTTCCCATTACCAAAATAAAAAATAAAAATCTATTGTATAAATTGAGAGGCAAACATCCAAAGAGGACCCCATAAAAAGTTCGATTAGAGGATATAATTGTGCACCAAATATGAGGAGGAAAATAACCTTCTTCTAGAGAGATTATTGGAATTTTTCCAACTTCAAGGGATAGAGCAATTTATATATATATATATATATATATATATATATATATAAACCTTATTATGATTTGTGTGATTAGCTCTTTTTTAATGGTTAAGTAATAGAATTGTACTTCTTTAATCCATTTTTTGAGGATTTTATAATCTTACACTATAATTTTTATCGTACCTGATCCACATTATATTACTGCGAACCCACGTATATAAAATAAGTCTAAATCGAACTAATGATAAAATAATTCACTATTAAAACAATTATATCCTTCCATTTTCTTTCCTTCTTCCTTAGAGGAAAGGGAATTGAAGAGGGTGGAACCCAGTTGATAAGTCTCAAAACATATTCAGCTGGCAAATTGGACCCTACACCAACCCGACCCACCACCTATGAACTGTATTCATCAGGAAAATTTAATGTATGGGCCACCTCTACCAAAGATCATGCATGATTCATGAAAGAACCTTAGCAACAGGTAACCCCATCAATTGAGTGGTATAGATCAATGATTGGGAGTCATAACCTCCACATGTTGGCTTGTGGTTTTGGACTTGTTTGGTCTCAATCATTGTAAATCAAGGTCTCCTATGCTCAAGTTATAGAAATAAAAATCATTAAAAAAATTATCCTCATTTTCTCTAAAGAGCCTCTTGCTTTTGTAGCCTTAATCAAAAGAGCAATGTTATTTCAACAAAAAATATTGATAATATTTATCGACTCTCAATATTACTGTCATTGATTTAATTGTAAATCTCATCATTAATTGAAATTCACCATATATTCAATGATTGTAATAGAGGGAGTCGGCAAATGTTGTCAATATTTTTTAAGAAAAATTTAAGCCACACATTTTTTAGTTTACCATATCCTCAAAGACACCCTCTCTATTTTTTGAATCTTCACTGACATCCCTTATCAGATTAATGACGTTAATTAGAATATAATTTTACTATATTGTCCATAATATATTTTAGAAAAAACTTCATCCACACCCCTTAGATAAGCATATATTCAATGAGACCCCTTATTTTTTATATTTTTTTACTATTTAAATTCGGGTCAATTAAAATTCGATTCGAGTTAATTAAATTTTTTTGTTTACATATTAAAATTGAAATCAATTAAAAATTATATATTTTTAAGTATTAAAATTCGATTCGAACTTACTCAACTCAAATTTTAATATGTAAAAAATGAATTTTAATCAACTTCAATCGTAAAAAAAATAAAATTTAATCAACTCAAATTGAATTTAATCAGCTCAAATTTTAATATGTAAAAAAAAATAATTAATCGGCTCGAATTTTAATCAAATTTTATGTAGAAATATTATTTGACGTTTATGTAGGAGCAATTTTACTGTTTTAGATGATTTTTTTTTTTTGTTAAAAACGGTGGTTTAACAGCAGGAGGTGTCAATGATGTTTAAATATAAACTAGAAAGGATGTTAGTGATGTTTTGAATAATGGAGGCGGTTTTATTGAAGATGTGTGGATAATAATTACCCTATTTTTTTTTAATCTAAATAACATTTCTCTAATTGATGGCGTTATTTCACGTGAATGAGCAGCAAGTTAGAGTATAATTGCTAGGAACAGATCTGAGCTACAAGGCCCGTGAATTGGTGGTTGAATGCTCTAGTTGTCCGAGCTGTGGTGTGTGTAACACGTAGAAATATAATGGTTCACCGGCTTGGGAGCTCGGCTAGTCCACTCTTCAATGGAGTCTCTTGCTCCTAGAATCTATATTCATCTAGATAATGTTTTACAAGGTGCCTTTGATGCCAGTAGGGTTCTCTGCCTTTTGATTGAGGCGTTGTACAGTATTTATAGTGTAATTCCTATCTCTAAGGGATTTTCACCGAGATCTTTGCCCTTCATCCGTGGGATCTTCCTTGATTTTTGGGAGAGGATCTTGGTTAGTTGAGAGTTTTGTGCCTTGATTATAGCTTTCCATTGCTTTGAGGATGCCATTCACTAGTCAGCTGTTTCCCTTTCAATTTCCCGTTTGTTTTCTTTGAGGAGAGCTTGAGGTCTGGATTGCGGAGCCCTGGTTACCGTGTCTGACCTCCTTGTTTGACCTTCATGTCCGAGCTCATACTTAGAGCTTTTTTCTAGGTATCATCAGTTGCCCCCCAGCCCTTGGCCCAAGCGAGCTTGGGCAGGGGATGAGTCGATGCTGAATTGAGATAGACTTCCACACATCGACCTCGATTTGCATGAGCTCGAGGTGCAGAGAGCTGCTACTTTTCCTACGGTTGCCGAGTTCCCATTGCTTCGAGGAGTACTTCAGTGCTTCTTAAAGCAAAATTATTGACTTTATGAGCTGCCGGGCTCTTTTTATGAACTAGGGAACTCATGGAGTTCTTCGTGGGCTGTGTTGCTCACATCATGAACTGAATAGTTCAGCGCGAACTACGTGGCTCATATTATGAGCTGAAGAGTTCAGCGTGAGCTGCTTGGCTCAAGTTATGAACTGAATAGTTCATCGTGAGCTGCATGGCTCAAGTTATGAACTGAAGAGTTCATCGTGAGCTGCTTGGCTCAAGTTACGAACTGAAGAGTTCATCGTGAGCTGCGTGGCTCAAGTTACGAACTGAAGAGTTCATCGTGAGCTGCGTGGCTCAAGTTACGAACTGAATAGTTCATCGTGAGCTGCGTGGCTCAAGTTAGGAACTGAAGAGTTCATCGTGAGCTGTGTGGCTCAAGTTATGAACTGAAGAGTTCATCGTGAGCTGCGTGGCTCAAGTTAGGAACTGAAGAGTTCATCGTGAGCTGTTTGGCTCAAGTTGTGAACTGAAGAGTTCATCGTGAGCTGCTTGGTTCAAGTTATGAACTGAAGAGTTCATCGTGAGCTGCGTGGCTCAAGTTGTGAACTGAAGAGTTCATCGTGAGCTGCTTGGCTCAAGTTATGAACTGAAGAGTTCATCGTGAGCTGCGTGGCTCAAGTTGTGAACTGAAGAGTTCATCGTGAGCTGCTTGGCTCAAGTTAGGAACTGAAGAGTTCATCGTGAGCTGCGTGGCTCAAGTTACGAACTGAAGAGTTCATCGTGAGCTGCTTGGCTCAAGTTATGAACTGAATAGTTCATCGTGAGCTGCGTGGCTCAAGTTATGAACTGAATAGTTCATCGTGAATTTATTAGCTGATGAGCTCATCGGATGTTTATGAGCTGAAGAGCTCATCTTGAGTTCATGAGCTGAAGAGCTCATCTTAAATTTATGAGCTGAAGAGCTCATCGGATGTTTATGAGCTGAAGAGCTCATTTTGAGTTTATGAGCTGAAGAGCTCATCTTAAATTTATGAGCTGAAGAGCTCATCTGATGTTCATGAGCTGAAGAGCTCGTCTCGTTCTCTGACATCTTCCCTTCTCTTGGGGGAGCGATCCCTGTCTCTTCTTGGGGACCTATCTCGTCCTCTTTCTTTCCTAGGACTTCGATCCCTCTTATTTTCTTCCTTCACTTTTTCCTTCTGTGAGGATGAGCTCCCTACCTTTGAGAGAAGGGCTTCCTCGCCATTAATATACTTTTCTGCTTTAGCCAGCACCTCTGTCATGCTTGCTTGCGGGTTCTTTGATATAAAAAATATCAAATCCTTCGATTGCACTCCTAATCCAACAATGAAAGCAGTGATAGCGAATTTATCATCTGGAATATCTACCTTCAGGGATTCTGAATTGAACCTTTGGACATAAGACCGTAGGTTCTCGTTGGGTCCCTGTTTTACATTCAACAGGTGGTAGCTCGGCTTTCTGTATATCCGAGCTCCTATAAAGTGAGATACAAAAGCTATGGAGAGCTCTCTAAAGGATGAGATCGAGGTTGGTGGGAGCCTGTTAAACCAGGCTAGGGCAGAGCCTTTCAACGTGATGGCAAAGGCTCTGCAGCGTACAGGATCCTGGTATCCATGTAGCTCCATCTGGTTCTTGTATGTGTTGAGATGATCTACGGGGTCTTTCGTTCCGTCAAAGACCTCTATTTGTGGCATCCTGAATTTTGGTGGGAGAGGGAAGTGCAGCACTCCTGTGGTGAATGGGGACTCGGTCTGTTGTACTAGGGCGTCCATTGTAACCGGAGCTTTGCTTTTTACAGCCTCCTTCATATGGCTGAGCTCTTGCTGGATGTCCTTGAAGCGTTGCTCCCAGTGCTGCTCTCTCCTGTCCTGCTGGTACGGGAAAAAATTGTCTCTCTCGCCCCCATCGTTCTGACTTTGCCCTTCTTCGTTGTGGCCATTCCTAGGGGGTATGTAAGGAATATGCCCCCTGGTCTGGCTGCTTTCCACTCCTTCGTTGGCCTCTCTAAGGGGGTCCAAGTGTTGCCGTTCCCTGTGAGGGGGATTACTCTGGCCTTCTTGGGCCGGTCGTGCCTCATTTGGGCGTTGTATGAGCTTCGATAGTTCTGCGTTTTCCCTTAGCAAACGTTGGTTGACGAGGCGAAGGGCTTCCATCTCGTTGTTAATGGGGGAATTAGTCTCTTGAACGTTCTCGGGTTGTCTGCCGTTGGTGGCTTCCTGCTGATCCTGCATTCGTGGTGGGTTTGTTTGACTTCTACTCATGTTTCGAGTTGTTACCATCAGTCACTGAGAAATCAGCTTATTTGTAATAGGAACAGTCGTTCCCACAGACGGCGCCAAACTGATGGCGTTATTTCACGTGAATGAGCAGCAAGTTAGAGTATAATTGCTAGGAACAGATCTGAGCTACAAGGCCCGTGAATTGGTGGTTGAATGCTCTAGTTGTCCGAGCTGTGGTGTGTGTAACACGTAGAAATATAGTGGTTCACCGGCTTGGGAGCTCGGCTAGTCCACTCTTCAATGGAGTCTCTTGCTCCTAGAATCTATATTCATCTAGATAATGTTTTACAAGGTGCCTTTGATGCCAGTAGGGTTCTCTGCCTTTTGATTGAGGCGTTGTACAGTATTTATAGTGTAATTCCTATCTCTAAGGGATTTTCACCGAGATCTTTGCCCTTCATCCGTGGGATCTTCCTTGATTTTTGGGAGAAGATCTTGGTTAGTTGAGAGTTTTGTGCCTTGATTATAGCTTTCCATTGCTTTGAGGATGCCATTCACTAGTCAGCTGTTTCCCTTTCAATTTCCCGTTTGTTTTCTTTGAGGAGAGCTTGAGGTCTGGATTGCGGAGCCCTGGTTACCGTGTCTGACCTCCTTGTTTGACCTCCATGTCCGAGCTCATACTTAGAGCTTTTTTCTAGGTATCATCACTAATCAAAAAGATTTATCTTGGAGTGAGATCTTCTTTTATATATTTTTTATTCAGATGGGTTTATCACTTATTACCAGTGAATGATCCATCAAGAATTTAAAAAAAAAAAACATCTATTTGAATCCAATTTATCCTTAAGTTTCAATTCTTTGACTCTCTCATATTCAAATTAAGTATGTTAAGCTTGAACAATATTTTATTATCTCCTCTCCTAGTCAAGTTAGGATGGTTCTACTTATAAATTAAAACTTTGATCAATGAGATACACATAAGTTATAGAAGATTTTACAAATTTTATATTTGAGTCGAACTTATAAGTAAAAAAAAATGTATGATTCGTATGATTTACCGATCAAAAACAATAATATTTTGTTTGGTATAATGAAAAAAATACAAAAAAAAAATGCAAGTAGGCAGATAAAAAGTAGATGAATTAATTTTTCTTCCAACTAAGAAAAATTTATCCCTTTAAAATTAGGAGGGAACGTAGAATGAAAGCTAATTATATGTATTAAAATATATGTTATTTACCTTTACATATTTTAATATATGCATTTATCTATTATATATAATGTACTTATTAATTTTATATATAAATATAATGGTAAAATATGTATCTATATATTTTTTCATCTTTTTACTTTTACATCCTACCAAACAGAAAAAAGTTAAAAAATTTTAGGCCATGTTTGGTTGCATCTCAGAAATTATTTTCTGTTTTCGGAAGCCAAAAACTGTTTGACCAACTATTTTTTATTTGTCTTTTGAAAACTAAAAACAGAAAGTGGGTAGATTTAAAGAACAAGTTAAGTTTATTTTATGTGTGTTCTAAAACAACCTTTCCAAAATTTTAAAAATACCACCACCCCCTTCCAACACCACATTTTCACCACCACCACCACCACCATCACATTTATGTTTTTATTGATTTTTGAATTACTGTTCAAACAAGTTTTACTATTTTCTATTCCGTAGAATTATTTTTAAAATCATATAAGCAAACAAGTTATGCGATACAAAAAATACCAAAATACATTTTTTTAAACTCTTCCCAAAAATAATTTTTGAATACTTTTCTTTAGAGACGCAAATCAAATAAATCTCTATTTTTCATCTCTCCTGTCAAAAACAAACGAGGGAAGAAAAAATTCACCTCTTGAAAGATGAAAATTGTATCATTCTTATTTTATCTACTTACCAAACATACCATAAAAAGAATTGGGGTGAATCGAAAAAATGCAAGTTCTTGGTGTAAAAAATTGCCATAAAAGGGGCACTTTTTGCAGGGAAAAAATTAATGGAAGTAAATAAAAGAGAAAAAAAAGTCCAATCAAAGGTGGAATTCGTAGTCACATTCTTAATTTTCTCGACCTTATCTCTCCTCCTCCTATGTGGACCCAGTCCACTTCATGTAGGTCGCATCCGTACATCATCACAGCTGCTTTGTAGGTCCATGGCTTGTGGCATATATCAGTAACAGTGCATCACCTTAGTAAATAGTGACCAAAGTAATTGTGTTCCTCTGTCCCATAGTCCAGACCACACACAGGTCTGGCCCACACCTAAGTCCGACAAATATAGAGGACGTTCCTGACAAATTTTGTCTACAACTCCTTAACATTAAAAATGCACCATGGTCTTAATATTTTTTGATTTAATTACAATGAAATCCCTACTAATTTGACCTAAATAGAAAGAAACTGCTTTAGATTTTTAAGATATTCGTACAAGCAGGGACAGAACCAAGACTTTTGTACCCGTAAGATGAAGGTCATTTAGAACCGGAGCTAGAATGCCAGCAAGCTAAACTTACTATCCTAGTAGCGTACTTTAGCGGCATGTTTGATATGTGAGTTTGGAGGGTGTGCAGGGCGAATTTCGCACAATAGTTGTAGATGACAGATCTCTCCCTTGGTGAACTCGTGTTAGCTTCGAACGTCGAAGATCCTACAGCAAGGAAGGGGTTGAGAGGGCCAAATAAGACTTAAGGAGTGGTGATGAATTGTCTCAGGGAGTCTCTCGTTCGATTCTGACGGGTTGGTGGTGGTACGTGGCACACAGAAAACAAGTTAGAAAGGGCGCCGGAATGTTTTTCGGCGTATCCCCTCCGACGGTCAAGTTAGTTCTTTGAGAGAAGGAAAAATGAAAGCACTGTTTGTGTTCTTTAGAGATGACTTTGCGTACCTTTCATATGTATTTTTGGGAGCTATTTATACCCACTCGGACTCATCATTGTTGATAGCCTAGATAGTAGGTACCATTCAGAGATGGGGGAGTGTGCCCCCTATATTGTGTGGGGAAGACCCCATTATTAATTGCTCGGACTCCCGAGCAATCAATGTTGCTTCTTCTATGCAAGGACATTAAATGCTCGGATCTCGGAGTATTTAATGCTCTTTCTTCAAGGATGAGTCATTAAGTGTCCTGATGTTGGAGCATTTAATACCCCATCCTTTTCTGGCTTCTTGCGTCATTGTAGATGTCTCATCAGTTGAAGATTCATTAAATGTTTGCCTGTAATAGCCGCATGTCAGCAGGGGCATTCTCGTTCGTTTGCCCCTTTGTGTGTTTTATGCCACGCGTCCCATTCCTCTTGGTGGAGTGTCGTGTTGGCCCTGTAACTCTGACATCCTTGTGCAGGGCACCCTCATGATTCCTAGTCTAGTTGAGGCTAATTAGCTGTCACTCAGGATCCTTTTCAGAAGTTCGGAGTCGTGCAGTAGGGCCCTAGTCCCAGCTAGTATCTGTCGGCGCCGAGGACACACAGGGGGTCTTGGAGTGGAGGTTCCTCCGAAGTCGAGGGTGCGCAGTTTCGAGAGAAAAATGGAGAATCCCTTGGGGACGAGGGAACCTTGCTTGAGAGCAATGTTCCTCGGCTCCGATGACACCTTGTGGCCGAGGACACATGTCTTTATAATAGAGGCCAATATCCTCGGCGCCGAGAACACGTGTCTTCATCATGGAGAAGGATGTCCTTGATGCCGAGGCCACGTGTCGTGATTTGCTTCTGTCTTAGAAATGTCCCATCAGGGGGGTTTTGGAATATGAGTTGGGGAATAAACCCCCTTAAACCTATGTTTGACAATTATGCATTGAGCCAAGAGTTTGAAACCCAGCCCGGTCATGGCCCGGCCATGAAACCCAAGTTTATGGTTTCTTGAAACTCATGGGGGGTGGGTTTCATAGGTAGGTTAATGGATTTAACATACAAATGACATTTATACCCCACATATATTCATACCCGTGTTTAAATTAAATTGGTTAAGGGGCACAATAATCATTTATATATAAATATATTATCATAATAGTCATATATCCCTGTGCATACCAAACATGAGTATGGACAATATTAAATGTTGAATCCCACATTTGAATCTCATCTTTGGGTGTGGAAGGATTTGGACAAGCTAATCCAAACCCCTCTAAAAAAACATATCAAACAGGCCCTAGCGGCATGGACACTCTCTCTAGCTTATTGTTGAATTAAAACTATAGTACTAGGATCGTATAATTTTATCGCAAAAATGTTGATTTGTCAATATTAAGGTTTATTCTTAATAATTTTAAATTAGAATTCTAAATTTTAAGTATGATTTTACTTTCACAAGCAAACACTGTGAGTTTCGATTTTTTGATCACTTTTATCTAGTAAAAACTGACATAAGTTGTCGGTGTCTTGTCAAAAAAATATTAAAAGGATATCTCTGTATATAAGATATTTTACAGGGGGTGTGACTGTAATTTAACCTTTTTTTATTTTGTTGCATACACTGATTTTCAGATTCTCCCCCACAAAAGCTGAGGAATTCTGCTAAAATGCGCGTGGGAAGCATGACTCTGGCTACGTCATCATCTCTCTCTTTTGGCTTCATCTTCTCTCAGTCCAAAAGCTTCAAAACAAAAAGCTTTTCAAAAAAACACAGTCCAGCTTTTGCTTTTTTGAACCCTTTTGTTTCTTCTTCAGGAATATGGCACAGGACAAGGGTTGATTCACTTCAATGTTCCCATATTGCCCTTGGCAATGTTGGGAATCATACACTTTATTTTCTGGTTTTTTCCTATGGTTGTGCAGTAATTTTTAAGAATTTCTTGGGCAAAAGTGTCTTACTTGGTCAAATAGGTGGGAATGTATAGTGGATAGGGTTTCAGCTTTGGATTAGAATGTTTGTACTTAAACCAACAGTGACAGAAAAATACAAGCATGCCATAGGGAAAAAAGAAATGGGTAAGAAAAAAATTAGGAAATAATTGAATTTTGATCATAAGTTTTGTCTTTTTTTTTTTTATCATAAGGGGTTTTTTTTTTCTTGTATTTTTTCAATTTTATTGAGTTTATGGTGTTGTAAATCTCGTGTAGATTATAACATTAAGGAGTGTTAATTGAGGGTCGTGGTAGTGAGTTTGAGTTCATTCATATAATGTATTAGGGGTAACTCGTGTCTGAATGAACAGTGCAATATAAATAATTTTGAGAGAGATATTGTGACCGTTTGATGAATCTATTTGAGACCGTTGAATATAATTATTGAAGTATGTCCTATTTTATATTGTAGATTATAGATAAGCCTTGGAATTGATATGGGAGTGTCGAAGTTATCATTGATATGAAACGAGTATATTGCGTTCACAAATTGAAAAAAATGAAAGCATTTGAACTCATTCATACTATTATGTATAAAAATCAAATTCTATAGAAAAGTGTTTAGTAAGTCTCATCTTCCTTAATACTAAGTTGGTATAATTTAAAATTATTTAAAAAATCCATTCGAATTAAATTCTTCTATGTGATCCATATAATAATTTTTACTTTTTTTTGTTAATTATTTCAAATTTAAATTTTTTGATAAGATATTGAAAAATATTTGTTAGGAGAGAGAGAGAGAGAGAGAGACCTCTCTTCTTATCTTTTTTTCTCAGTCATGAAAGCTGATAGGATACATGATTGTATGCAAAGGTTTTCTGGAAAATAAAGCCAAGAAAAGTCACAATGAATAGGTTACAATGAATAGGTTGGGTTGGCTCCTATTAAATATCAAGAGACAGAAGCAGCTAATGAGGGACAAAGAAGAGACTAAAGTGGGGTTGGATAGGTTAGCATTATATGGGGATCCAATTTCATCATTATACTTTGATACTACGTGTACCTCTAGAAACCCTATAACCCCCCTAAACCCTTTTATACTATCTGCCATTAGCATCACCTCCTGAGCTTTGGACCCTAGAGTGACTTGGTCCTTGTTTGGTGACTCTGCAATTAGGATGGGTTAGAAGCAGGTTTGAAAAGTGAATTTGAATTCAAGCTAGTATTAAAATTCAATCTAAACCCTTTAATATGATTGAAAATTGTCGTTGCATACTATGCAGTGCTTATAAGTTTGATTGGTGCTTTCTCTTATAACCTAGTGCTTACAAGTCTGATTGGTGCCTTCTCTCTAACAATTACTTCAATCAATGTGAAGTATGACTATGAGGCTTCTTAACTCGCAACTGACTACTTATTGAAAGACAGAACATGGAATGAAAAATATCTCGGAGTATTTCTATGGCCGATTTGTCGCCCAACCTACTTAAACAACTTAAAGGCTTTACCTCATCTTTTTTGGAAAATAACTCCTTATGACACGGCTTAGTCAGCTATTCTTACAGTTCAAATAAGATTCTAACTGCCACTTCTTTGAAATTATGGCTATTTCCCCCCTCTAGATAAGAAGCAGAACGTGCCATCACTTACAGCCCTTTGTTAGGGACTTCCACGAAATGAAAACGGGCATCATCGTCGTATGTTCTACTTTTATTTGTTGTCTTGCTTTATACCCCAGAGTACTCCTAATGGTTCGATTTTGGTGTTGAAATCCAAGTTCAATGCAAACTGAAGTTTCGATTCAATTCCAACTCAATTTGAATTTATTAATTTGGCTTAAATTCAAATTGGGTCTTGAAAAATTCAATCTCTATTTCAAAAGCTGCCAAATTTTAAATTGGGTAAAAAATTTACGTCCTAACGTGATTCAAATATTAGAAATATCTGTCTAAATACTTTAGGTTGTGGCCAGGATGACTTAAAACTTAAAAGAGAAATACTAAGATGGATGTAATTCAATTCCTTTCTTAGTGGGTCCTAAGTAGAAGAGAGTGAACCCCGGTTGGGTATCAAAGCCTTGTGAAGGTGGGTCAATGCTATTATGTATACAATTGATAGTGGAGGTGGTGCTGTGTAACAATTTAGAAATTGCCAATGTATAGTTGATTTGAGGAGATGGTGACAAAAGTGGGCAAGGAGACGAAGTAATGCAGATATGAACCCTCCACCCACTTCCCAAGTTCATGGTGGCCAATAAGAACCATTGAATTTGCTTCACAGAATTCATTGTTTTGGCAAAACTTTTTTGTGGAGGACATCAATTTTTTGTTGAATTATTTTTTTTTTTCAATGGTTAGGGTTGTTCGGATCAACTTACACGTACCTCGATTAATCCTCTCCTAATCTGGTCAAAGGCAGGTCATCCACGCCAGAATTAGAATATTCATGAGAGATAAATTTTTCATCGTCTGATTCCTAAAAGTTGCAAAAATTTGAATTCAGGACGTCTTAGGACGATGAAACTCAAGATCTAATCTAGTTGGACACCCTTGATACTATCAACTAAAAAGTCCGAGAATTAATCATTGACAAAGATAAAGGTTAATCTTTGATGTATATCCCTTTTTTTCAAAATCGTATTATACTCTTCCTTGTTCACGTATTTAAATTTTTTGTTTTTATTTTGAAGTTATGATTCATTCAACTTTCTTTGTGATATTGATACACGAAACTTATAATAACCATCAATTGTTGCAAGTGTGAAACAAAAAAAGAACACTCCATTGTATTGAATGGTGAACCCGACATTCTAATCTTAAACCCACACGATTACATTGATTTTCTGGTTCATTCTCAAAGGAATCTTTGATTATCAGCACCACAAGTAGTGTTTGGTCAACCATTATACTCAATTAACATTGTGAAGTGTTTGTAATCATGATGGGATTAAAATGATGACTATATAAAAAGATTCCGTCCGATTTCTGAGTGTTGGGTTCTCTCTCCACATAGCCCAACATAATTTAACCCGCCATTGAATCGGATCCAAATATCTAACCGTCAAAGCCCATATCTATTCTCCATGAGGACCATAACTACTCATACTAATGGGTTTTCTCTCTCCACATAGCAGAACTTCAAAATCATTGACTATTTATCTATAATACTTTTACGGTTTTACCTAAACTTATGTCATTACGTAAATTCAAAATGTACACAATCAACCGAAACTACACGCATAGTTTGTGCAAATTGAATTTAGGGCTATTATGTTACATTCATCATTACACCTTGCATTTGGTCCCAAATTTTACTAATGGCCCTTAAAAACTTTAAGTCACCTTCAGGGTCTCATGGAGTTAATGGTGGTACTAACCAGATGATGTATCCCTACCTATCAATCATGATAAATATAGCATCACAATCACCCATTTTAAGTTCCTGGTTATAAGTGATGACTATGGCGGAGTTCAGTTAAAGGGCACTATCTAAGATCCAAAACCATGAATCTCCAGATATAGCTGATTACAGTGTATGGTACCACATTGGTAGACTTGACAGAGGAGAGAGAGAGAGAGAGAGAGAGAGAGAGAGAGAGAGAGATGGACTTGGCTTGTAAAGTGTAACATCTCTCACTCTCAATACATTAATAAGCAAAAACACTGACACAAAGCTTCAATTTCCAAAGACCCCCAAATAAATACCACTGTCTAAACTTCACAGTTTAGGATAATGATGAAAACCCTTTTTTCCTCTTAATAAAACCCAACTATTCCAATCATATATTATTTGAAGTCATGATTATATCAAAACTCTTAAATATTTATAATATAAAATTAGACATACTTCAATAAATCTACTCCACGATTTAAAATAGATTCATTCAACGTTTATTAACATTTATCTCGAAACCATTCAAATTGACTTATGTCTTTAGACACGGGTTATCCCTAGTATAAAATAATTCACAAAGTTACATTGGTTAAATGTGAATGTTAAGCTATCAGTGAAATTGGAATTCAAAATATACAAAACTATGCCTTAATTTGATCTTTCTGTAAAAATTATTAAACTCGTTAGACTCGAACTCAAAATATATAAATTTAGGACTTCTCTAGTTCAACCCGTGAAAATTATAAGTTCGTTCGCCAACCCAAAGGTTTGTAAATGTTTTCGATTTGCTTGAAAATATTTTTTGGTGACAATATTATAAAAATAAAAAAGAAGAATTTATTAGAGTTGGTGGCCATTAAGTTATAGACTAGGCTGTATATAGAGGAGGCTGATCAAGGGTGTTCGAATTAATTTATATGTATTTTTATTAATTTTTTTATTGATTCGGTTAAAAATAAATTATCTATATTGAGACTAAGGTATTTATGAGAAAATTTCTCAAAATTTAATCTCAAATAATTATCAAAATTTAACTTAAAACGTCTGAATTTATGATTATTTTTGTTACTAGCTGAACTATTTGGAATTTGTGAAGGGAAATAAAGAGGCTCCACTGTAAAGAGAATAAAGCTTTCGTTCATGGGAAACGAAAACCGAGAAATGGGAAAAAGCAGAGGAGAAGGCAATAAGAGGAAAAAGCTTTGCAATAATTCACTCACGAAACTCAAAGAAACAAGAGACAGAAAGAGAGTTCTCGCTCACGAAACTGAAAGAAACAGGAGAGAAAAGAGAGTAATAGTGAGAGAAAAGAGAGTTATAGTGAGAGAAAGTGTACTTTTGAATCAAATTCCAAAGAAAAACTGCTGTAGACTCTACAGCTCTATGTGGGTTTTCATACATAGGCTGTCTCAAATAATCACGGCCGTACGCCGCCGGTGTGGGTGAGCCGTACGGCGGAGGGGCAGGATGTCTGGGCAGTGATCACGAGTTAGATATTATAAGACATGACAGCTTAGCTTAGCTTAGCTTAGCATAGCATTCAATGTGAAGTAGTAAAAGCTAAAGTACTGCTATTATAGGACTCACTTCTATCAATAAGGTATTGATTACAGATTGATTGGTGGTCATGTGAAAGACTAATTTTATAATCTTTCTTTTTAATTTTTTGAGCTATATTTGTTTTTATTTTTTTATTCTTATTTCTTCTGAGATTTTTTCAAATTGCAAAGAGATCCTACTTCTTGGAAAAAAAAAGTCATCCTAAGCAAGACAAGTTACAACAGTGCATTATCTCCAACAAGTTTTGGCTATACTTCAGTATTATTACTCTCAATATAGGAGCACTAGTTATTGTCTGACACAGTAATAAAAAATGATAAATAATAAATATATTTGTATTCATATCTAAAATTAAATCACAAACATAGAGAAGAGACAAAAAAATTTAAGTATCGGTTTATAGTGGGGGTGAGAAGTGGTGGGCAGTAGTGATGGTGGTAAGAGAGGGTGATGGTTGTGGTGGGTGACAATGAGTGTGGTGGCGGTGATGGCGGCGGCGGTGGTGGTGGGGGTAGAGGTAGTGGTAGGGCGGTTTCAAAAATTATTATTTTTTTTAAAGTATTTATGAAAAATAATTTTTAGAAGTACTTTTAAAAAATCACTCCAAACACACCCTTAGAGTCCTATTTTTCCTATTAAATTTAAGGTCTTAATATTAGCCGTTAGATTAACTTTAAAGTAGAATTTAAAACGATCTCAACCGCGAATAGCAAAAGTCATTTTGTTTATCTTTTGAGATTTGAATTGTAAGCTACTTTATTATAGGAGCTTGTTGTACTTGTAAAGCATGTTCAAGGAGACAAGCTTGCCTGACTGTAGTAGTTTTTGAAGTGTGTTTTTTTAACTCAAACTTGTCTCACTCAACATGATTGACAAGCCTAAACAGAACATGTGAGGATCTATTTTGGAGGTATATACGCTATCGTTCGATCAAAACTCGGGTATTAAAATGAGATGAGTTTTACTGTCGCAAATTTAACTTCAACTAGAATCATTAAGTTATTTATACATCTGAATTATTTCCATTACTCATTTTATAAGAAAAACATGTACCACCCTAGAGTTCAGGTTGGCCAGAAACTAAGCGGGTTAATTTGGGCCTTGGGTTTTTCCAAATTACTCTTTCGGGTGTGGTAAGGTGTTTGAGCCCCACTCAACCCAATACCCACTTTTATTTTGAATTATATTGAAATCCCAATTAAAAAATTTGAACAGGAGAATTGAACCTGAATGTAAACCCGAATTCATAAATTTAAGCGTAAACGAAACTTAGATTGAATTTGAGTTGAGATTTTATAACTTAGATTCAGTTCGAGTCACTTGACATCGTGTTGGTAGTTGATAGCCCAATGGGTAAGCCATGGGCCATCTTTGGCTTACTGAACCCAATGGGCTACCAAATTACGGCTCATGAATGCAGCCTGGTTCAGTAATCCACTAGTTTTTTTTTGGTTTCCAGCCCATTAATCAGTCAAAGAAGGTCCAGTCCACTGTTGACCCTTAGGCAACAGGGGTAATTTTTAATGGTTAGAGGTATCTTGACTGAGTTCAAATTTTGGTAATTCTTTGGGGTCAGCCTATCAGGGTGGATAACTTAAATTGGGAGGGGATTAGTCGAGTCTTGCATAAACTGGTTCAGACATCCGTGACTAATGAAAAAAAAAAAAAAAAAAAAGAGGGAGAGACATCTTAATGGAACATGGAAATTCTACATCCTTATACTTTTACCTTCAAACCTGTTTATGACCTGCAAAATACTCGAAAACTCCGAAATACTTGAAATTACAAAATACAATAGAAAAGCGCATAAAACGTGATCTAAACGACATTTACAACTAGAAAATGATGACACGGTTGATGACAACCTTTCAGAAATGTGATCGTGAGCAGTTTTTTGATACCATAACCTAAACGTGGCCCCCGATCAACATCGCTTTTGATGATTCTGGTCTATCATGTACTCCATAACTAAACCACATAAAAAAAACTCATGCATTAGCATGTCCTGACAACATTATTAGATAGTAGTATCAGATGGAACGAGGGTTCGGCAGCAGGGGCAATAGGGATGAGCAGCAAGCCAAGGTAGAAGGCAATTTGTGTGGTACTTGTGAGAACATGGGAGGTATATTACTTGTTGCTCTTCCTCAAAATCTTCTAAACATACAACACAGATCTGTTGCCTATCTGCTTCACTGTTCCTGAGTTCGGAAAACCAGCATTTACCTCGTAGTCTTGAACACAACCAAGCATTCATCTTTTCTGCTATTATGTTGCTGCCTCCACTTGAGTTTACTTGAACAGTTCTCCGCCTGAACTATCATGATTTAAGTGAGGGTCGATAATTTTTAACACAACTCGTTAACCCGCAACGAAATTAGTGGTACAGATTTACTTTAATGAGAGGTCATAAATAGATTGATCTCTGCCGGACCTGTTTTGTAAGAGTGGATTGACACGAACCTGCTAAAAGGGATTGACACGAACCTGTTTTGTAAAGTTTGAGTTGACTATTTGTATGAGATTACAAACTCAAACTTATCCATCTCAGCGATGTGAGATTAAGTCACGACAACAATACTTGATAAAAGAGAGGGCTCAGAGGGAAAGAGATAAAAAGTTTTTGAGATGAAGAGGAAACCTGGAAGAAGAAGGTAAGCAACCGAGCTTCTCCTCAAGCCTTTGACGGGCTCTGACAGCTGTTTCATCCATTGTCGGCGTCGTAGCCGCCATCAACGATGATGTTTCGAGCCATCGTGCACTAGAGGGATGACAAAGGTAAGGCGTATCGCCGTGGTGCGGGTGCCAATCAGCTCTCCTCCTCCTCCGTTGCACCATCGACGCATGAAGCAACCACCCATCCATCCTCTTTCTAATCTCCAAAAAACCTCAACAAATAGACTCTCCCTTATAGATTTCACTTCTTACTGTTCACCTATATGATCCAAAAACAGTACAGTACCACCATGAACAAACCGTTCTATCCACGTTTACAATTGGGTTTGAGTCTGTTTGGGTGCCTGGAAATTTCCTGGAAACCTCTCATGGGAGTGTGTTATAGTAATATTTTGGGAGAATTACATCCAGACCTCTTGAAGTTTGTCACTTAATCACTTAGACTTTTAACATTTAAAATATTACATACAAATCCCTTGAAGTTTATACAGGCGTAACACCAAGATCACTGCTGTCGATGTCTGTTACTAAATCCAGGGGCGGAGCTACATGTTAAGGGCTGGGGCAGTTGCCCCCACTGAATTTTGAGCAAAAGTCCATATATTGTTATAGGTTTAAAATTTTAAAGAATGTTGCCCCTCATAAATTCAAAAGTTTATATGTTGCCCCCATAAATTCTTAGAAATTTATATAGTGCCCTAGTTGTTTTTATTTTTGGTAGGTCAGTGGTCCACTCACTCCCTTAATTAATTTACGAAGAAATATATTTAAATTGAGTAAAATAAATATAAAATACCCTTACGCATACATATTTACCAAAAACAATATCATCTGGGTTGACATTGATTTCTTAATTTTCATGTAGTTAAATCTTAGATCTTAATATTTTTCTTATATTTTAACTTAAGAATTCTTCATTTGAAAATAACCCTCAATTCAATCGTCCTTAACGGAGATTCGAAAAGATTTTTTTTTTTAATACCATTTGGTTAAGTTCTTTGCTCATATTTTTGCCCCCACTAAGATAGATATCTGGCTCCGCCCCTGACTAAATCGATTAATAAATTACACCCAGACTCTCTAAATTTTATAGGTATATAACACATAGACTGCTCAAGTTTAGAATATTATATTTAGACCAGTTATTAGTTACAGAACTAACGAAATCTATTAAACAACCAAATTATCTCAATTAAAAATAGAAAATATTATATCCATTATGGTTTGACCCCTTGTTTGATTTTTTAATTTTATTTCAATAGATGATATAATAGTATACTAATTATGATATTTTTAAGAAAAAAATAGATTTTTAATTTTAATTTTATTTTAATAAATGACATAATAGAACATGAATTTTAGTTGTAAAATTTAAAATATTTGATATTCTATCTTTAATTGTAATATTTTTGATCTAAGTATAATATTTTAAACTTGAAGAATCTAAATATTACACATCTAAAACCTTTAGAGAGTCTGAGTGTAATTTATTAACGAATGGACTAATAGACATTGATAACAAGGTCTAAGTGTTGCACGTGTATAAATATCAGGGAATTTGTGTATAATATTTCAAATATGAGAGAGACTAAATGATTAAGTGACAAATCTCGGAATAGGCTGAATGTAATTCCCTCTAGTATTTTATACGGCTTCTAATCAAAATTTAGTAAGTTTTCTGGGCATTGACGTGTTTGGATGGATAAGAAAATAACGTCATGAATTGCATTGGACTTGGGGCGTAGGTTGCAGTTGGTGGTAATCTTCATCCCCAGAACATGCCCAGGCCAGTTAGATGCAGTTAGAACAATTTTGCGCATACTTTTATAAGTTGAGAATTCAACTTCTTATATATAATATTATATAATTTTTTTAAAAAAAAATCTTATGTGTCTAAAATAAAAAAATTTCATTTGGTATACTGTATACACATCATATGGCAATACCACCTTTTGTATTTCTTTAAATTTGAGGGGAGAGTGACGGAAACTCGAATTCTTAATCTTAAGAAGATAAAGTTTTTACAAGATAACGATGATAATGGGATCAAATGCCCATTATTAATAAGCAAATAATGCAGCTGTACGATCACGACAAAGGTCAGTGAGAGCAAAGACAATGACACTTCTTTTTCTGCTTTTCAATTCTGAGGAAAATTCAACTTATGTCGTTTGAATTGATAAATTATTAATTGATAAATAATTCTAATATGAGCAATGTTTAGGACCTAAAATATTAATATAATTTATTGATTTAATGATGTGACAATGACATATAATCTAATTGTATTATTGTGTTAGACTTTTTCATTAAAATTTTATTTTTTATTTTATTTTTGGAGCGTTGAAAATGAAACAGGTATTAACACAACCCCCTAATAAAAACTACACTACATAAGTCTGCGCTAAGAGCTTGCAGAACTTGGTGGGGGAGGGACCACAAACTCTACCGGGTCTGTTTGTTTAACAAGATAATGTTAAATAATGTAAGAAAGAGAAAATTTTAAAATTTTACA